>JAFMOD010000347.1:29261-40114 GCA_019802435.1 Corydoras maculifer
GTGTGTGTGTGTGTGTGTGTATATATAAACACAAACGCGTGTGTGTGTGCATGTGTTAAGGTATTTTATAATCTACCTGTTTCTTTCTTTTCTCTACCAGGGTCACCCGTGGGGGGGGGGGGGGGTTACCCCATGCCCATGCAGGGGAGAACGTTTCGCGCGCTGGGCAGATACACCCAGGACAGGGCGCCAATCTATCGCTGGACACACTCACTCACACAGACACACACTATATGGGGCAATTTGAAGAATTCGATGGACCTTAATCCATGTTTTTCGACTGTGGGAGGAAACCCACGCAGACACGGGGAGAACATGGAAACGCCACCCAGATTGGGATTCGAACCAGATTGGGATTCGATCCCTAGCGCTGAGAGGAGAACCTGCTAAACCACTAAGCCACCGTGCCACTCACTACATCACCTTAAAGCTAATAAAAGTAAATGGGAGTAAAAAAAGGTGACCGACCTTACATGGGGGTGGGAGCTTGTTGGCCCTACAGACCCCCCCCTCACACACACACACACAGTTGTGAGCAGCTCACTGTAGATCTATTCTTACAGCTCTGCACCTCGTTCTCACGCATTGTCCTCTCCACCTGTTTCCTCAGCTTCTCAAACCTGCAGCCCATGTCTATTTTTAATCTCCCGTTTCGCTGACGACGGTAAAACCTTCGTCTGTTTTTAGCCGAGATCCCAATATAAACGCATGAGGGTTCTGCAGGTCTCTGGAACTTTAGCTGTGATGCCGTTCAGTATGAAGTGTGTGGTGCAGCATCCTCAGGTCATCCTCATTCCACTGACGTCTCTGCATTTCTAAAACCCCACTGAGCCACAGAACGAACTGTGCAGCTACAGATGACCCACTGTCTCTGCCGTCACATCAATAAGGTGGACGGCGAGTGGACACCGTGCTTCAAAAAGCACAGCAGCACCACTGGGTCTGATCCGCTCGTACCAGAACAACGGCAGGCCAGTGTGACTGCAGTGCTGAGGAAGATCCACCACCTGAACAGTACCTGCTCTGTACTGGTTCTGAACATTAAGGGTGAAAAACACATCCACCCATTATCGTCTGCTTTATCCTATACAAGGTCGTGGGGGGGGGGGGGTCCCCATGTCCATCCACGGGAGAACGTTTTGGGTGCTGGGCAGATACACCCAGGACAGGACGCCACTCTATCACTGGACACACACTCACTCACACACTCTATATGGGGCAACTTTGGAGGATTCTAAAAAAAAAAAAATAACAATAATAATAATACAATAAAACAAATAAAATAAGCCCGATATATCACCTGGGCAGTGAGTGTCGAATATGAGGGTGGGTTGTATTTTGAGGAGGATGTGTGTGTGTGTGTGTGTGTGTAACGTCTGTATTCCCTTCTTAAAGCCGCAAACCAACCCTCTGTTAATAAACTTCTTATCAGCAGATTTTAACGCCGAGGTCATTTACAGGGAACTCAATGTCTTGACCTGAAAAACCCAAACAGTCTCAGAGAAAGGTCCAGATTTCATTACAACAAACAAAAAACATGGAACAGATGGAACACGGTCCAATACCAGAACTACAAACTACAGCTGCATGTAGACTACCCCCCCCCAACATAAACATCTGTACTGCAGCATCACGCTGCTCAGATATAAATGATTATAGATCATTCTGACCCCCCTGCTGGATCAGAATACGGCCGAAACCTCAGTATGGACTGATTTTACTCGCTGTGGCAGCTCCTGCAGGATGTGGGTCACATGCACACCGACCCGGGACCGGACGTGCACCCCAGAAGTGGCACATGTGCAGGTAGTGACGCCAAAGCACCAGCAGATGAGGATCTGTTCAGATTTTAAGGAGGGTTTTTTTTGTTTCATATATGGGTTACATGACGGCACGGTGTCTTAGTGGTTGGCATGTTCTCCTCGAATCCCAATCGGGGTGGAGTTTCCATATTCCCCCCTGTATCTGTATGGGTTTCCTCCGGGTTCTCCGGTTTCCTTCCACAGTCCAAAAACATGGATTGAGGGCAATAAAATTCTCCAAATTGCCCATATAGAGTGTGTCTGTGTGAGTGAGTGTGTGCCCAACAATAGATTAGTGTTCTGTCCTGGGTGTATCTGCCCAGCACCTGAAACGTTCTCCCCTGGATGCACCCCCCCCACCCCGACCATAGTAGAGGGTAAAGTGGAAGGTAATGGATGGTAATAGAGATCGTTTAAAAACATTAAGGGTGAGGGGAGGTTGAGGCACCAAGCTGCCAAAAAACGGTTCCCAACTGCCTGACCTCACTCCACGTGGAAAGGAACTACACCGAGAACCACACACAGAGAAGAACACAGAGAACCACACAGAAGAACACAGAAGAACCACACAGAAGAACCACACAGAAGAACCACACAGAGAACCACACAGAAGAACACAGAGAACCACACAGAAGAACCACACAGAAGAACACAGAGAACCACACAGAAGAACACAGAGAACCACACAGAAGAACCACACAGAAGAACCACACAGAAGAACCACACAGAAGAACCACACAGAAGAACCACACAGAGAACCACACAGAGAACCACACAGAGAGGGAATCATCCCACTGAAGGAACACAATGAGCACAACCTCCCAGGTTTTTAGATTATAACAGAACTCTGTGTTATTCTCAGCTCAACACGCTGCCGATTATTCACCAAAACCCCGAACATCAAACAGGATTTCATTAAATAAACGTCCTGAATGTTTCTGAAAGCTCCAGCATGGCGGTGCTGCTGCAGACGCGTCACCGCGAGCGGCGGAGTGGAAGCACCTGTTTCAGACGCGATTACGCAAGCTGCGGGAGATCCACAGAACCCCGGACAGAACCCCGGACAGAACCCCGGACAGAACCCCGGACAGAACCCCGGACAGAACCCCGGACAGAACCCCGGACACGAGAACCAACCCGCAGACCAGCGTTCTCCACCGAAACGGAGAGAGCGCCGCCGCCAGAGTGCAGCGCGTTATTTCAGTTTTATTATAGTGTTTATTATAGGGGGGAGGGGAGTGGGGGGGGGGGCGCGCGCTCGGAGGCCTGAAACGCGGCTCGTTCGGTCAAAGCGAACCTTTTTCGCGGACGGTTCCTGAAAATAAATCGCGGTGACGTCGCGACGCGTCCGCCGATCGAGCGGCACGTACTCACGGCAATCCGTACAGAGCAGAGAGCGCGTCGAACGAGTCCCTTTTTAAAAAAATAAAGCGTCCTGCCGTCGGGAGACGCCGCGGCCCCGGCTCCACTCACCGTGCGCAGATCCGGCCAGCTGCAGCCACAGGGGCAGGAGGAGCAGCAGCCCCGGGGGCAGGAGCAGCAGCAGCAGCCGCGGGACGCAGGGCGGCATGTCGCGGCGGGGAGTCGGGAGCGCAGCCGGGGACAAACGGAAGCCGAGCGGAGCCGCGCGCTTTTATCTCGCCGCCGCGCGGCTCGTGCGTGTGCGCGTGCGCGTGCGGGTGCAGGTGCGAGCCATGCCGCGGATCCGGCGCCAAAACAATCCGAGATAACGCGCTGCGAGGCTCTGAGACAGCGAGACAGTGAGGCTCTGAGGGCGTGCGAGGCTCCGCTGCCGCGCCGTTAACCCTTCGCCCGCCGCCGCCGCTTCATTTGACGCCATGCGCCAGCGTCACGAACGCACGCACGCACACACACACACACACACACACACAAAGGAGGGCATTTAAATTGCGACTCGATCTGATCGATTAATACAATTGATCATCCCAGATCAGCAGATAGCAACCCCCCCCCTCCACGATTTCACAAAGAACACGAACACACACTGAACCCCGAACTCTTCAGGGGACTTCAATCGGGTGGGCTGCACAGTGGCTTAGTGGTTTAGCATGTTCTCCTCTCAGGGCTAAGGATTCCCGGTTTGAATCCCAATCTGGGTGGAGTTTGCATGTTTTCCTCGTGTCCGCGTGGGTTTCCTCCGGGTTCTCCGGTTTCCTCCCACAGTGGAGGGATTCAAGGTCAATTCAATTCTCCAATTTGCCCCATATAGAGTGTGTGTGTGTGAGTGAGTGTGTGCCCAGTGATAGATTGGCGCCCTGTCTTGGGTGTATCTGACCAGCGCCGAAACGTTCTCAACTGGATGGGTAAGGTGAACCCCCCCCCCCCAGGACCCTTGTAAAGGATAAAGCAGAAGATAATGGATAATTGGCATCAATCAGAATCCATAAAATGTCAAAAAGTCATCTACTCAATAATTATATTATCTACAGTTCATTAGTACCACACGGTGTAGTTCTACAATTATAGAATACAGTCCCCTAGAACCCCCATAGTGCCCTTGACTCTGTTCTCCACTCAGGTGGCACACGTGGCCCACTTCTGGCTGAACTGCATGTGAGCCCCTTGTAAGTCGGCCCTTGTAAAAATATTAACACGGCCCTCACGTCCCAAAGTGCGTATCTGGCACACATTTCCCATTCATTACATTTACATTCATTACATTTGATCATTTTTTCAATCCAATTATCCAACCTGGCTTACAAGTATCCCGACTGGGTTGGGGTCAGAGGACAGGGTCAGCCCCACAGCAACCCCGGAGCAATGACGGTTAAGGGTTCTGCTCAAGAGCCCACAGTGGTAATGTCAGCGGACTTGGGATTTGAACTCACAACCTTCTGATTGATAGCCCAACACCCGAACCACTGATCTGCTACGCCCCACCACGACTCCCAAAACAACCTGCCGTTCACACAGACTTCATCACGACGGTCCTGAACTTTAACACAATTCATGGGCTTATAATAAACCGCGGCGTTGGACTGTTCTAACTTTAGAACGGCTGCAGTTTTAGGTAATGTTTAACGTTTTAAACGACTCTGAATCACAATGAATCTTATTCACTTTGTGTATTGTAATCATCCTTCATTGAATCACGGCACGCTGCAGTTTCAGACGGATGTATTTATAGTTTTTATATATTTATATTCAACTAAAAGCGGCTCTGGGCGTGGTTGGCATGTTCTCCTCTCAGCGCTGGGGATTCCCGGTTCGAATCCCCATCTGGGTGGAGTTTCCATGTTCTCCCCGTGTCCGCGTGGGTTTCCTCTGGGTTCTCCGGTTTCTTCCCACAGTCCAAAACATGGATCAAGGTCAATTGAATTCTCCAAATTGCCCCATATAGAGTGTGTCTGTGTGAGTGAGTGTGTGTCCAGTGATAGATTGGCGTCCTGTCCTGGGTCTATCTGCCCAGCGCCCAAAACTTTCTCCACTGGATGGGCATGGGGAACCCCACCGCGACCCTGATAGAGGATAAAAGCGGGAGATAATGAATGAATGTATACATACATACATATATATATGTATGTAATACATATATATAATGTAATGGATGGATGGATAAGAGAGGCTCTGAGTCTTCAGTTGTAAGGAAATCTGAACTATCGATGTGACGGGATAGTACCAACACCAATGCTGATGTGATGGGTGACTCTGAGCTGATCGCTCTGATGCGGGGGCGTCCGGCTCGTTCAACGCAACACAAACTGAGGAACAAATCACACTGTTCAGGAAGTTTAATTTGATCAGAACTTACAACACACACACACACACACACACACAAACTATAATCATGCATTGTGTTACATTCCCAAGGAAACTTCTGCTTTTTCTCCAACGCACCACATCCCTAAAACCACGACGTTCAAATGAAGACGTGTTTTCCAGATTTCTGCTGAATCATCACTGACCCGTTTGTTCCTCATCTTCAGTCTTTGCAGCGTCGCCTCTTCACAGGAACAATTCACAAACTTACAAACAACTATGTTATTGACATATGTTTATTTTTTTAACACAATAATAGTAAAAAAAAACTATATAAAATATTTACAGATAGTTAATACAATATATATATAACAAAATAAAATGTAAATAAACATAAATAAAATAATACGCGATATACGAACAAGATTAAAAAAAACATACTAAACATACGAAACCAATGCTGCAGAGTGAATGCTGATTATATAACATTCATATCTGATATATGTATATTATATAACCTTTTATATATATACAGTATATATAGAATATGTATACATACAGGGCGGCACGGTGGCTTAGTGGTTTGGCATGTTCTCCTCTCAGCACTAGGGGTTCCCGGTTCGAATCCCCATCTGGGTGGAGTTTCCATGTTCTCCCCGTGTCCGCATGGGTTTCCTCCGGGTTCTCCAGTTTCCTCCCACAGTACAAAAACATGGATCAAGTCAATTGAATTCTCCAAATTGCCCCATATAGTGTGTCTGTGTGAGTGAGTGTGTGCTCAGCGATGGATTGGTGCCCTGTCCTGGGCCTATCTGCCCAGCGCCCAAAACTTTCTCCCCTGGATGGGCATGGGGAACCCCACCACGACCCTAATAGAGGATAAAAGCGGGAGATAATGAATGAATGTATACATACATACATATATATATATATATATAAATTCAGCATCCCAGTATCGATTATTAAAAAATGACATATGAAGTTCTTTGATAATAAAGCTAAGAATTATATTAATGAAGAGTTTTTAATACATTCTGTAGCTGTTGCACCAGCAGAGCAGGAGTTGGATCCCAAATTGAGATGTGGAAGTTTCAGATCACTGAGGACTCGATGTTATAGCAATAACTATAAATAACTATGAAGCCATCATTTTAAATACGATCACATTTCGATGTTTCTAATCTATAAAACTCTGTAAAGTTTAGGAGAATTAAATTAGGTTGCAATCTATGAATCCTTTTCAGGATCGCAGGGGGTTGCTGGAACCAATACAAGAGATGGAGACCTACCCTGGACAGGTCAGCAGCCCATCACAGGACAGACACCCATCACGTACATACCAAAATCTGTGAAGTTCCTCATTGTGGGACCACACACTCACACCGAAAGTATGCTTTTATTGTCCAGCGTGGTTCTGGATTGGGGGAAGAAACTGGAGATCCCGGACAAAACTCATGCAGACACGGGGAGAACATGCTAAATTCATGCAGAATTCAATATAGAACTAATCAATAACCATCCATCCATTATCTTCCGCTTCATCCTCTATTAGAGTCTTGTGGGGGGGTTCCCCATGCCCATCCAGAGGGGAACGTCTCGGGCACTGGGCAGATACACCCAGGACAGGACGCCAATCTATCGCTGGGCACACACTCATTCACACAGACATATGTGAATATATGGGGCAATTTGGAGAATTCAATTGACCTTGATCCATGTTTTTGGACTAACCAGTAACCAATGAGTTCTTAATGTCGCACCTATTTAGTGTTAAAGGTGTAAATCTGACTGAATTGTCTGTAGTGCCAATTTGCCTTTGGCCCATGTAAAGATCGAACTGGTGCTCTGCTCGTGCAACCGGCTGCTTCCATGCCTTCAGCTCAGCAGCGACTGACAGACTGAGCGATTGACCGACCGACCGATTGACTGACAGACTGAGCGACTGACCGACCATTTGACTGACAGACTGACCGACTGACTGACAGACTGAGCGACTGACTGACTGACTGAGCGACTGACTGACCGACCGATTGACTGACTGACTGAGCAACCGAACGACCGATTGACTGACTGACTGAGCGACTGACCGATTGACTAACTGACTGACCGACCGACCGATTGACTGACTGACTGAGCGACTGACCGACCGATTGACTGACTGACCGACCGATGTACTGACTGACCGACCGATTGACTGACTGACCGACTGACCGACCGGCCGATTGACTGACTGACCGACCGACCGATTGACTGACCGACCGATTGACTAACTGACTGACTGACCGATTGACTGACTGAGCGACTGACCGACCGACCGATTGATTGACTGACTGACTGACTGACTGGCTGACTGACTGACCTCGGAATCTGTGTCCATAAACTGCGCTTCACAACGTGGTCATCACCCACCGGGACTCCTTTAAGCTTCTAAAGTGCATTTTTCAGTCGAGTCGCAGAGATTCTTTGACTTTAAGTTCGTTTTTTTCATTAAAAAAGTTTAAAAAGTTTTAAAAAAGCGTAAACAGCAGAATCCCGGCTGCTGGGTGTTTGATAGTTTCCTTGCAGCTGCCTTCACATCCTCACGTCCAATCCCCACCTCCTGCTGACGACCCGCTGGGACGAGCAGCCGTCGTCCCGAGGAGGACACACATTCAAATAAGCCCCTAAGTGAGCAGGATCTCGTTTCCGATGCGGGATGGGGGTCACCTGGGGGGGGTGTAGCCGTAGGGCTGCTGCAGACACAGGGAGCCGTGGTTGGGTAACGGGTGAGTGTGATAGTGCTCCACTAAAGCCGACAGCGACGTAAACAGCACCTCCTGCTCCAGAAAGACATTAAAGTCCTGAAGATTTAAAAAAAAAAAAGATTAGTGAGCTTTTTAGTGAGCGTGTCATCACTGATGCAATGTTTACATCAGATTACAAAATCATACCGCGGAAATTAAAAGAAATAAAAAACTAATACAGCTGTGTCTACGTGGTTTCAGTTCTGTTAATTATAAGGTGGAGAAATAAAAAAAATTATTAGGATATTTTTATTAATATTTTTATATTTTATTTATTTTATTTATAATTTTCTATGTCGTCCCATACGGACCACGTCGTGTCTGGTGTATGAAATAAAAGACAATTATTATTATTATTAAACATGTAATGAACTATTTAGTGGGTGGATTAGTGGTTTAGCATGTTCTCCTCTTAGCTCTAGAGATTCCCGGTTCGAATCCCCATCTGGGTGAAGTTTCCCCGTTCTCCCCGTGTCCGCGTGGGTTTCTTCCGGGTTCTCCGGTTTCCTCCCACAGTCCAAAAAAAATGGATCAAGGTTAAATTCTCCAAATTGCCCCATATAGAGTGTGTTTGTGTGAGTGAGTGTGTGCCCAGTGATAGATTGGTGTCCTGTCCAGCACCCGAAACATTCTCCCCTGGATGGGCATGGGAAACCCCCCCCCCCACCATGACCCTAATAGAGGATAAAGGGGAAGATAATGGATGGATGGACTATTTAATGTATAAACATAACCTTTTAATTAAAAAAAAAAGTTAATTTTGGCACTACTCAAAGAACTTTGCCTTCGCCAAACGGATGGCGCCAAACGGATGTGTGTTTAAACAATGTGTGTAAACGAGCCCGAATCCTCACAACCTAATTCATCTCAGAGTTTAAATGCCTTTGGGGACTCAGATCTTTGTGTTATGCCCCTCTCTGTTTTTTATTATTATAAATGTGTGCAGGACAAAAAAATCATCTCTGTCCATCTGTTATGTCCTGTGTGTGGGACCCACCTCATTAAAGATCCGGTAGTTTCTGGCTTTGTTCAGACTCACGTCCCACACGACAAGAACCTACAAATCCACAAATAGACAAACACAAACGCACACACTGCAGATGAGTATTAACACTGGACTCATTATGTTATTACTGCTTCTCTGTATGATGGACAAAATTAATCCGCTGCACCTGCGAGGTCTTGGTCCCCGAGTTTCGGATGCAGTAAAGGCCATCGGCCGGAAAGCCGCAGGTCTCTTTAAACAAACTGAGACAAGAGGGAAGGAAAGACAGGATTAATGTTTCTAATGTTTCAACAGAAATAATACAAAAACAGACTTTAGAGAAAAATCATTTACAGTCACACGGCACGGTGACGCTAGGGATTCCTGGTTCGAATCTCCATCTGGGTGGAGTTTTCATGTTCTCCCCGTGTCCACGTGGGTTTCCTCCGGATTCTCGGGTTTCCTCCCACAGTCCAAAAACATGGATCAAGATCAATTGAGTTCTCCAAATTGCCCCATATAGGGTGTGTCTGTGTGAGTGAGTGCGTGCCCAGCGATGGATTGGCATCCTTTCCTGGGTCTATCTGCCCAGCGCCTAAAACAATCTCCCCCCCCCCCCCACACACACACAACCCTGATACAGGATAATGGATAAATGAATGAATGAATTTAGTCACATTGTTAGATGATTACCGCTTCCATGCGCTAGATGGCGGTAAAGAACAAGTAGAATGTGCAGGATCAGGATTATTAAAGTGTGCATGTCATCACTGGGACCGACTGCAGACTGAGTCACTGAGGCTGGTGACGTCACGGTCCGACTGTCGGGTCACCGTAAGGTTACAATTCAGTTCAGAATGTTAAACTATGAGAGCTGCTCTCACTACGGGACAGGCTGCCAGTCCCCAAAATGATCCGGGTGTGTCTCAATATTTTATATGTAATTATTCCATCCATCCTTCCATTATCTTACGCTCTATCCTGTACTAGATTCCGCAGGGGGGGGGGGGTCCTCCATGCCCATCCAGGGGAGAATGTTTCGGGCGCTGGGCAGAGAGACCCAGGACAGGACGCCCATCTATCACTGGACACACACTCACTCACCCAAACACACTCTATATGGGGCAATTTGGCGACCTCGATTGACTTGATCCATGTTTTTGGACTGTGGGAGGAAACCGGAGAACCCGGAGGAAACCCACGCAGACACATGGAGAATTCGGAAACTCCACCCAGATGGGGATTCGAACCGGGAATCCCTAGTGCTGAGAGGAGAACATGCTAAACCACTAAGCATGGCGTTTCATTAATCAAACCAATTTTTGGACCTTTCTTTAAACGATTTTGTTAAACGTGGAATTTCTCTTACATTTCAACAAAGCTGGTCTCCGTCGTATCGATGAAGACAGAATTCGGCAGCTGGACCTGAAAACCCCAGAACACATGAGCCAGTTATTCTTCATGTTCGTTTCATCTCCAGAACTTTCCTGCAGTCGTAATGTTTGATGATGAAGATTAAACTGAAAACCCCTATGAAATCTGTAAGAACAAAACAAATCCCAC
>JAFMOD010000347.1:41477-83892 GCA_019802435.1 Corydoras maculifer
CACGGGAGCTCAGTGCTTTCAGTGTTGCAGGTTCAAACCCAAAATTTCACCGCCCCTGCACCATCAGTTAAAGCATCCACTTATAATCCAGGCGTAAAAATATTCTCAACACATTTCTTAAAATAATCTGAACGCAGATTAAAGCAGAAGTGGCGCGAGGCGGAGGCGATGCTATCGGACTTCCCCCGGTTCTGATCGGCGGGTGTTTAACCCCGAGGCGTGGCTGAACGACGAGCTGCCGTCGCTCTGGGGATGGAGACGTCTATAATAAAGAGGTTTCTGTACATATTTGGGCAAAATGAGATTATTATGAAACATTTACCTGTGGGTCCATCAGGAATCAGGTAGTCATCATCAAAATGGTCTTCATCCTGCATCACATACTCTGAAAAACCAAGCACGGCCTTTTATTAGACTTTAATACAAAAATATTACCTTAAATGCCAAATACATTTATATATATTTATATATATAGGGCGGCACAGTGGCTTTCGTGGTTTCGAATCCCCATCTGGGTGGAGTTTCCATGTTCTCCCCGTGTCTGCGTGGGTTTCCTCCGGGTTCTCCGGTTTCCTCCCACAGTCCAAAAATATGGATCAAGTCAATTGAGTTCTCCAAATTGCCCCTATAGTGTGTGTCTGTGTGAGTAAGTGTGTGCCCAGCGATGGATTGGCGCCCTGTCCTGGGTCTATCTGCCCAGCGCCCGAGATGTTCTCCCCTGGATGGGCATAGGGAACCCCACCGCGACCCTAATAGAGGATAAGCGGAAGATAATGAATGAATGAATATATATATAGGGCGGCACAGTGGCTTTCGTGGTTTCGAATCCCCATCTGGGTGGAGTTTCCATGTTCTCCCCGTGTCTGCGTGGGTTTCCTCCGGGTTCTCCGGTTTCCTCCCACAGTCCAAAAATATGGATCAAGTCAACTGAGTTCTCCAAATTGCCCCATATAGAGTGTGTCTGTGTGAGTAAGTGTGTGCCCAGCAATAGATTGGCACCCTGTCCTGGGTCTATCTACCCAGCGCCCGAAACGTTCTCCCCTTGATGGGTATAGGGAACCCCCCCCCCCCCCCCCGTGACCCTAATAGAGGATAAAGTGGAAGATAATAAATTAATGAATATATATATATATATAGATAGATAGATAGATAGATAGATAGATAGATAGATAGATAGATAGATAGATAGATAGATAGATAGATAGATAGATAGATAGATAGGGGCTAATACAGGTGGCTTAGTGATTGGCATGTTCTCCTCTCAGCACTAGGGATTCCCGGTTCAAATCCCAATCTGGGTGGAATTACCATGTTCTCCCCGTGTCCATGTGGGTTTCCTCCGGGTTCTTCAGTTTCCTCCCACAGTTTAAAAAACATGGAACAAGTCAATTGAGTTCTCCAAATTGCCCCATAGAGAGTGTGTCTGTGTGAGTGAGTGTCCAGTGGTAGATGGACATCCTGTCCTGGGTGTATCTGCCCAGTGCCCAAAACGTTCTCCCCTGTATGGGGAATCCCCTCTAGTAGAGGATAAAGCGGAGGAAAATGGATGGATATTTATATACATATATATAAATGTATTTATGAATAAATGTAATAATGTAATGTAACTCAGTGTGTGTGTGTGTGTGTGTGTGTGTGTGTGTGTGTGTGTGTGTGAGTCTTAAATAGATCCCGCTGATATTAAATACTTCCTCTTCCTATCTGTTCTGAGAAATGTATTTATTGCTTTCTAAGAAGCATCAATAATAAGACTTTGACTCTGAGCACCTCGCTGCCTCCGTGACTCCATCATTAAATAACAGTTCTGTCTTCAGGCCCTTCTTTTGGCTCAGTTACTCAAATATTAGTCTAGACCTCATCCTGTCTTGACTCAACTGCTGCTCATCCGGTGCTCAACCCACCCATTGAGTCCATGTCACTCATGTATGTCCATTGAGTCCATGTTACTCATATATGTCCATTGAGTCCATGTTACTCATATATGTCCATTGAGCCCATGCCACTCATATATGTCCATTGAGTCCATGTTACTCATGTGTGTCCATTGAGCCCATGCCACTCATATATGTCCATTGAGTCCATGTCACTCATGTATGTCCATTGAGTCCATGTTACTCATATATGTCCATTGAGTCCATGTCACTCATGTATGTCCATTGAGTCCATGTCACTCATGTATGTCCATTGAGTCCATGTCACTCATGTATGTCTATTGAGTCCATGTCACTCATGTATGTCCATTGAGTCCATGTCACTCATGTATGTCCATTGAGTCCATGTTACTCATATATGTCCATTGAGTCCATGTCACTCATGTATGTCCATTGAGTCCATGTCACTAATGTATGTCCATTGAGTCCATGTCACTCATGTATGTCTATTGAGTCCATGTCACTCATGTATGTCCATTGAGTCCATGCTACTCATGTATGTCCATTGAGCCCATGCTACTCATGTGTGTCCATTGAGTCCATGTCACTCATGTATGTCCATTGAGTCCATGTCACTCATGTATGTCCATTGAGTCCATGTCACTCATGTATGTCCATTGAGTCCATGTCATTCATGTATGTCCATTTAGCCCATGTCACTCATGTATGTCCATTGAGTCCATGTCACTCATGTATGTCCATTAAGTCCATGTCACTCATGTATGTCCATTGAGTCCATGTCATTCATGTATGTCCATTAAGTCCATGTCACTCATGTATGTCCATTGAGCCCATGTCACTCATGTATGTCCATTGAGCCCATGTCACTCATGTATGTCCATTGAGCCCATGTCACTCATGTTTGTCCATTGAGTCCATGTCACTCATGTATGTCCATTGAGTCCATGTCACTCATATATGTCCATTGAGCCCATGTCACTCATGTATGTCCATTGAGCCCATGCCCTCCTCATTATCTGCACTCTATTATCTAAAACTACACCTCGGTGCTGTAGTGATGCCCGCCACCTGGTGCTTCATCCTCAGCACGGTGCCAGGCTTCACTCCATGCCCTTCACTCTGATGACTGATGGATAGAGAGTTAACTTTGTTTTGGTATGTGTGCTACATTTGGTACGTACCCGCGTTGGGATCATCGGGCGTGTCCTTGATGTCCAGGGGACTCTCTATGGGGCCATAGAAACTCTCCGCGTCAGAGTCGGAATCACTAAAATAAAGAAATGACTCTTTTTTTGAATCACCAGCAGCATGTAATAGAACGAGCTCTGAGTTCTGGGTCTTTACGAGAAAAGAGAAGTGGGAAACGAGGAGCGTCACTTCTGCAAAGCCACAACAGCTTTTCTTTAATGACTTCAACGCGCTTCTCCTGGGAATCGAATTAACGACGGCGCTGGGATCCAAACACCAGCGAGGAGTGACGTTTGTTCTAAAATAAACATGGTATTGAGTTTGGAACGAGGAGAACATTTTAAATCGAGCACAGGTTTTTCTAATACAAAATTACATATGAATACATATGAATTCTCCCTCTGGTGTTCCTTTGAGGCAGCGCCACAGCGGATCATTATTCTCCATCTAACCCCGTCCTGAGTGTCCTCCTCGGTCATTCCAACCTCATGCACGTCCTCCCTCTGTACACCCAGAACCCTGCTCTTTGGCCTGCCTCTCCTCCCCCTGCCTGCTGGTTCCGTGTTGAATTCAACACGTTTTTTAAAAAACGTGAAGAAAATGGTATAAATAATGTACTGCTCCATCCCCTCAGTGCCTCGGGTCAGCTGATCAGCTGCTCGTGGACGTACCGAGGTCCAAACGAATGGACCGAAGTTACGGACCGACCCGCCGCTGCTTATAGGACACGCCTCTTCACTGTGTATTTTTAAGACTAGTCTTAAACCCATTTCCATTCTCTGCTTTCAACCAGAAATAATGTCCAGTGGCGTCACTCTCGCTTTATTGGATTTGTTCTTGCAAATCCAATAAAAAAAACTGTTTCTATTGGGTTTCTTTTAGGTTTCATAGATTTGTTCAGCACTTTGTTTCAGCTGCTGTTGCTTAAATAATAATAAATAATAAAAACAATAAAATAAAATAATAAATATATAAATAAAGTGGCGGCACAGTGGCTTAGTGGTTTAGCACATTCGCCTCTCAGCGCTAGGGATTCCCGGTTCGAATCCCCATCTGGGTGGAGTTTCCATGTTCTCCCCGTGTCTGCGTGGGTTTCCTCCGGGTTCTCCGGTTTCCTCCCACAGTCAAAAAACATGGATCAAGTTAATGGAATTCTCCAAATTGCCCCATATAGAGTGTGTCTGTGTGAGTGAGTGTGTGCCTAGCGATGGATTGGCGCCCTGTCCTGGGTCTATCTGCCCAGCGCCTGAGACGTTCTCCCCTGGATGGGCATGGGGAACCCCACCACGACATGAATGAATGAATAAATAAAGTTGAGTATTTTGGAGGTTACCTGGGGTCATGCAAGTCTTTCTTGTCGTTGTAGTGATCGATTTCTTTCCTTAAATATCGCATCCATTTCTGAACAAGAAACACACAGCATTAAAATGACGACAACATACAGTGTAGTTTGTGTATGTGTGTGTGTGTGTGTGTGTGTGTGTGTGTGTGTGTGTGTGATTCAGCGCTCACCCTTCGCTCATCTTCACTGGCGGCTGAGAAATACCACGTACGATGTTTTTTACTGAAGTGCACAATCTTAAAGGGGAAAACGTTGCTGGACGTCGTCTCCTCGGCCGCTCGCATGACTCTGCAAAACAAACGAGGACGAGGAAATTAGTATAGATATATTATAATTATATATATATATATTTTTTTTACAAAAAAAAATTATAATCATAATATTTTTTATAATATAATAATATTTTTATTGTATTAAATCATACAATTATCAATTATACAAAATTATACAATTTATAATTATATAAAGAAATAGACGTCCCTTTTAACGATACAGAGAAATAGATTCATGTTTTTATAATCCCAACATCAGATTACTGTAATCCAGGGCTGACAGGATGTTGTGGAAGTATCACTGAATACTGACAGACTTACAACTAGGTGCAATTACATCATACTGAGAGACTTACACCTTTAATACAGCAGGTGGGATGATTTTAAAGGTTTAATTACGTCATACTGAGAGACTTACACCTTTAATACTGTAGGTAGTACTATTTTAAAGGTGCAATTACGTCATACTGAGAGACTTACACCTTTAATACAGCAGGTGGGATGATTTTAAAGGTTTTATTACATCATACTGAGAGACTTACACCTTTAATACTGTAGGTAGTACTATTTTAAAGGTGCAATTATGTCATACTGAGAGACTTACACCTTTAATACAGCAGGTGGGATGATTTTAAAGGTTTTATTACATCATACTGAGAGACTTACACCTTTAATACTGTAGGTAGCACTATTTTAAAGGTGCAATTACGTCATACTGAGAGACTTACACCTTTAATAGTGCAGGTAGGATGATTTTAAAGGTTTAATTACGTCATACTGAGAGACTTACACCTTTAATACTGTAGGTAGCACTATTTTAAAGGTGCAATTACGTCATACTGAGAGACTTACACCTTTAATAGTGCAGGTAGGATGATTTTAAAGGTTTAATTACGTCATACTGAGAGACTTACACCTTTAATAATGCAGGTAGGACCATTTTAAAGGTTTATTTCATTCCAGTTTGTTGATTGGATTTGTAATGAGGTTTTTTGTGTGTAAAGCTGCATTTAGTTTTTTTATGTTAATTAATTTGTTGCATAGCGTATACAGCTGCATATATAACCTGCATTTGATTTGTTCTCGCAGCGTTTCACATCCGGGTTCGTGTTAACCCTTTACAACGCTGCCCTTCAACACTTTGGGGTTTTGATGAGAACCCGTCCTCATGCTCAGCCGCCTGAAAGGAGACGCATTCTGCTGGCAGCCGCACGGACGCTCTATTTTTAATGGAGCCGCAGCGGGCCGTCTTTACGCCACGCCGTACTTATACGACGCCACGTCACGGCGAGCATAAGGAGCAGGAAACTGGTTTGAAACTCTTGCACTTTCGCGTTCGAGCTGGCGAGCAGCCTCGGTGGACAGGAGGACAGAGTCGAAGGCGTCCCTCCGCCGCCTGCAGACATGCTCTGACAGGATGTGGCTGAACGCGCTCGACCGAAATGAGCGCAGACCACAGCGCGTGCATGTCTCAGATCTATACGTGAAGGAAGCCGGCCAATCGGAACGATCCGTGGACTTGCCTGTTGTAGCCTTTGAGAGAGAACGCTCCCTGAGGCGTCGCATGGGTGCTGGTCTTGAAATAGTAGACGCAGCCTTTGTGGATGATGATGTACCGGAGCGGCCCTGCGAACAGCGTGGAACCTTTCAATAAATTCACTCATTCACATAGAAATGTTCAAAACTCAAGAGAATTTAATTATCATTAAGATCACATGTGGTACATGAGATAAGAACGAAATTTTGGGTCACGGACCCCGATTACCCTGTTCATTTAAAGTCATCAATTAAATTTTAATTTTAAAGAAGAAAATGAGAATTTTTTAAATACAAAATTACAGTATATAGATGCTGAAATATAGATTAAATATACTAATATACAATTATGAATATATATATATATATATATATATATATATATATATATATATATATATATATATATATATATATATATATATACACACACAACTACAGGTATAAATATCATTCATTCATTCATTCTCTCCCGCTTTATCCTCTATTAGGGTCGCGGTGGGGTTCCCCATGCCCATCCAGGGGAGAACGTCTCGGGCGCTGGGCAGATAGACCCAGGACAGGGCACCAATCCATCGCTGGGCACACACTCACTCACACAGACACACTCTATATGGGGCAATTTTGAGAATTCAATTAACTTGATCCATGTTTTTGGACTGTGGGAGAAAACCGGAGAACCCAGAGGAAACCCACGCAGACACGGGGAGAACATGGAAACTCCACCCAGATGGGGATTCGGACCGGGAATCCCTAGTGCTGAGAGGAGAACATGCTCAACCACTAAGCAACCGTGCCGCCGCTACAAGTATGTAAATAAATTAAAAAAAAAATATATATATATATATATATATATATATATATATACACACACATACATACATACACTATATATAAAAAGTATTATAGAATAGATGTAAGTGCATTTCAGCCAGGGCACTTCAAGGGACGGGGAATCGAACCGGGGACCTTTAGGTTGTAAGGCTGGTTACTTAACCTCAAGCCTATGACTGCCCCTAACAGGGGTGGAACATCCACCTCTCAGTGCTGGGGATCCAGGTTCGAATCCCGATCTCCGTGTGGGTTTCCTCCAGGTTCTCTGGTTTCCTCCCACAGTCCAAAAACATAGATTCAAGGAAAAATTGGCTGCTCTGAATTGCCCCTATATCGTGTGTGTGTATGTATCAGTGTGTTTTTATCTTCCTTTGATCTGGAATTCACCCAAACAGTGCTGGATTCCAGCAGCTCCTCTGGGATAGGCTCAGTTAAAGCTGATGAGGTGGTTTGGGAGCACCAGTTGCGTGCAGTGAGGATGTTTAATTTTTTGTGGTCAGTGTTGCACGGCAAGAAAATCCAGAGTCTCAACAATACTCACACTTCATCAAGCTGAACTGGCTGCCACCCTTCTTATGTAGGTAGCCGGCGAACGTGACTCCTCCCGGCATGGTGAGGAGGTTCTGAGCTCCGATTGCCCTCATCGGATTGGGCCAAGGGATGGGTGCCACCGCCATGTTTCTGAAATCAAGAGGACATCGCTATCAAACACAATGCAGACCGGATTTCCGGGCGTGTCCTCCTTGAGCCCATCGTGACATCACAACACAAAGCATTTCACAGGACGAGACAACAAGATGCATGTTGGCTGAAGGCGGTCCTCATATGAATCACCCTGGCTCACTGGAGACGACGTGAATACGCAAATGGTACCAATGGTTCAAAATAGTTCTGGTAAGGATGTGGCAGTTCACCTACATAAGTCTTTTGTGGTTGCCCCATAGACCCATTGGTGTCACCACACTGGTTATTGTGTATTTTACAATCCCCATTTCCATTTCCATTTCCATTTGGTCATTCAGCAGATGCTTTGATCCAAAACGACTTACGACGCGAGCTCAGGGTTCCACCACAGCAACAGTGGAGCAATGAGGGTGAGGGGTCTTGCTCAAGAACCCACACTGGTAACTGGTAGTGGAAACCCTAACCACTTAGCAACCACACCCACATTAATTACAACACTGTTGAACCCATGTATATATATCCATCATCTTCTGCTTTATCCTCTACCGGGGTCGGGGGGGTTCCCCATGCCCATCCAGGGGAGAACGTTTCGGGCACCAATCTATCACTGGACACACACTCACTCACACAGACACACTCTATATGGGGCAATTTGGAGAATTCAATTGACCTTGATCCATGTTTTTTGGACTGTGGGAGGAAACCGGAGAACCCTGAGGAAACCCACGGGGACACGGGGAGAACATGGAAACTCTATCCAGATTGGGATTCGAACCGGCAAACCCTAGTGCTGAGAGGAGAACATGCCAACCACTAAGCCACCGTGCCGCCTATATATATAAACATAACATTGCCTTGTTCTCATTCTGATATTAAAGTTTAATCCCATTGGCTCGGCCTTTCAGCCGACAGCGTTGCTCTCAGGAGGCTTTTATCTGACGGCGGCTGTGGATCAGATCTCGACCTGAACCCATTTTTTAAATCTTTGTTATTAAAGGAGGTTTCATTTGTTTGAGAAAGTAATTCTTTATTAATTTGTGTTAACTGTTGTTTCTAACGATTAAAGCGTAAGAACAACGAGGCGCCGCGTTCCACAGGAAGCTGCTGGAAGGAGCCGATAAAGAGCGAGACGTGCGATGCATGGCTTTGAAAATGATCTGCGGGTTCTTTAAACCTTTAAAGCTCCGGCTGAACCGAAAAAGTTCCTCTAAAGCATGAAAGAGGTTCCTAAAGCCCTGTGTCGGGTTCTTCAGGGACGAGCCGACACACCAGCGCCACACAAACAACAGAGTCATTCAACAGAGTCATTCAACAGAGTCATTTAACAGAGTCATTCAACAGAGTCATTTAACAGAGTCATTCAACAGGGTCATTCAACAGAGACATTCAACAGAGTCATTTAACAGAGTCATTCAAAAAAAACAACAGAACTCGACAACACAGTCATTCAACAGAGTCATTCAACAGAGTCATTCAACAGAGTCATTCAACAGAGTCATTAAACAGAGACATTCAGCAGAGTCATTCAACAGAGACATTCAACAGAGTCATTTAACAGAGTCATTCAACAGGGTCATTCAACAGAGACATTCAACAGAGTCATTCAACAGAGTCATTCAAAAAAAACAACAGAACTCGACAACACAGTCATTCAACAGAGTCATTCAACAGAGTCATTCAACAGAGTCATTCAACAGAGTCATTAAACAGAGACATTCAACAGAGTCATTCAACAGAGACATTCAACAGAGTCATTCAACAGAGTCATTCAACAGAGTCATTCAACAGAGTCATTCAACAGAGTCATTCAACAGAGTCATTCAACAGAGTTATTCAACACAGTAATTAAACAGAGTCATTCAACAGAGTCATTCAGCAGAGTCAATCAACAGAGTCATTCAACAGAGTCATTCAACAGAGTCATTCAACAGAGTCATTCAGCAGAGTTAATCAACAGAGTCATTCAACAGAGTCATTCAACAGAGTCATTCAAACAAAACAACAGAACTCTACAACAGAGTCATTCAACAGAGTCATTCAGCAGAGTCAATCAACAGAGTCATTCAGCAGAGTCAATCAACAGAGTCATTAAACAGAGTCATTCAAACTAAACAATGCAAACCAGAATGGAAAGAATAATAATAATAACTCCGTCTGCGGTTGCATCCACCCCCCGCACTCTCACACCACCACACCGCCTCCCACTGGTTTTCCGCTCCGCAGCCGACGCTCACCTCTCACGCCGCCGCCGCGTCCGCACGCTCGTCCGTCCCGCGCACCGCCTAAACATCACAGTTCCTCCAGTTCCATCTGAGGGAAGCATATGAGGCTTCACGGCTGCGTTGGCTGCTGATACCGTCTGCAGGATCTGCGCAGACCCTCCCCGCTGAACCCTGACCGGGCCTGAACAGGAAGGCCGGGACAGGAAGGACAGGAAACTACACATTTCCTATGGAATTCGCCATCCTCCACTGGGTTCACAGATCAGAGATTTGTAGTGGAGAACAGGTTTCCACGGCTCTCCTGAACCCGAGCTTTATCCTATATCAGGGTCGCGGGGTGGGTTAGGGTTAGGGTCCACAGGAGAAAGTTTCGGGCGCTGGGCAGATACACCCAGGACAGGACGCCAATCTATTACTGGGCACACACTCTCTCACACAGACACACTCTATATGGGGCAATTTGGAGAACTTGACCTTGATCCATGTTTTTGGACTGTGGGAGGAAACAGGAGAACCCGGAGGAAACCCACGCAGACACGGGGAGGACATGGAAACTCCACCCAGATGGGGATTCGAACCGGGAATCCCCAGCGCTGAGAGGAGAACATGCTAAACCACTAAGCCACCATGCCGCCCCCTCTAAAAAGACTGATGGAGTTATTTTTGGGACCCGACTTCCTGCAACATAAAGGGCAACAACAAACATCTTCAGAGAACTTTGAAGCCGAATTTGCTCGACGCAGGGAGGGGAAATTACGGTGGAAGTAAAGATTCAGCCTCAAAATTTGCATCCGAACATTTTTTTATTTTTTTTTTTGGTTTTGGTGTCTGATGTGATGTGATGTGATGTGGAGGTGGAAACGTAAACTGAGACGCCACCTACGTCCAACGAGCAGAGACAGGAGGTGGAGGGATCCATAGAGCAGAGAAACCAGCCATCCATTCATTGTCTTCTGCTTTATCCTTTATTAGGGTCGCGGGGGGGGGGGGATGTTTTGGGTGCTGGGCAGATACACCCAGGACAGGGTGCCAATCTATCACTGGACACAGACTCACACACACACATTCTATATGGGGCAATTTGGAGCATTTAGTTCACCTTGATCCATGTTTTTCGGACTGTGGAAGGAAACCGGAGAACCCGGAGGAAACCCATGCGGACACGGGGAGAACATGGAAACTCCACCCAGATGGGGATTCGAACCGGGAATCCCTAGTGCTGAGAGGAGAACATGCCAAACCACTAAGCCACCGTGCCGCCCAGCAGAGAAACCAATCACTTAAATTAAAGGAACGATTTACGGGTCTTTAATTACCTCCATATTTTAAATAAAAAAAACTAATTACAACAGTTTCAGGACTTTTGGGCGGCGAAAGGTGCAGTGGGTAGCACACCCCCCCCCCCCCAGTAAAAAAGACTCGGGTTCGATTCACCGCTAAGGGTTCTTTTTGTTTGTTCGGAGCCTGCATGTCCTCCCTGTGCCAGAATGGGTTAAATCTCGTCCCTCATTCCAAACACATGAAACTCAGAAAGCGTCCACCTTCATTAAGTTTTGGGACGGCCTTTTGTGTTCTAGCATGCCCCCCCCCCACCCCCCACCCCGTGTATAAAGACATGATCGGTGAGTATGGCGTAGAGGACGCTGACCGAGCCGCTCAACCTCAACAAACGTCTTTGGGATGAATTAGAACAGAGATTATGCGCCAGTCCTCCCCCCCCAACATCAGTGTCTGACCTTATAAATGATCTTAAGGTTCTGAGGACACCATTAAAGCTCCTGTAGGTGTAATGAGTGAGTGTCCTAATCATGCTGTCTCTGCGCTGTCTCCTTTAGAACCCGCAGACCGAACGGAGCACAGGACGAGCAGACCACACCCTGACATCGGTCGTGACCATATATGGACTGTCGGGGGTTAACGCTGACCTCGGCGTGCCATCAGTGTTCATTGTTTTCAGGACTTCCACGTCTCTGAACGACGATGCCGAGACTGATGCACTCGCTGTGTGTGTGTTCAGACGTAATCCCAGCGTAATCTCAGTGAGTGGTAGACTTCAGATTGGTGTTAAATATCAGAAATGATGCCATCATTACAGAATATAATCCAGATTTGATTCAGAGTAATTTCCTGCCGTCTTTATTCAGTGAGGAGCAGAGTGTGAACCCTGATCAGAGCACAAACCACAAGAATTAAAGCAGCATAACGAGTTCATTCTGTATTAATAATCAGATTACAGACTCGTGAGGTTGTCAGGATTATTATTTACTTATTCAATTTATATAACCGCGGGCGTGGCTCAGTGGTTTAGCATGTTCTCCTCTCAGCGCTAGGGATTCCCGGTTCGAATCCCCATCTGGGTGGAGTTTCCATGTTCTCCCCGTGTCTGCGTGGGTTTCCTCTGGGTTCTCCGGTTTCCTCCCACAGTCCAAAAACATGGATCAAGTCAATTGAATCCTTAAAATTGCCCCATATAGAGTGTGTGTGTGTGAGTGAGTGTGTGCCCAGCGATGGATTGGCGCCCTGTCCTGGGTCTATCTGCCCAGCGCCCGAGACGTTCTCCCCTGGATGGGCATGGAGAACCCCACCGCAACCCTAATAGAGGATGAAGCGGGAGATAATGAATGGAATGAATATATATAACCAAGGGCGGCACGGTGGCTTAGTGGTTTAGCATGTTCTCCTCTCAGAGCTAGGTATTCCCGGTTTGAATCACCATCTGGCACTGACCAGTGCATCACTGTGCCGCATTAAAGGTAACAAGAAAACAAATTTAAATAATTAATTCAGCAATAATCCTGATTGATATTGATATTGATATCGTGTGCACACGTCGCCACTCAGTCGTTAAAAACATCTTGTTCCGTTTCAGCGGTTTCCATGGATTTCCCCCGCATCATTTCCTTTTTTCAGATTTGTTGAAGACAGGAAACTCTCCTTTCAGTTACACACTTACAAGAAAACAGCACCTGATCTGCCTGCTGAGGGACACATCAAGTGTGTGTGTGTGTGTGTGTGTGTGTGTGTGTGTGTGTGTGTGTGTGGACAGAAGCGAAGCCGGTCAGTGAATCAGTCGCTCTTTGTTCGGTGCGATGGTGAGTAAACGTTTCGAAAGCGTTCAGTGAAATCATCCGTTCACATGAACCTGCAGCGAGTCGCAACGATGAGGTCACAGAGTGGAACGGAACAGAACCGGCACAGCAACACACTGCAGTCGAACCCGAGTCCGTACATCACAACACTGACCTTTATTTCCATCCATCCATCCATTATCTTCAGCTTTTTCCTCTACCAGGGTCGGGGGTGGGGGGGGGGGTTCCCCAATGCCCATCCAGGGGAGAACGTTTTGGGCGCTGGGCAGATACACCCAGGACAGGACGCCAATCTATCGCTGGACACACACTCACTCACACACAGACACACTCTATATATGGGGCAATTTGGAGAACTCAATTGACCTTGATCGATGTTTTTGGACTGTGGGAGGAAACCGGAGAACCCGGAGGAAACCCACGCGGACACGGGGAGAACATGCAAATTGGGATTTGAACTGGGAATCCCTAGCGCCGAGAGGAGAACATGCCAACCACTAAGCCACCGCGCCGCCCCTGACGCTTGTTTATTACGTTAAATTAAATTTGTCTAATTGAATGGAAACAGAGCGGCACGGTGGCTTAGTGGTTTAGCATGTTCGCCTCTCAGCGCTAGGGATTCCCGGTTCGAATCCCCATCTGGGTGGAGTTTCCATGTTCTCCCCGTGTCTGCGTGGGTTTCCTCCGGGTTCTCCAGTTTCCTCCCACAGTCCAAAAACATGGATCAAGTTAATTGAATTCTCAAAATTGCCCCATATAGAGTGTGTCTGTGTGAGTGAGTGTGTGTCCAGCGATGGATTGGCGCCCTGTCCTGGGTCTATCTGCCCAGCGCCCGAGATGTTCTCCCCTGGATGGGCATGGGGAACCCCACCGCGACCCTAATAGAGGATAAGCAGAAGATAATGAATGAATGAATGAATGGAAACAGAGCTGAAGAGGATCCAGAACGGTGCAAAGCCAAAATACAGACAAAGCGGGGGCCAACGTGCACCAACGCAAACACCCCAAATACCCGAGAGACCACGTTCTGGAACGTCCTGCCGGTTTGTTCTCATCAGACAAACAAACGACAATGAGCGCCAAAAAGTCTCACGAATAAGAGACATGGCAGAGGTTCCGTTCGGGTTCCACCCCGGTGGAAGCCTCCCTGTTCTCCTGTTGTGTAATCAACTCTAGAACGTGTCTTGGCACTCGCTTTCTCGTCTCGCAAATTTGGCACCCAAAGTGGACAACTGTGCCCTCGGCACTCCGGCTCTTTAAAACCACGACCGCTGAAAGACCGCAACGCGATGACGGCCTCAGCGTCCTGTAGGGAACTGGGTTCCGCAGAGCCGACCCGGTGGACGCCGCGGCAGCCGAAGAGGAACCGACGGATACTCACAGGATCTTCTCGTCGGTCAGGCATGGCTTCACATGGGCGTGATGCAGATGGGCGAATGACCTCTTGTTCTTCACTGACAGAGCCATGGGAACCCCCCACAGCCGTGTAGCATGGTACCCGGTCGGCGGCCGGGGGGCTTGGCATGCGCAGGGGGACGGCGGCAGGCGCTTCGGGGACCCACGCCAGCCGAGATCCGAGAGCGGAGTGATGCAGCCTGCGACCTGCCTTCGACTTCCTCTTCGAGGCCACAACGTCAACACCGACGCCGTGTGTCAGAGCGGAACTTCCTGCTGGCGTGCTGATTGGCCGGGCCTGATGTTGATGGGTGAAGCTCGACGCTGGCTGAACGAAAAGAGGGACTTTCCTTCACAACCTTCACTGTTTTTTTTAATGTAGGCTTCCTGATGAACGGACGTCCTGCTGATTGACGTGAACTCAGGGGGTTTGTAAAGTTCGGACGGCTCGTTTGGTTGGTGGAAGGTTCTCGGTGCGGCGGTGACTCTGAGGGGTTTTAAGGTCTGTTTCGTTTAAACCAGTGCAACACTGAATAAAACACCACCACCACCACCACTGCAGTGTCTGTGTTATCCACCACCCTGCTGTGTTGAGGTGCTGTGTTGAGGTGCTGTATGGAGGTGCTGTATGGAGGTGCTGTGTGGAGGTGCTGTATGGAGGTGCTGTGTGGAGGTGCTGTGTGGAGGTGCTGTGTGGAGGTGCTGTGTGGAGGTGCTGTGTGGAGGTGCTGTGTGGAGGTGCTGTATGGAGGTGCTGTGTGGAGGTGCTGTGTGGAGGTGCTGTATGGAGGTGCTGTGTGGAGGTGCTGTGTGGAGGTGCTGTATGGAGGTGCTGTGTGGAGGTGCTATGTGGAGGTGCTGTGTGGAGGTGCTGTGTGGAGGTGCAGTGTGGAGGTGCAGTGTGGAGGTGCAATGTGGCGGTCGCTTCAGAACGCTGCACTCTGCGGGTCAGAAACCTGCGGGTCAGCGTTCTGCCGCCTCACAACGTTTCCACATCACAGGAACACTGAAGCTTAAAACAAACGGGACAGGACGGGACAGGACAGGACGGGACAGGACGGGACAGGACGGGACAGGACGGGACAGGACGGGACGGGACAGGACGGGACGGGACAGGACGGGACAGGACAGGACGGGACAGGACGGGACAGGACAGGACGGGACGGGACGGGACGGGACGGGACAGGACGGGACGGTGGACTCGCCCCGGGTTTTAACACAGAGACCTTACTCTGACGACGGTGTTTTAATTCAGTCACCTTTAAATGTTTCTCAACGGAAAGTGTGTTGGATTTTGCCCCCCCTTCCCCATTCAACAGTTAGGTGGTTGATTGAATGCCATCCATTATCTTCCCCTTTATCCTAAATTAGGGTCGCGGTGGGGGGGTTCACCATGCCCATCCAGGGGTGAACGTTTTCAGGTGCTGGGCAGAGACATCTAGGACAGGGGGCAATCACTGGACACACACAATCACTCACACAGACACACAATATATGGGGCAATTTGGAGAACTCAATTGACCTTGATCCATGTTTTTGGACTGTGGGAGGAAACCCGGAGGAAACCCACATGGAAACTCCACCCAGATGGGGATTCGAACCGGGAATCCCTAGCGCTGAGAGGAGAACCTGCTAAACCACTAAGCCACCGTGCCACCCCACTGTATAATATATTACAGGTATTTATTTGTTTCTATAGAACAAAACCTTGTGAGGACCGAGGCCTGACCGAACGGCTGAGCAGGTGATGATAATGAAAATGACAAATATACAGATTATGTTTGTATGATGTTAAGCGTTCAGTGTAAATAAGTGTGTAAAAGATCAATAACAGATCAAATAAAAGATCAATAACAGATCAAATAAAAGATCAATAACAGATCAAATAAAAGATCAATAACAGATCAAATAAAAGATCAATAACAGACCAAATAAAAGATCAATAACAGACCAAATAAAAGATCAATAACAGATCAAATAAAAGATCAATAACAGAACAAATAAAAGATCAATAACAGATCAAATAAAAGATCAATAACAGACCAAATAAAAGATCAATAACAGACCAAATAAAAGATCAATAACAGATCAAATAAAAGATCAATAACAGACCAAATAAAAGATCAATAACAGATCAAATAAAAGATCAATAACAGATCAAATAAAAGATCAAATAAAAGATCAAACAGAAGAACCATGTGTTAAAACAACAACACATCAAAGTCCCTTTGATCCTCGGGTCAGTATGGAAACTGAAATTCGTTTTTCGGTCGTTCATTCATTCATTATCTCCCGCTTATCCTCTATTAGGGTCGGTGGGGTTCCTCATGCCCATCCAGGGGAGAACGTCTCGGGTGCTGGGCAGATACACCCAGGACAGGACGCCAATCCATCGCTGGGCACACACTCACTCACACAGACACACTCTATGGGGGCAATTTTTTTTTGAGAATTCACTTAACTTGATCCATGTTTTTGGACTGTGGGAGGAAACCGGAGAACCCGGAGGAAACCCACGCCGACACGGGGAGAACATGGAAACTCCACCCAGATGGGGATACGAACCGGGAATCCCTAGCGCTGAGAGGAGAACATGCTAAACCACTAAGCCACCGTGCCGCCTTTTCGTCGTTCCGTCGGTTTAATTAAAAGTTTCAGGAACAAATTTAATAAATGTATCTTTTCGTGAGTCTAAAGTCTCCCAGTTCGTTAGACGTGAGGTTTTATAACGTAAGCATCCGGCACCGCATCGCGGTATCAAACTGATCTACAGTAAGAGCTTTAAACAGACCGCGTGTCCATATATGGGCATCTTCCTGTTACCGGTCCCCAGGTAAACGAAAGCAGGCTGAAGGGAAAAGATCAAAGAGACTGACCGCATAATACAAATGCACCGAAACGGGTGGTCATCAAACACAAAGACCTACAATAGAAGCTACAATAAACACCAAAGAGATGCACACACACACACACACACACACACACACACACACCCATCTGCAGATCTACAGGCTTTAATACTGTAGTCTCAGTTTTCAGTTCAGCAGCAGAACCAACATCACACACTTTCCTTCTGACCGTCCGAGCGGACAGAGACGCCGCAACCTGGTCGCCATCAGAGGCTCGAGTGTAAAATCTAAGAGATGGGAAAATAAAAAAGGAAAGGGGTGGTCTTACCCATTTGGAACGTCTGATGGAGTGTGAGCGTGCATTGTTACAGTCAGCGGTTTGCAGCAAGACGGTCTGCTTCCTCTATTTTACACTTACATGAACTATTTGTGAGTTCCACCCACTCGCACCGCTGCCGTTCCCCTCAGACCTGAAAAAAAAAGAAAAGAGGAGGCTGAAAGCTCCGGCTATTTAAAGCTTTAATACGCAGTCTGCTGGTTAGTTAAGTATGACCTTACGTACGTGACGCCATGCACTCCACGTTACAAACTGGTCTTTAATTCAACTTTCTATCAACTTTAAATGTGTCTTCTCTCCGAGACGGTGACGTGTGGACAGTGAGAACTTACCCATCATGCACTTCTACTGTGGGTTATGTGACATGGCATTTGAATCAGCCATTCTGCACCAATCAGCCACATCCACTGTACGGACTAAAGGACCAACCACGCCGACAGGAGCTGCAGCACAGACATCTGATGGTTAATGGGATCATCTGATGGTTAATGGGATCATCTGATGGACATCTGATGGTTAATGGGATCATCTGATGGTTAATGGGATCATCTGATGGGGGGGGGGGGGGGGGGGGGGGGGGGGGGGGGGGGGGGGGGGGGGGGGGGGGGGGGGGGGGGGGGGGGGGGGGGGGGGGGGGGGGGGGGGGGGGGGGGGGGTTATTGGGATCATCTGATGGTTAAAGGGATCATCTGATGGTTAATGGGATCATCTAATGGTTATTGGGATCATCTGATGGACATCTGATGGTTAATGGGATCATCTGATGGTTAAAGGGATCATCTGATGGACATCTAATGGTTAAAGGGATCATCTGATGGTTAATGGGATCATCTGATGGTTAATGGGATCATCTGATGGTTAAAGGGATCATCTGATGGTTAATGGGATCATCTGATGGTTAATGGGATCATCTGATGGTTAAAGGGATCATCTGATGGTTAATGGGATCATCTGATGGTTAATAGGGTCTCCTTCTTCAGTGATAACTTCAGCTTCCACGTCGTCATTCATCCAGAGGAGCCTCCGTCAATCAGACAGCTCCCAGTTCCAGATGTTCAGGGTTGTTGGTGGCGACACAGCTGTGTGGCGGGTAACAAGGAGGTCATGGGATTCATTTCTGGTTGGACCTCTCTGTGCCTGACGGGTTTCATTTTGGGTTCTCCACTTGCCTCCCACATCCCAAAGACATGCTGATGGGTCGATTGGAAATCAGAAAATACAGAAAATTCAGTACCACACAGTGTACCGCCCTGCTGGAACAGAAAAGGGCCTTCCCCAAACTGTTTCCACAAAGCTGGCCGCTTACAGTTCTCCAAAAAGCAGAAGCAGGTGGTTGATGTTCTTCTGAAGATGAATGGAAATGTTCAGAAGTGTGGTGATACTTTTGGACCAAGTTTCCTTGGTTATGGTGACGTCACTTACAAACAGCGTCAAAGCACAAAATTAACAAGAGTGCAGCGACATCTGCTGGCAGTTTATGATACAACAATTACCACATAACCACGCGATATGTCCTGATGTGGTGTTCGATTGATCACATGGTACATTAAACCTACAATAACAACTAAATCAGTATTCTAATAAACATTAGTAATAATATTCGGGGTAAATATCGTCATATTGATAGAAGCAAATAAAAATAATATACATGATATTGATGATTTCGAGATTTTATATATTAAAATATTAATTTAACATAATGAATGAACACAACATTTAATCTCTTAAATATAATTAAATCGTAAAATGATACAGCTCGCAATTCTTATTGTTTACAGCACATGGCCGCCAGAGGGCAGCATGGTGTCGCAGTGAGCAGAAGTTTCGCCTCACAACAAAAAGGTTTTTTTTTTTGGTCAAATGGCGAGAGTTTGCATGTTCTCCCTGTGTCTCTGTGAGCCAGAAGTTGAATGATATAATTATAAATGATTACATGAATCCTCTGAACTGTTCATGTTTACAATTCTAATGATGAGAAACCAAACCGAGCTGCTTCCTCAGCTCATCTCTCTTTAATTCAGACCTTGGATGTTAATTCTCAGTAGGAGTCTGTTGTACACGTCTTTAAATGTCATTAATAGTTCAACATTGACAGTTTTATCGCTCACTGGTTTAAACGTGGCAGCACCGTGGCTTAGTGATTTAGCACGTTCTCCTCTCAGTTCTAGGGATTCCCAGTTCGAATCCCCATCTGGGTGGAGTTTCCATGTTCTCCCCGTGTCTGCGTCGGTTTCCTCCAGGTTCTCCGGTTTCCTCCCACAGTCCAGAAACATGGATTAAGTTAATTGAATTCTCAAAATTGCCCCATATAGAGTGTGTCTGTGTAAGTAAGTGTGTGCCCAGCGATGGATTGGCGCCCTGTCCTGGGTCTATCTGCCCAGCGCCTGAGACGTTCTCCCCTGGATGGGCATAGGGAACCCCACCGCGACCCTAATAGAGGATAAGCGGGAGATAATGAATGAATGAATGGTTTAAACGTGTCTTTGCACAGCGCTGGTTCGATGCCACCATCCCAACAGAGCGACCGTCGGCCAGATCAGCCACGCCCATCACCCCCTAGGTGTTACTTATAGAAATGTCTTTTAATGTCCATGCACTTTCTCATGTTAGTCCAGAGAAAGCATCCATCCATCCATCCATCATATTACACTTAATCCTGTACTAGGGTTGCAGGGGGAGGGGGTCGTCTGGATGGAACCTGGACATCTATTAGACCGGTGGTCCTGCAGGACACCCTCAGTGGACTTCTATAGTTCAATAGTTATATAGTGGACTTATAATGTTAAACACAGGTCACCTGATCACCACACAATCTGCCTTAATTTGGACCTTCCCCCCAAACTGTTTGCACAAGGTTGCAGCATGCAGTTGTTCAAAATGCATGGCCCGCGGTGACGAGGCTGAAGGAACCACCTGAACGCAGTGTCAGTATTCCAGCATCACGAGCATCTTCACTGGACAGAAATCAGCAAACCGACAGAAAGACGGACGGAAGACGGACGAACAGAATCAATTCCGCAAAAAATGTAGACGGCGGTTCACATTAAACATCACTCTTCTCCGGCTGCGCTGCTCCCACCCCAACACTTGTAAAGTCCCTAAAAACAGACGGCTTTATGAGCTTCGCTCTTCACTGAGGAAATGGGAAAAAGGCATGTCAGGAACCTTTTACATGGCTCCCTCTTAAAATAACCCGCATTTGAAACAAGTATAGCATCAAATAAAAGCATTCAATTCTCATAAAAAAGCCAAAGAAAGGCAAGAAAACCCTAAATTTAACCCCCAAATTGGGCACCTTTCCCGTTTTTTAAACAAAAAATTACAAATAAAATTTTTTTTTTGGGATCGAGTTGATCGTCAGCTCCTCTTCATTTCTTTTATTCACACAAGTTTTAAAACGCAACTATATTTCTACGTATATATAATGTTTAAAACGTCCTCCGGGTTCTCCGGTTTCCTCCCACAGTCCAAAAACATGGATCAAGGTCAAATGAATGCTCCAAATTGCCCCATATAGAGTGTGTCTGTGTGTGTGAGTGAGTTTGTCCAGCGATAGATTGGCGTCCTGTCCTGAGTGTATCTTCCCAGCGCCCGAGACGTTCTCCCCTGGATGGGCATGGGCATGGGCATGGGGACCCCCCCCCATTAGAGGATAAAGCGGAAGATAATGGATGGCTGGATGTTTAAAACATCACACAGCCGTTCATTCAGAACGTGGGTGAAAGGATGGTTCCAGAGTTTCTGACACCAACTACAAAACATGGTGGAGGACAGCTGATGGTCTGGAGCTGTAGCACAGGATGGCCGTCAAAAAGAGGACTGGACCACTGCAACACCCCCTGACCTTTACCATGATGAAAACAAATAAACTACACTCTGTAATTATAGAACTACAAAGTCATCTATATGGACAATGAGAGTAGAAATCAAGCGATGAACCTAATAAATCAGCTTCTTAGTGTTTATATTGTTCATTTCATAATTCATTTTTCATAGAAGACATCTCTTTTCAACAATAAGACCTTTTGAAAAGGTCACAGCTCTCAACAAAACCCTCATCCATCAACAGAGCCCTCAAACAGCCCGTTATTTTGCAGTTCTGTTAATTACAGGCCCATTAAGCCGTCGCTGCCGTTTGAATTGGCGTGTTGCTGGTGGCTGAAGGTAAAGAGCTGGATGTGTTGCTTTTCAGTAAATTTACAGCAGACACAATAAACGTGGGACATTTCTAAAAACACAGAACACTTTCACATTAAACCGCTGCCTTTAATTACACACAAAATGCTTTTCAATTTGGTAAAGAATGTGCTTCAGGATAGAATACGTGTGTGCTGCCGCTGCATAACATTTGGCAATCATCACATCTCAGCGTTTTATGAGTGTTTATAAGTGTTGATGCAGAGGATTCTGCTGCTTTCGCCTTCAGATTGATAATAAATACGTGAAAAAATTAATTTGCGACAGAAATCCGTGCATTACAGATGAGTCTAATAAACAAAGTGACCATTTACTGATGGCATTAAAGATGTAGACATTTATTTATATTGTTATCAACGTTCAACGGTTTTCATATAAAAAATACAAATCTCTCATATTTGTGATGCTGGCGACTCAGTGTGGATCTAACCTACTGATCATCTGTTAGATGGCAATATAAAACCGGTCGTTATGTTCCTTAAATCTGATTGGCTGAGCCGTTTGTCCATCATTACCAATAACACACACCTCTGATACATGTTTTTAAATAAATACTAAAATACAGATTAATACAATTCTCAAAGAGAAGAGCATTAAGGCGGTTGTTTATAAATTGTATTCTGTAATCTGGCCACTAGATGGCAGTTGTTGTTTTTTATTCGTGGAAACTTTTTTGTTCTGTTACTCAGCGATCAACATTCACTTTAACTCCATCCATCATCTTCCGCTTTATCCTATATTAGGGTCGCGGAGGGGGTCCCCATGCCCAGGGGAGAATGTTTCAGGCGCTGGGCAGATACACCCAGGACAGGGGGGCAATCTATCTCTGACTCTGCTGAACAGATTTATTAATAATCAAGTCGATGGGAAATAAACACAATGCAATATGATGCATAAGAATCTTCTTCAGAAGACATTTTGTTCCGTACAGGAACAGCGCGTCCCGAGACTGCCGTCCTGGCAGAGCTGGAGTCCGTGCTGGAGACTGCAGGGTCTCATAATAACCACTTAATATGTCCTCCATAATTGAGGAGGGCGTCTTAGGCGACTTCATCTGAGACTCAACATTCAGCGCTCGAGTTAAATCATTTTATTACATAATCAGCGGCTCTGTCTGAAAAACAAGTTCCCAGTTATGATTCCTGTAAACATCCCCCATCCAATGTTTACAAAATGGTGGTTTGGCATGTGAACTTTTTGGTCGAGTAAAAACCCAACGCAGTGCGCGTTTGAGAGATCAACAGCTCTTCAGTTTAGACTGCACGGTGAGCGAAAAAAACAACACAGATTATTACAAAAGACGATTTCCTCGTAATCTGATTGAACCGGCGGTCAGAAGTATGTGGACACATACAGAGCTCAAATGATTTAGCATTAGGAGACACGAGAAGGCTGCAGCATATTGAACCCGTTAAAAACAAAAAAATGTAAACAACCCCCACACACACCCTTATTAGTATATATATATATATATATATATATATATATATATATATATATATATATATATATATTTTACATTTAGTCATTTTGCAGATGCTTTTATCCAAAGCGACTTACAAATGAGAACATTACAAAAGTCAAAAGTTACACTGTAAAATCATCAAACCTGATTGTTTTTTGATGCCGCACCCCCCATATGTATGTATATGTATACATGTGTGTGTGTGTATGTATATATATATATATATATATATATATATATATATATATATATATATATATATATATATATATATATTCATTCATTCATTATCTCCCGCTTTATCCTCTATTAGGGTCGTGGTGGGGTTCCCCATGCCCATCCAGGGGAGAACGTCTCGGGCGCTGGGCAGATAAACCCAGGACAGGGCGCCAATCCATCGCTGGGTATATATATATATATATATATATATATATATATATATATATATATATATATATATATATATATATATATATACACACACACACACACACACACACACACACACACACACACACACACACACACACACGTTTGGTTCTGCTAGATGTTGCATCATGTTGGTTCCATTGAAGGTTTTCTTTTTATCTGTTGTGTGTGTCTCGCTACACATACCTGGTTCGCGGAATTGTGAGAATGAACAAATCCTTTTAAAACATTCATCATTAACTTTCATGTTTCCTTTTGTGAACATCACTGAAATCTCTGAATCACAAGGTCATTTATAGGTTGTACTACGAGTATGAGTTCTCAAAATACTAATATTACTACACACATGTTCACGCTCCTGCGTATCAGACTTCAGTAAGTAACGCTTCACTGATCGTAAGGTTTGTGCACCCCATAATAATCCTATGGTTCTATTAATAACGATGCACTCCATCACCAACATCACCAACATCATCACCATCATTACCATCTAAAACATCATGACCATCATGACCATCACCAACATCCCCATCAGCACCATCACCATCACTAACATTACCTGCACCATCACCACCATCACCACCATCAACATCACCATCATGACCAACACCACCATCACCATCATTATCATCACCACCATCACCATCATCACCATCACCATCATGACCATCACCACCATCACCATCATTATCATCATCACCATCAGCACCATCATCACCATCACAATCATTATCATCACCCCCATCACCACCATCAACATCACAATAATTATCATCACCACCATCAACATCATCACCATCACCACCATCACAATCATCACAATCATTATCATCACCACCATCACCATCAGCACCATCAGCACCATCACCACCATCACCATCATCTTCATCACAATCATCACCATCACCACCATCACCATCATCACCATCACAATCATTATCATCACCACCATCACCATTAGCACCATCAGCACCATCACCACCATCGTGACTCGCTCACAGCTTCTCCTAACATCTGTCAGTCAGCGTCCATGTTTGCTTCATTAACTCGGACAGGACAGGTTTGGACAGGGCGTGCTCCCATGGGCGTGACCCACACGACGACCATATATGTCTTCTTCCTCCCTACGGGGAACACTCCTGCCAATCGTCCCGCTTTTCCATCGCTCTGTAATTATCCCTGCGGGGGCGCAGTCGCGCATTCAACTGGAAACCAACACCGCATCGAGCCTCCAGGAATTTCCTGCGGCAGTGTAACCCACTCCGTTACCCGGTTCAAACTTCATGCAGTGGTATGTGTGGGTCCGGAAGCTGGGAAGACGTCGTCATGTTCCTGAACCTATAGATTCTATTTACAGCCACCACACCGTGGGCTCCATCTCAGAGTCATGCCCTGAGGGGAGACGGGTGTTGCTTTGTGTTCTGAGCCAAACGCATCCCAGACTTTAAAAGCCGAACGGCATGTTTAAACGAGTCTTTAATAATAATAATATTATTATAATAATAATGTGGTGGTGGTGGTTTAGTGGTTTAGCACGTTCTCCTCTCAGCACTAGGGATTCCCGGTTCAAATCCCCATCTGGGTGGAGTTTCCATGTTCTCCCCGTGTCTGCGTGGGTTTCCTCCGGGTTCTCCGGTTTCCTTCCACAGTCCAAAAACATGGATCAAGTTAATTGAATTCTCAAAAAATTGCCCCCTATAGACTGTGTCTGTGTGTGTGAGTGAGTGTGTGCCCAGCGATGGATTGGCGCCCTGTCCTGGGTATATCTGCCCAGCGCCCGAGACGTTCTCCCCTGGATGGGGAACCCCACCGCGACCCTAATAGAGGATAAGTGGAAGATAATGAATGAATGAATATATATATATATATATATATATATAAACAGAAATGTAAAACTGAGTTAGCGCAGCAAAGGAATCGTCAGGTCGTAAAAGCAGATTAGATTTAGATTTCAAACCCGAAACCCTGATGCTATTCAGCGATGAAACATTTACGCTGATCTGCAGAACTGAGGGTTAGGAGTTCTAAGCAACAGGTCTCAGATCGTTGGCCCTCGTGAAACAGAACACTACATCCTGTGCGATGATTCAGCAGACACGCACCCGTAATTATTACCTCCATCCCGGAGTCGTGGTGTCGTCTGGAGGGCAGACATCACGATCACAACACACTCCGTCTGCAGCACAAACATAATCAACAGTAAACTTTAAAACATAGTATTAGTATAAAGGTTCCGTCTGATGATGTAACTCCGACTTCATCGGTTGTGCAGCAACATATATAAATATGTTAAAGTCCTGTGTATTGGAAGTGTGTTCTAAATGTTTGCTGATCTTAACAAACCCACTGGAGCCGAACGCAAACACACCGTAGTTCCTGATTGTATCGTGTAGAACTTTAGAGAACCACGAGATGCAGGGCGACTGAGTTCAGCACTGATCTGATGTTTCTGATGTTTTCTTTGGGTCTGCACCCTGACTTTCCCAGTGGTTTCCGCAGGGATTTACCTTTATTAAGCGAAACGCATTTTTAAGAGTGTATTTACATGACAAATGCAGAATCAATGGTTTAAAATAAGTTTTTTTTTATGTCGTCTAACCTTGGACTTTTTATTTTATTACCCTTAATTACGCCAATCTCGTTCTGTAACTGTAATTAAGTCTTACCTCATTCTCCATCACTGTTCGAGCATACAGCAGCATTACCCTTCATTTTCCATGAACTGGATTTTTAATGATCCAATTATCAGGCCGTGAAGTCTGTTTACACCATAGAAATAAAATCTAACACCCTTATAACACCCAGAGTCCCAAAATGAAAAGATCTGATTGACTCTATTAAAAATCATGTGTATGTTTTTTAGTCTTCAACAAAGTTTAATGCATATTCAATATGTTCATGGGGAACACCTCGGTGTCGCTACGGAAAAAAATACATACGCAATATGATTTTGTGGCAGCGCCGTGGACCAACGTGGACGAAACGACGGCCCGAGGGCGCGAGGACGTGAACCGATGCACCTGCTGGACATTCTGTTGATGCTCTGCGTGCAGGTATTTGAGGCGAGACGAGACAATGAAGAGAGAGAGAGCAGCGGTGACAGGAACGAGAGCTCGGTCGCCATCACACCGGCAAACATATAAATACATAATCTGTAAATAAAACTCTATTCTGTCTTCAATACAGGACGGCACGGTGGCTTAGTGGTTTAGCATGTTCTCCTCTCAGCGCTGGGGATTTCCGGTTCGAATACCAATCTGGGTGGAGTTTCCATGTTCTCCCCGTGTCCGCGTGGGTTTCCTCCTGGTTCTCCGGTTTCCTCCCACAGTCCAAAAACATGGATCAAGGTCAATTGAATTCTCCAAATTGCCCCATATAGAGTGTGTTTGTTTGAGTGAGTGTGTGTCCAGCAATAGGTTGGCGTCCTGTCCTGGGTGTATCTGCCCAGCGCCCGAAACGTTTTCCCCTGGATGAGCATGGGGAACCCCCCCACCCCCCCAGGACCCTAGATGAAGCGGAAGACAATGGATGGATGGATGATTGTCTTTAATCCACATTTTGGCGACAAAGCAGGAGAATGGTAGAGATGTCATGTGGAGGTACTCCAGCGGGGATGAAAGCTTACAATTTAGGAAAGGAACAAAAAGTCAAGTGAGCAAGCAGGTGGTGAGCACCAGGACTGCCGTCTGACCGAGTGGGGGCGCTCTCCACTCCTGCACGGATGTCCGAAGAGAGGCTGAAAGTGTAAAAGTTCTTCTGCTGTTAAAATGAACAGGTATGATGCTAAAGAGTGATGTGAGTGCTCACCCGCAGTATCATTGAACACCATGTGTAGTATTGCAGGATGCGCCTTAAGGTATTTTTATTACTTTTATGCTTATTTTAAAACCAATAAAACTCTTACGAAGCATTCCGAGCGCCGCCACGGTTCGTATATCTATTGTATATCTATGGTATATGTATATCTACGGGGAGAACATGGAAACTACACCCACCGCGAATCCCTAATGCTGAGAGGAGAACATGCCAACCACTAAACCACCACACCTCCATATATATATATATATATTTATCCATCCATTATCTTCCACTTTATCCCCATGCCCATCCAGGGGAGAACGTTTTGGCCGCTGGGCAGATACACCCAGGACAGGGCGCCAATCCATCACTGGACACACACTCACTCAGACAGACACACTCTATATGGGGCAATTTGGAGAAACAATTGATCCATGTTTTTGGACTGTGGGAGGAAACCGGAGAACCCGGAGGAAACCCATGCGGACACGGGGAGAACATGAAAACTCTGCCAGATTAGGATTCGAACCGGGAATCCCTAGCGCTGAGAGGAGAACATGCTAAACCACTAAGCCGCTGTGCCGTTATCTATTGGATTGATTATTGATCATTTCCTCTGCAGCTAAAGTCAATGAAATTTTGTATTTGCCCCCAAATTCACATAGTCGGCAGAATCTCAACTTCATACACAAACAGAGGACTAGAACTGAACCTCCAGTGAAGATGTCAACGATACAAACTTTCATTGGTTTACATAAAAGGAGCTGAGCAGACATAACAACACGGACCGAACATCCGAGCTGTAATTTGGTTATGGCGTTGTTACGCCGTCTGAGGCGCTGAACGCAGACGTAAACACGCGATACACCATAAAGTCACCCATGTTAACCCTCAGCGGGCTGCGTGCATTCAGACGGTGCACAGGCCGTGGGGGGGGGGGGTTCAGTGAACGCAGTATATTCTGCGCTGCATCCTGTTCACTGGAAATTAAAACTGGTTTAATTACGCAAAACCAAAATATGTTTGTGTTTGTGGGATTACAGTTTTGTTGGCTTTTTGGCTTTTACTGCAGACTGTGGCGCCCTTCACCCACACACTGTAAAGTACAGACCACCAGGATCCTCACTCACACGCACACACACACACACAAACACACACACACAAAGACAGGTACAATGATCCCTCCATCAAGGGCTGCAGAATGAACTCAAGCAGTTCGGTGTGATTCATGTGTTTGACTTTATTCTCTCGTTGTTCGTCCTCAGCTTCACAAACGTCTAACGGGTTTAAGACATTCGCATTAAAACCAACAAGACAACAGTGCCGAAAAGAACAACAACCATATTAACAAAAAATAAGTAGCTAAGGGTTTGGAAGAAAAAAAGGGAACTGGTGAAGAATTAGTCATTTCTTTCCAGAAGCTGGTTTTGGCATTTCAGTTTATTATGGTTAATATATTTATAGTACAGTTTTTCCATGTCTGTGATGCGTACACATCTTTCCCATGATTAATAAGAACAAGCCGTGTTTATTATATAACAGAAATATGCTGCAGATTGGCATCTCTTATAAAACTGTTGGCAAAAAAAAAAAAAAAGAAAGAAAAAGAAAAAGCCCAGAACGAGCGAATGATGGCTTTAATAAAGGAACTTTCCGCAGAATTAACGTCAGTCAACAACATCAAACACGACGTGCGAAGAAACAAAGCGTTCTACAAACGAGAAACAGCCCAGCGTTGCTTTACAGTCGTCCAGAGAGCAGCGTCAGGGCCGAGCGAAGCGCCCCGCGAATGTTTTTACTTATGCTGCGAGTTCGTGCGTCTGCGTTCGTGCGTCCCGAGGCTGCGATCAACACACATCTGCTTTCCTCTTTACGACACGAGCATCATGGAGGTGTCCTTTTGTTTTTTGTTTTTTCTTAGATGTTTTTATGGCGACCTTTTGTATACGTGTCTTCTCATGGACGCCGTGTTAATCTAGCAGGCTGAGGCCACCGAAGCCGCTGTCCCATCGCACGCAAACACACTGTACACACTGTAACTAATCAGATTGTGATGATTTATAATACCTCTTTTTTTTGAGCATTTCTTGCTTAATTAGCAAAAATCTAAAATCATTAATAATGTCCATGCCTTCAGAAAGATGTCTTAATGAAATGCCTGCTGTTCTCCTAAAGTCGCTCATTAATGTGGCAGCAATGTGGACATCTTGGGAAGGGAGGTGAAACCGAGAGTGTGTGTGCGGGGGGGGGGGGGGGAAGTCCTCTATTGGTCTGTGTGCAGATCAGATTTGAAAGAGGTCAGATGTAGAGCATGGAGAACGTAGTGAGAACTGAGGGGCTAAAATTTTTAGCAAACAAAAAGAGGGAACTGCATCAGTTCTGTGCGTTGTTTATAAATGTCATGACTGAATCGGTACTTTCTGCAAATCATGACATAGTTTGCCTAAAAATAAATCCATCCATCCGTTATCTTCTGCTTTATCCTCTACTAGGGTCGCGGGGGGGGGGGGGGTCCCCCATGCCCGTCCAGGGAAGAACGTTTTCAGGTGCTGGGCAGATACACCCAGGACAGGGCGCCAATCTATCACTGGACACACACTCACTCACACAGACACACTCTATATGGGGCAATTTGGAGAATTCAATTGACCTTAATCCATATTTTTGGACTGTGGGAGGAAACCGGAGAACCCAGAGGAAAGCCACGAGGAGAACATGGAAACTCCACCCAATATTGGGATTTGAACCGGGAATCCCCAGCGCTGAGAGGAGAACATGCCAAACCACTAAGCCACAGTGTCACCTCTAAAAATAGGTTTCAGCATTCATTCATTAATTCATTCATTTATCTCCTTGTTTATCCTCTATTAGGGTCGCGGGGGGGTTCCCCATGCCCATCCAGGGGAGAACGTTTTGGGCGCTGGGCAGATAGACCCAGGACAGGACACCAATCCATCGCTGGGCAAGGTTCCAGCATAATTAAAAATATAAGTTCTGGGTTAAAACCATACTGACTGATACATAACTCAAGCTTTACATCCAGATATTCATCTGATTTTCTCCAATTCTCTGATTATTTAAGCGCAGACGTCGCCAGAGTCACAGCAATGTGCTGGAATATTTATTTTAAAAAGATAAAATGTCAAATTAAAACTAAAATAAACAATGTTCATAATTCTGTAATTTGGAAAAATCACCTGAAACAACCTGTTGTTGAGTTTTTTTAACTCAAATGTGTTGAGTTCTGCCGCCATCTTTGTAAGATGGACGTTCACGAAGGCAGTAAACACGACCGCCGTAATTAATTTACAATCTCACCACCAGATGTCGCTAAATCCCACATACATTAATGCTGTCCGGATGGGACTCAAATCGATAAATAAGATCGATGGGGGTAATGATATCATTAGTAAAGCATTAAACTGATAACATTCTTAATTAAACCACATTAACAAATCAAAATAGTCAACATTTACACGGAAACAGGGAGAAATGAGCGCAACGATTTATTATCCATTAGAACGATTAATTCATTTATCCATTATCTTTATCCGCTTTATCCTCTATTAGGGAGGGGGGGGGTCCCCATGCCCATCCAGGGGAGAACGTTTCTGGTGCTGGGCAGAGCCAATCCATCGCTGGGCACACACTCACTCACACAGACACACTCTATATGGGGCAATTTGGAGAATTCAATTGACCATGTTTTTGGACTGTAGGAGGAAACCGGAGAACACGGAGGAAACCCACGCAGACACGGGGAGAACATGGAAACTCCACCCAGATCGAGATTCGAACCGGGAATCCCTAGGGCTGAGAGGCGAACGTGCTAAAGCACTAAGCCACTGTGCCGCCAGAACCCTTAATATTAAAAATATTTACATTTAAATAAAAGACCATCGAAAAGATGGTTACAAAAATAATTCTGATTCAACAAACTGCTTTTGTTCTGTTGAATTGTATAAGATTGCCAATAGTTAAATGATCGACATAAAAATGTAAAATATACAATTGAAAATCTTCATAAAAAAAAAAAAATTTAAAAATTTTTACACGGTGGCTTAGTGGTTTAGCATGTTCTCCTCTCAGCACTAAGGATTCCCAGTTCGAATCCCCATCTGGGTGGAGTTTCTATGTTCTCCCCGTGTCCGCATGGGTTTCCTCCAGGTTCTTCGTTTTTTTTTCTCTCACAGTCCAAAAACATGGATCAAGTTAATTGAGTTCTCTTAAATTGCCCCATATAGAGTGTGTGTGTGAGTGAGTGTGTGCCCAGCGATGGATGGGCGCCCTGTCCTGGGTGTATCTGCCCAGCACCCGAGACGTTCTCCCCTGGATGGGCATGGGGAACCCCACCGCGACCCTAATAGAGGATAATGAATGAATGAACTATTTTATTTTCTAAGAACAAAATATGTTTCCGTGTTTACATCCACTGAGTAAATTGTAACTGCATTAAAATATGGCGTGCACAAACTCGCATGAAACCCTTTTTTTTTTAAATAAATCTTATCTGAACAATTACAAAGCATGACGGCGCTCTCAGAAAGCTGTGCTTAACTTAACAGAGGTCATAAATAAAGCACCTGTCAGCGCAAACTAATAAACGTCATGCTCTATAAATTATAAAAAAAGATCGTTAAGGAGGAATGCAATTCTACTTAACTTTAAGAAAAGATTATATTGTCTTTAAATCATAATGTGGGTGGTTTGGTGATGCAGGAGACCTAGATTTTAACCCTTGGGGAACGTTCTTGGTATGTTCTTTAGGTTCTGCAGATTGTTCATTTTTTATTACTTAAATACCATCCATCCATTATCTTCTGCTTTATCCTCTATTAGGGTCGCGGGGGGGGGGGGGGGTTCCCCATGCCCATCCAGGGGAGAACGTTTCGGGTTCTGGGCAGATACAACCAGGACAGAACGGCAATCTATCACTGGACACACACTCACTCACTCACACACACACACACTGTATATGGGGCAATTTGGAGAATTCAATTGACCTTGATCCACAGAGAACCAAGAGGAAAGCCACGCGGACACAGGGAGAACATGGAAACTACACCCAGATGGGGATTCGAAACTAAACCACTAAGCCACCTTTGGTACTAAATAGACTTTGAGGTTCCTGCTCATAAAACCAGGTTAATAACATCAGTGGACTTGTGATTTGAACTCACAAACTTCATTTTTGAAATCCAAAACCATGAACTCTGAGCTTCCACACCTGTATTTTGTATTTTTGCCATCTTGAGAAGGTTGGTTGATGTTGATGGACCCATTGAAGGTCCTGAGCGTATCATGTAGAACTTCAGAGATCCATGAGATGAACGACATTCAGACCTTCAATCAGTTTAACTGAGATCACGGTGTCTGCTGATGATTCAGGTTTGGACTCAATGTCCACTGTATCATCTCCTATTAGAGTCCAGCATCAGTCTCCCAGCATTAAGATCGCCTTGGTAATGCTGTTCCATGATGGTGATGTCACCATCTTCATCACTTACAATGACCAGAGAAGACCTGAGTACAGGAAATGGATTCTCAAATGGGTTCTCAAGAGTTGAGGATGAAATTTTCAGCATCGTCCTTCCATGATTTCCGCAGGTTCCACCAGCAAGCCAGCATTAACCTTCTCCCTCCATGTTCATACCTCATGTCCTGGAGTCTCTCAAAATACAAGATTAACAAAAAAGGTGTGAAGAAGCCTCAGTTTTTGTTCTGCTGTTGTTATTTCTGACTGAACGCTTACGTCGGTCCTCCTGCTCCGTTGCGCTGGCCGTTCCCCGTATTTCTAACGATAATTATTTTCCACTTATGAAATCTGAATGTTTTTCAGTTCTGTGCACTCGGACATTTACGGCTCAGCCCGATACGGACCGCATCCACTTAAACATTTATGTTTGCTCGTTTACGGCGCGATGCCGAATAAAAAAAACGATATAAAACGGCCGTTCAAATTAAAAGCGCAAGAATTTATGGAGAGATATAAAGGCATTTAATGGATGACCTCCACACCACATACATCCTGAATGGAAACGTATGACCTTACAAAATCTGTGAATAGTTTTCCTGGTAAAACCAGGCCGTCTTATGTGTTCCGAGCATCCGAGCGGTTCTGATAGGGCGCGGAATTCCCCCCACGCACCAGCGCGGAGCTGGAGGTTAGAGCTGCTGGATTTCTTGGAAACAGAGGCAACAAAATGAAAGTCATTGCTTATGGTTTAAGAACCAATGCAGATGGTCATTTTACATTTGGTCATTCAGCAGACACTTTTATCCAAAGCGACGTACAAGCTGAGCACAGGGTTCATCACAGCATCCCCCGGCGCGATGAGAGTTAAGGGCCTTGCTCAAGAACCCACATGGGTAACTGCAGTGGACCTGGGATTTGAACCGCCAACCTTCAGATTGACACCCAACACCCTGAGCACTGAGCTACCACGCCCACTACTCTAACACAATTAAACTCTAACTGTACGATGGAGTGTAAATGTGCGGATTTATTTGAGTGGTGTAAATATAACTTTGGGTGGATTTAGAGTCTGAAACAGGAACCTAACAGTCGCTCACGCTGATGTTCATGTTACTCCCATGAAATGAAGAAGTGAAAACAAAATACTATAAAGAGCAGCCGCTCAGTTTTATATCCATTTCATATTCATTCTGTTGGGGATCCAACACCAAATCCACTGGAAGGTCAGCAGCTTGGGCTCCTGAGGGGGGGCGGTATCCTGCTGACCCTGTACCTTGTACTCTCATGATATGATATAATACTTTAGAATTAGGAATGTGTGCTTGGTGTTGTTGGTGGTTATTTACTCTATAATTACTCTATATTGCACAATCAGACAGTAGTGATTGTATGGGTCATGGTGCGCCGAGGGGGAAGTGAGAGGGCTGTTTATTGTTCAATGCACGGCACTTGTGTTTTTTATTTTATTTTTTATTAATTAATTAATTAATTAAGGGCGGCACGGTGGCTTAGGGGTTTAGCACGTTCGCCTCTCAGCGCTGGGGATTCCTGGTTCGAATCCCCATCTGGGTGGAGTTTCCATGTTCTCCCCGTGTCTGCGTGGATTTCCTCCGGGTTCTCCGGTTTCCTCCCACAGTCCAAAAACATGCATGAAGGTCAATTGAATTCTCAAAATTGCCCCATATAGAGTGTGTCTGTGTGAGTGAGTGTGTGTCCAGTGATAGATTGGCGTCCTGTCCTGGGTTTATCTGCCCAGCGCCCGAGACGTTCTCCCTGGATGGGCATGAAGAACCCCCCCCCCCACACACACACACACACACACACACAACCCTAGTAGAGGATAAAGCGGAAGGTAATGGATGGATTTTTATATATTTCATTTTTATTTTTGTTCTTTTTATTTTAAGTCTCTTTGTTGGTATTGTACTGTATATTATATATCCTGTACTGTAAATAAAAATATATATTGGGGGAAAAAAAGGCTCTGTTCAAGGCCCCACGGTGGCAACTTTGGTGTTTTTTGGGTTTTAACCTTCAACCAGCAGATTGGGAGCCCAACACTTTTCCCAGATGGCGTTTTCCAGCATTAAGTTTACTGTTTGCATCATCTGCATCCCACTGCTTTTTTAGTTATTTATTTTTAACAACACTGTAGATGGTTAATTAACACGCTGTTTTCGGGAATTTTCAAAGGCGCCTTTCAATGAAATTTTATTATTATTATGAGACTTCCAACCCAAAAAGCATAGCAGCGCGCGTTCTGACGAGCTTGTGGTTGAGGAGCTCAGTAGAGGCTTCCCTCTGAGGCTTTCTGCTCAGATCTTCAAGTCTTACAGCTTTATAATTACGGGGCTTAAGCCGAGTCCGAAATCGGCCCCTAAACTGTGCTACTAGTTTTAATCTCATAAACATTTGTTTAACCGGTTTGAGCAAGTCAGTATGTAGTTATGTAGCGAGTACGGGTTATATAAAATATATTAATTAATCACGTTTGCAATCACAGAGTAAAGGTTGAATGGTATAGATTAAATTGGTTTGGTAAGTTAATTGTTATTGTGTTGAACTATTAGTTTGACGGTTGGGAGTTCAAACCCCAAGTCCACTAAAGTCCCCAGTGTTGGCTCTTGTGCAGGGCCCTCAACCCTCACTGCTCCGTGGGTGGGGGGGGGGGGCTGTGTCATGGCTGACCCCACACCCCCACACCAACCATCAAGTCTGAATAATGTGAAGTCACTTTGGACAATAGTCTGATAAATGATGTAATATATTGTGATGTCATACACATACTCAGGTTCCACACCCTCCCAAACACACACACACACACACACACACACACACACACCCATTACTGTTAATAATTACACTGGTCAAATCTGCTGACCTCTTTTGCTTTTATATATATTCGGGCGCTGGGCAGATAGACCCAGGAGAGAGGGCAATCTATTGCTGGGCACACACTCACTCACACACACATACTCTATATGGGGCAATTTGGAGGATTCAATTGACCTTGATCCATGTTTTTGAACCCGGAGGAAACCCATGCGGACACGGGGAGGAACATGCAAACTCCACCCAGATTGGGATATCGAACCGGGAATCCCTAGAGCTGAGAGGAGAACACTGTGCACCCTTCCTGAAATATCCATTCATTCATTATGTTCCGCTTTATCCTCTATTAGGGTCGGGGGGGGGGGGGGTTCCCCATGTCCATCCAGGGGAGAACGTTTCGGGCGCTGGGCAGATACACCCAGGACAGGACGCCAATCTATCACTGGGCACACACTCTCTCACACAGACACACTCTATATGGGGCAATTGGGAGAATTGAATTGAAACCGGAGAACCCGGAGGAAACCCACACGGACACGGGAAGAACATGCAAACTCCACCCAGATGGGGATTCGAACCGGGAATCCCTAGCGCTGAGAGGAGAACATGCTAAACCACTAAGCCACTGTGCCTCTCCCTCTGTAGGTACATCAAATAAATAATAAAACCAATAGTAGGAGCACCGTTAGGAAATGGAGAACATGTTAAACCGCTCATTAACACGATGTTAACGAAACAAATGAAAGGTGTAACAGAAGGACAGCATCTCTCTCTGTGATTGCAGCATGTTTGTGTTCTGTGTCTTTACTGCATAAAAACAAACTCTATTTAAATCTTTTTATATCCAGATGCGATCGTCCGGTTTATTCGGACAGACGGAGCCGACGGCACACGTTTGGACCTAAAACCTAAATATAAATCGTTTTCTGTCTGAATCTTTTAAAATCATGACTCGCTGCAAACCAGGGCAGCTGTTAAAGGTCTGAGCCGCAGCGCAGCGTTGGTCCTCTTCCCCTTTAATGGAACGTGACGGCGCTGATGAATGACGACACGTGGTGTTGGTTCACAACAAGTCCTTTAATTTCATGAGGACGAGTCCACTGAGCCGCACGCAGACCAACTGTCCTCACCCTCAACCTCACTGAACGGACTCCTGATCAACGGCGGCACGGTGGCTTAGTGCTTTAGCATGTTCTTCTCGCAGCACTAGAAATTCCCGGTTCGAATCCCAATCTGGGTGGAGTTTCCATGTCCTCCCCGTGTCCGCGTGAGTTTCCTCCGGGTTTTCCAGTTTCCTCCCACAGTCCAAAAACATGGATTCAAGGTCAATTTAATGCTCCAAATTGCCCCATATAGAGTGTGTCTGTGTGAGTGAGTGTGTGTTTCTAGTGATAGATTGGCGTCCTGTCCTGGGTCTATCTGCCCAGCGCCTGAGACGTTCTTCCCTGGATGGGTATGGGGAACCCCCCCCCCGACCGTAATAGAGGATAAAGGGGAAGATAATGGATGGATGGAAAATAAACGCCTGATCAAGGGCTTAGTGGTTTAGCATGTTCTCCTCTCAGGACTAGAAATTCCCGGTTCGAATCCCAATCTGGGTGTTTATGTTCTCCCGGTGTCCGCGTGGGTTTTCTCCGGGTTCACCTGTTTCCTTCCACAGTCCAAAAACATGGATCAAGGTCAATTAAGTTCGCCAAATTGCCCCATATAAAGTGTGTCTGTGTGCAGTGAGTGTGTGCCCAGCAATAGATTGCCCCCCTGTCCTGAGTGTATCTGCCCAGCGCCCGAAACGTTCTTCCCTGGATGGGCATTGGGAACCCCCCCCCCCCCCACTGTTGATGCTGCCCGGTGCCTGAAGGACGCAGAGTCCCCCGCTGAGCCTCGGTCCTCACAAGGTTTCTTCCTTAAAAAACAACTCAATAGGGAGTTTTTTCTTGCCGCTGTCACTGTGCAAAAATTGCTATATAAATAACTGAACCTGAACCAAACGGACGGATGACGCAATCGCTCGTCTCACGTATTTTTAGCCGCCACGTCCACTTCACGCCATCATGACCGACCCACCGGACTTCCAGTCTCTGAGACCGGTCCTCACTCTGCGCTGAGTCACTGAGTTCCTCAACACGCTGCCTCGAAACTGACACGCGGCTCCCACACGGATGCCGTGTGTTTACAGAGGCCTTCGTTTTGTTTGCTCCCGTCGAGTTGAACAGATATTCATCTCTACGGTGGATTTGCAGGAATGAAAACGTGGCCTGATACCAAGTGTCTAATATTTAGTTTGGAGCGTTCAGCCCTAATCACACAATTGTAAAGAAACAATTCAAATTCAGGCAACTTCCCCAGAACAAGGCCTATTTAGAACCCCCCCCCCCCCCCCAGGGCTGGATCAACAGTTTATTATTTAAACTAATAAGAACAAGACGGCGGCACTGTGTCTTACTGGTTTAGCATGTTCTCCTCTCAGTGCTGGGGATTCCCGGTTCGAATCCCCATCTGGGTGGAGTTTCCATCTTCTCCCCATGTCGGCATGGGTTTCCTCCGGGTTCTCCGGTTTCCTCCCACAGTCCAAAAACATGGATGAAGGTCAATTGAGTTCTCCAAATTGCCCCATATAGAGTGTGTCTGAGTGAGTAAGTGTGTGCCCAGTGATAGATTGGCGCCCTGTCCTGGGTCTATCTGCCCAGCGCCTGAACGGGGAAGCCCCCCCTCCCCCCCGCAACCGTAATAGAGGATAAAGCAGAAGATAATGAATGGAGGGCGGCACGATGGCTTAGTGGTTTAGCATGTTCTCCTCTCAGCGCTAGGGATTCCCGGTTCGAATCCCCATCTTGGTGGAGTTTCCATGTTCTCCCCGTGTCTGCGTGGGTTTCCTCCCACAGTCCAAAAACATGGATCAAGTCAATTGAATTCTCAAAATTGCCCCATATAGAGTGTGTCTGTGTGAGTGAGTGTGTGCCCAGCGATGGATTGGCGCCCTGTCCTGGGTCTATCTGCCCAGCGCCCGAGACGTTCTCCCCTGGATGGGCATGGGAAACCCCACCGTGACCCTAATAGAGGATAAAGCGGAAGATAATGGATGGATGTATAGAACAAAAGGCAGAACTGCAGTAATGAATCATAACATTATAAATGCCCCTACAGCTGATAACAATGCAACAAGTCACATACACTCAACCTGAACACTATAGCGGGCTGATGGTACACACCCGTGTTAATGAGACCGAATTAAACACCTCATTTTGGTAAATAATAGGTGTGTCTCAATACTTTTGTGCACTGTTGAGGTGTATCCCAGCCAAACGCAGCAGCTTAGTCTTTATAAAACTGGTTTGCATAAAGGAATCGTATGCCACTCGCGCCCGCACTCGCACCGTGCTTTCTTAAGGCTTAAGACTCTTTTCAGAGACTTATCCCGGTTATGTGAGAGGACGCGAGCGTACACACCCGGCAATGATGTCGTATTTTTGGTTTCCACCTCCACTTTCCTCCGTGACTGTCCCACCATGCTTCCTGTCTCTGAGACCTGTCCTCATCCCTGAGTCACCGAGCTCGACCTCATGCTCTGCGATGTGCCGTCAGCGTCCACGGCGAGGTGAAACCAGGATGCTGCTGTTTAAAGAGGATTGTTCTCTGTTTGCTTTCATCCAATCAGCAAACAACATGAATTATTACAGCATTTCATTTTAATTCTGTATTATTTACATTAAACCCAGTTATAGGCTTCCATTACCGAACGCCAAACATTTATTCTATTTATTCTGTTCTATCTACTCTATAGTTTAAATAAATTAAAAAAAAAAGATCACAAGCTGAAAATACAGGGTTGCCAAACTTCTGCTTGGAATTTAAATCCCTTTGTTATTTTGGAAACGGTACAGATCAAATAAAAGAAGGCATCTTTGAGGGGCAGCAAGGAGGCTTAGTGGTTGGCATGTTCTCCTTTCAGTGCTGGTGATCAAGGATGAATACCAATCTGAGTGGAGTTTGCATGTTCTCCCTGTGTCTGTGTGGGTTTCCTCCGGGTTTAAAACAAAAACAAAACATGGAATCAAGGTAAATGTAATGCTCTGAATTGCCCCATATACTGTGTGTTTGTGTGTGTGTGTGAGTGTGTGTGTGTGTGTAGCAATAGATTGGCGTCCTGTCCTGGGTGTATATGCCCGGCACCTGAAATGTTCTCCCCTAGATGTGCATTAGGGACCATCCCCACCCCCACACCCACTCCCACCTCGACCCTAATAGACGATCAAGCAGAGAATAATTAATGAATGTAATTTTTTTATTTTTTATTATATTCCTCGTAGAAATTTAATGTATTTTTACATTAATTAGGTTTCCTTTAATCAACTGTAATACACAAACGAAGCAATGTAAATACAGCTAAAGCCATCAACGACAAGCAGATACTGATAATGTGTGTGTGTGTGTGTGTGTGTGTGTGTGTGTGTGTGTGTGTGTGTGTGTGTGTGTGTGTCTACGTTCCAAAACAAACCCACTCTATGAATTTTTTTTTTTTTCCTACCAAACTGCCCTCACACTGAAACCGTCTGCTTCATCTCTGATCTGCGGACGTCTTCAGTCAAATGGAAAAGACGAAGTTGTTTTCTTTGAGCATGTGACATGTCCTGTTGGTTTTAAGAGTTTTTCCACAAGATTTATTTAGTTATACTGTTGTGCTGGACTTCCACAATAAAACATCCCGGCTGTTTTGTTCACACTACGACCGAACACGGAACACGGAACACAGAGTACATAAAATCTCAAAAAGCTCTAAAGATCCTCAGTTTGTAATAAAAATGCTAGACACCAGAAAATAAACTAGGCCATCTGTAGTGCAGTGGTGCATGTACAAATGAATATATATATATATATATTTATATTTATTTATATATATTATATATATCCCCATGCCCATCCAGGGGAGAACGTTTCGGGTGCTGGGCAGATACACTCAGGACAGGGCGCCAATCTATCACTGGACACACACTCACACGGACACACTGTATATGGGGCAATTTGGAGAATTCATGATCCATGTTTTTGGACTGTGGGAGGAAAACGGAGAACCCGGAGAAAACCCACGCGGACACAGGGAGAACATGGAAACTCCATCCAGATTGGGATTCGAACCGGGAATCCCCAGCGCTGAGAGGAGAACATGCTAAACCACTAAGCCAATGTATATATATATATATATATATATATATATATATATATATATATATATATATATATATATATATATATTCTGGTCTGTGCTTTTCCTTCCAGACTCCTAAATAGCTGACGATTTACTAACATAGTACATGAAACAAACACCTGAAATTCATTGATCTAAGTACCATATAGAACAATGATGCATGTTTTGTGATGACTTTGCGTATTGAAGGTTATTGACATGTGCACTTTGCTCTGACTGCCGTCGGTTCGAGAAGCTTTTTAAAACCAAGTATAAATCATTTAAGTTGATCTAAATTCTTTGGGCTTCTTCAGGAGATGGTCACACACCACCCAGGAGCGGTTACAGTCTTTTCAGGCTTTCCTCATAAATAAGACCCCAAAATATTATTCCACCAATTTAAAAACACCCACAGTCCCCGTTTCATGACGTCGGGGCTGAAGGTCTTTTAAAAAGCCTCTGCGTAAGCCTTCTCTACACAGACCTACGGAATGTTTCCAAATCTTCCGACCGCATCGATGCCTGGTGTAAATCCCCTTTAATGCTGCAGGACCTGTAGTACGGTTCATTTCACTCTTGTAAAGGGTGACATCAGCTTCATAAACCAAAGCTGTGGAATCAGCGCTCAGATCAGCCGTGTGCATCAAATTTCCATTCCTACATCCCAAAACTCACAGAACTGCAGAGAGAGAGTGAACCCACAGGGCTGCACGCGAGAATTACACCTAAATTACAACATACTGTGTTTGATGAGCCTGGTTGATAAATGAACCTTCAATCAATCATCTGAACTTGACTTTGAACCATGAGGTACAGAGGTGGCCACATCTGGCTGAGATGAGGCCCTGCAGGCCCACGGTCAGCGCTGACAAGGCTTTAATAGACGATATTAGGGCAATATTAGACATCAACGTTACAACATCATCATGTAAACATCAAAACAAGAGACAGTAGTGCCTTCCAGGGCCTTTAGAACACTGCCTACAGAGGGTGGATAGACCAAACCTCCAGCAACACGGCTGTGGGTCTGACCAACACACTGACCAACACACTGACACACCTCCACCAGTAATGAGGACCATCCACCACCAACAACAACCCATTCATTTTGTTTAAATATCATTTTAAACATGGACATGGAGTCTAATAATGAAGGCGAATAGAATCATTACAGTAGATTGGTATGTTCTCCCCATGCTTGTGTGTCTCCTCTTTATAAGACTGAAAATAGACTGGGCTAGGCTAGGACACTACTCTAACCTCCCCACCCCCTCTCACAATCCAGCCCAGCACTGAATATTTCATAATAAATTATAATAAATATTTATTGCATTAATCCATCCATCCATTATCTTCCGCTTTATCCTCTATTAGGGTCGTGGGGGGGGGGGGGGGG
>JAFMOD010000347.1:100256-143161 GCA_019802435.1 Corydoras maculifer
AAAAAAAAAAAAAAAAAAAAAAAAAAAAAAAAAAAAAAAAATGCATAATAATAAAGGATACACACTTCAGGAAAAGAATTCTTGTAAATAATATTTGAACACAATTTTCTGACATGACATTTTTCTTTACATCTGTGGCCTCTATAATACACCTGCACTCTCTGCCGGGTCATTATTCCACCCTAAAGCTAATTAAGCAAAACCAACTTTATTAAAAATTGTTTAAAATTATTAATTTTTTTTGGGGTGTTGCACCGATCAGGCTTCATTTCACATTTAAAGAAAGTCACAACACTAACGTTTTTTAAAATGTATTTATTTATGATATTGAATCATCTTAAAGCAGCTTTACAATGTTTGAAGCACAAATTACCAACAATCTGCTATAGAGACTTAAAAAAAAAAAAAACATTTAAAAAAATCAAGGCTCAATCAGCAGGGTTGGGTAGAAAAATGATTCAGATTATGTAAACATTTAGATGCTCTATAAAAAAAATAAAACTTTACACAATCAAACCAGTGCATCTCCAAATGTCTGAACTTTAACATTTGAGATAACTCCTCAGCTGTCACCTCTATCAGTTGTGCGACGTTCAGTAAAAGTTGTGATTGGCTTTTTGGTGGTGTGGCTGAGCGTGTGGTGAGCAGCAGTGGTGTGATGGACCTCCTCAGAAGATTCTGAAGAGGAATCTATGTGGGAGGTGGATTTCGGACCATGTGGGTTCCTGTGGTGACGCTCAGGCCGTGAATGAAACTGCGAACAGAAAAGATCAGACTTTAATGAGCACGAGAGTGAACGTCTGAACCTTTAAATGACTTTAGATGAACACTTCCCACAGAACGTGAATACATAATGACATGATGGTTTATTTAGAGGTTTACAAATCAGAAGCATTACATTAACTTATGCTCATATAATCCGACCCTCTGATAACTCAAATACAGCTCTGATCTGAGGCTTTCAACCTGAACGATGCGTGACCCTAACTGGCATGAAATATGTTGGAGCCTAAAGAACAGGGTTTAAAAGTCTGTCAACGTTCTGTAGAAGGTGGACGAAAAACAGAGAACAGAAGATTGAAAAACTCACAGGTTTGGAGAAAACCAACAGCAGGCACGACAGAAGCAGCACCGTGCGTAACATCCACATTCTTCAAATGGATAGATTTACCTGCGAAGGAGTCACACTTTATATTTTGCACAAATAAAAACATCAATGAATTAAATAAACAGAATGTACGAGCGGTGGAATGAGTAAATGGATGTTACCTTGCTTCAGGAGTGAGATTTTAACTCCAGCAGGTTCAGATGGGAGGTTAATATACTGATCTGTGATCCGTCCTGACGCCGCATAAACGCACAGCTTTGAGCAATATCCGCCGACATCCGTCTCCTCTCGGTGGTTTCGGTGAGTCTCCTTAATAACAGTGTGGAAATCCAAACTTCGGACTGACTCACCTTCACCGGGGTGTTTGTACACCGGAAGCACGAAGACTAACAAGAACTAAGAGGAATTATGCACCTTCTGACCATGTGACCTTAGAACATGGACCAAGAACTGTAGAATTGACCATTACTTGTTGCTGTACATTAAAGACATTTGGGTTTCAGAACAAACAGTGAATATGATGCCAACGAACAGTTTTGCTTCCATTTCCCGGTGTTTACTTCACGTTCAAGTTTTTTTATTTATGTCGCTCTTTTTACAACAGTACATGATCACAAAGCAACTTTACAGAATGAAAAGCCTTTAAACCCCCAAAGAGCAAGCCGNCCTTGGACCAAGACTCAGTGGGGGACCCATCCTCCATGAGTGGCCAGACAGCAAGAACAGCGTAGGACAGACATGTTCAGATATTTAACAAATAAAAACTAACACGTGTAGATGTTTAACATTTTGTACACATCCACCTTATTTTATATTCTGGATCATGTGATTGACAGGTGTTTGTGACCCAGGTAACAATGAACAGATCTGATGGTCTGGTCTGAAATCACCTACCAAACCACAGATACCCGTTTTGATTTAGTAAATACAGTTAAAGCTGTAGGGTTTTTTTTTTTTTTATAATAAGTGAGTATATAGAAGCCTCACCACCTCAGACACATGTCTGCCATGTTACACTAGAGCTCACACACTCACAAAAGGTTCCACTAGTCATTAAAAATCATAGTTATTTAACACTTATTAAACATACAGACAATCAGGTTTTTCATTGTTTTTTTTATTATTATTATTGTTTAGCACACTGTACCATCTGTGTCCCATTTTCAACGTACCTTACAAAGTACACTTAGTTTTAATCTTATTTCACACCAGAAACACCAAGAAATCAGCATAAAAACCAGAGCCCACGAGCCTGCGTCCAACCAGAACATTATAAACTTAGAAAAGCACCTTACCTTCAGGTGTCTTCACTAAACGGAACATTAAAGGCTTAATAACAAACTTCACACGAAGCTGTGACCTCAGTGACGTCAATATGAAGCATCAGATGCAAAATTAAAATAAAAACCGATAATTAGACTTTACCATGTTCTTTAAAGACGTTCGTGCTATGCTTACGGAACGTTGTGGTCCCATTTTCATTAGATTTGAGAGAACTGAAGCAGCTGATTAATGAACTTTAACGTCTCCCAGCAGCAGCAGCTCCGGCTGCTCTGAAAACCCCTCACGACAATTAATTAATTAAACACCTGGCGATGATTTCGACTTAATAATGAAATCCACCAATCACGTTCCAAAGTTACTTTAAGTGGCAGCAAATGTGCCCAATCAGAGCTCGATTACAGGGTCATCATGAAACTCAGTTCCTGAAATCAGGTGGAATAAACAACAAACCTGTTTTGTTGTTGTTGCTGAAATTAAACTCAATCGTTATGATTATATTATATTAATATTCATTCATTCATTATCTCCCGCTTATCCTCTATTAGGGTCGCGGTGGGGTTCCCCATGCCCATCCAGGGGAGAACGTCTCGGGCGCTGGGCAGATAGACCCAGGACAGGGCGCCAATCCATCGCTGGGCACACACTCACTCACACAGACACACTCTATAGGGGGCAATTTTTGAGAATTCAATGAACTTGATCCATGTTTTTGGACTGTGGGAGGAAACCGGAGAACCCGGAGGAAACCCACGCAGACACGGGGAGAACATGGAAACTCCACCCAGATGGGGATTCGAACNATAGACCCAGGACAGGGCGCCAATCCATCGCTGGGCACACACTCACTCACACAGACACACTCTATAGGGGGCAATTTTTGAGAATTCAATGAACTTGATCCATGTTTTTGGACTGTGGGAGGAAACCGGAGAACCCGGAGGAAACCCACGCAGACACGGGGAGAACATGGAAACTCCACCCAGATGGGGATTCGAACCGGGAATCCCTAGCGCTGAGAGGTGAACGTGCTAAACCACTAAGCCACCGTGCCTATTATATTAATATGTAATATGAAATTTATTTTGGAGCCCTATCGTTTAATCGTTGAATTTTTTATTTAATCATAAAACAGAATATATTTTTTATAAGATTACTAGATGCCAATGTATTCTGTTTGCAAACCCTCTTTGGATTCGCACGTGGCGATGTTGTTATAAATCAATGTAAACCTCTCAATGTTTAACTCTTTTGTTGGAATAAAAGATCAGGACTGAACCCGTGACTGTCACTGTTTTGTGCATTGTGTAAAAGTAAAATGATCTAATTCTAGGCCTGGCGGCACGGTGGCTTAGTGGTTTAGCATGTTCTCCTCTCAGCACTAGGGATTCCCGATTCGAATCCCCATCTGGGTGGAGTTTCCATGTTCTCCCTGTGTCCATGTGGGTTTCCTCCGGGTTCTCCGGTTTCCTCCCACAGTCCAAACACATGGATCAAGTTAATTGAATTCTCCAAATTGCCCCATATAGAGTGTGTCTGTGTGAGTGAGTATGTGCCCAGCGATAGATTGGCATCCTGTCCTGGGTCTATCTGCCCAGCGCCCGAAACATTCTCCCCTGGATGGGCATGGGGAACCCCACCGCGACCCTAATAGAGGATAAAGCGGAAGATAATGAATGAATAATTCTAAGTTAACTGGTAATACACTGATAATGGTTAAGCATTTCATATTATCTACCTCTCATGCTTTAGCCTTAAGTATAAAAAAGATCTCTGTGGTTAAAGAGGATCAAACTAATACATGCCTTAATATTGCATGCTCTATCTTCAGATCTGGGATTTTCAGATAATGTTGCTCTTATAAAGGTCAGAACAATGCTGTAATGCTTAATCTACTGTAACGTCACAGTAATTTCATTAACACGCGAGAACCATGTTTACTTGTGTCACAGAGCTATAAGTCACTTTTAATTATATCCCAAGTTTAGTGATTAATAGCAAGTTCTATATAATTAATCTTTCTGTTCATGGTTGGCCTGTGTTTACTGTAATAGTAATAAATTTGTCATGCTGACTGCTGGGGGTCAGAGTCTGGTGCAGACTGGTGATTTGTCTGTTTACAGGCACCTGGTGGTGACATGGTTTGCAGGATGTGCTACAACAGGAACCTCAACAACCTGTGCCAAGATGGATTTATCTGTTTTTTTTTCTGAGGTTTTACTTCCCACCTGCAGAAAGTCACAGTGACTGCAGATTTAATTTACGACAAAACCAGAGCCTAATGTAATAGTTTGAATACTAATCAAATATTATTATCAAATTATTTTTATTATTCGCCTCTCGCACAAGGGATTCCCAGCTCGAATACCCATCTGGGTGGAGTTTCCATGTTCTCCCCGTGTCCACGTGGGTTTCCTCCGGGTTCTCCGGTTTCCTCCCACAGTCCAAAAACATGGATCAAGTCAATTGAGTACTCCAAATTGCCCCATAAAGAGTGTGTCTGTGTGAGTGTGTGTGTGCCCAGCGATAGATTGGTGCCCTGTCCTGGGTGTATCTGCCCAGTGCCCGAAACATTCTCCCCTGGATGGGCATGGGGAACCCCTCCCCCCTGCAACCCTAATATAGGATAAAGCGGAAGATAATGAATGGATAGATGAATTTTTATTATTATTATTTTATCAAATTAACTTCTGACTTTTCTCATTTGTAAGTTGCTTTGGACAAAAGTGTCTGCTAAATGACTAAATGTAAATAATTTTATTTAATAAACTTTTTATTTTTATTTAAAAACCTGAACGAGAAAATGAGGAGCAACCATGTGCTTGTTTTAAAGTGATGTTGTCATCAGAACGAGAGCAGACTTGACTCTAATCCTGGCTGACGTGTCAGACTTTTAATCATCTGGGAAATTCCTGTTATCGTCATTGTTGACCACACGAGGATTCGAGCTGCTGTTCTGAGAATTGAAATCATTCTTCATGTTCCATCACACTGACGGGCACCAGCTTTATTATTAGAACAAATTCCTGGCTACAGCACGAGCCTCCGATGTTAATGAGAGCACATTTAACATAATATTAATAAATATCACGGGCGGCACGGTGTCTTAGTGGTTTAGCATGTTCTCCTCTCAGCGCTAGGGATTCCCGGTTCGAATCCCCATCTGGGTGGAGTTTCCATGTCCTCCCCGTGTCTGCGTGGGTTTCCTCCGGGTTCTCCGGTTTCCTCCCACAGTCCAAAAACATGGATCAAGTCAATTGAATTCTCAAAAATTGCCCCATATAGAGTGTGTGTGTGTGTGTGTGTGTGTGTGTGTGTGTGTGAGTGAGTGTGTGCCCAGCGATGGATTGGTGCCCTGTCCTGGGTGTATCTGCCCAGCGCCTGAGACGTTCTCCCCTGGATGGGCATGGGGAACCCCACCGCGACCCTAATAGAGGATAAGTGGAAGATAATGAATGAATGAATAATAAATATCACATCACAGTTGTAATTAACAATTTAAATTTCAGGTATGAGCCATTTTACACTCTCTCTTATCATGTATTATGCATGATAATTTTTATTTTTAGTTTTCAGTTGACAATATGTAATCAGTGAGTAAACACTGCCACCTACCGTTGACCTTCAGCTAAATGAATGCAAAGTAATGCTCATAATTTGACATGTAGCTTTGTTGTTGTTGTGGTTACATTAATCAACCATCCATTATCTTCTGATTTATCCTCTAATAGGGTCTCCATGCCCATCCAGGGGAGAACGTCTCGGGCGCTGGGCAGATACACCCAGGACAGGACGCCAATCTATCGCTGGGCACACACTCACTCACACAGACACAGTCTATATGGGGCAATTTTGAGAATTCAATTGACTTGATTTTTGGACTGTGGGAGGAAACCCACGCAGACACGGGGAGAACATGGAAACTCCACCCAGATGGGGATTCGAACCGGGAATCCCTAGCGCTGAGAGGAGAACATGCTAAACCACTAAACCACCGTGCCGCCTGGTTACATTATTTCCTAAATATTTCATTCATTTAATCATTAAAGGAAGATAGACCCCCATAGCGCCACCTTATTTTGGTGTAGCTTACTGATGTCAGCTTTAGCTTGCGTGTAGTAACGTTAGTTTTACGATTTTTTAATTCTTTAGTAATTCAGAGGATTTAAATAATAAACATGTTCATACAAAGAAACGTATCAGGTTTTAAACAAATTTATTTACAAGACAACGTGACAAAAGCAACTTACTGCACTGACATGCTTTTTAAAAGGCTCTACTGCCACCTACTGGCTAAAGAGTCGTACTGACTCAAACGAGGCTTTCATCTGCTTTTCATTAAAGATTTCTATAATGTTCAATGCACTCATTTAAACACTGTGAATCTATCCATCCATCATCTCCCGCTTTATCCTCTATTAGGGTCGCGGGGACCATCCAGGGGACAACGTTTCAGGAGCTTGGCAGATACACCCAGGACAGGGGGGCAAACTCACTCACACAAACACACTTTATATGGGGCAATTTGGAGAATTAAATTGATTTGATCCGTGTTTTTGGACAGTGGGAGGAAACCGGAGGAAACCCACGGGGACACGGGGAGAACATGGAAACTCCACCCAGATAGGGATTCGAACCGGGAATCCCTAGTGCTGAGAAGCCACCGTGCCGCCCCCACTGTGAAACTAAATATTATAAAAAAAGATATCTGTTAAAATGTTTAGAGGTAACTGAATGTGAATGTGTCGTCAGTCACCGGAAGCTGAGGAGCTGCAGGGTTTGAGGAAGAGTCGTCATCACTGTCATTAGGCCCTTGCTTTCCAGCACCCACTCATTATCTCTCTCTCTCAGTCAGTCATCCATTCTTTAGCTGTGGTGAGGGAGCTACACTCCAACATCGGGGGTCTGCTCTTCCACAAACCCCCTTTTATACACATTTCAGCAGGCTTTATTTTCATGTTCCAGAAAGTTTCCGTTTTTTGGATTTACAACATATCCTTTTTTGTGGTGATTAGTTCTGAAGCAGATCTTCTGACAGTTCCTTTGCAGATTCAAGAACCACAAACTGAGCAGACAACATCCTGTGTGTGTGTGTGTGTGTGTGTGTGTGTGTGTGTGTGTGTGTGTGTGTGTGTGTGTGTGTGTGTGCGACACACAAGTACACTTCTATTAGTTCACACAATAACGGCTTGACTGACCACCTACATATAAAATTACACTGTTTACAAAGACGTCATCGCATATCTACACCTATTATACGGACTCCATTACACTCTGTCTTATTAACATACGAACCTGTCTAAATTGTCTCCTGATCTGATGGAGGGACTGAAACGAGGACAGGAAGCAGAGGAGGTGAACATGCAACTGCAGTGTAGTCACAAACCTCACAATGCACGAATAAGAAACAAAAACAGGAACACAAATAAGTTTGGAATCCAAAACCACTGAGGTCTAAAACGAGCACAGAGACAATCAGATCCCCCGATGTGACCCCCCCCCCCCCCCGTTTTTGCACAGCGGTGCACATGTTAGTCTCTAATAACAGCTCTGCGTTACACACTTCCCATTAATACCTACAATTATATTGACGAGCAAACAAAACACTGATCTCCTTATTGGAGGCGAATATTCCTGAATGCTAAACACCCTGGGGGGTGGGTGGGGGGGGGGCTGTGGTGGGTACGTGAATGGATAGAACTGTGATCATGACTTTTATATCCAACATAATGAGGCCGAAGCAGTATCTGTTAAAAAAACAGCACAAAGAATCAGATTCTGTTAAAAATGAAGCGGACAGTGACATCAGAACGGCATTTAAAACCTGCAGACGGGATTAACGGTGCGATCGATCATCAATTAAACCAAACATTTTATAGATCTAAATTTAAAAAACAATAAACAGTTAGCATTATGGATTCTGTCTTTCATCTAATATTCATTGTTTGGGGTTGTTTGGTTAGCATGTTCTCCTCTCAGGTTCGAATCCCGATCTGGGAAACCTTTGTGTCCTTGTAGGTTTCTTCCGGGTTCTCCGGTTTGCTCCCATACTTTAAAAACATTGATTCAAGGTGAATAGGCTGCTCTAAATTGCCCCTATTTAAAATTTTTACTTAAATTAAGTGTGTGGCTATGTGTCTGTGTGCCCAGCGATGAACTGGCGCCCTGTCCTGAAGGTATCTGCCCAGCGCCCGAATGCTTTTCCCTAAATGGAAATAGGGAGCACCCCCCCCACCCGACCTTAGTCCCTAGTATATGATTAAGCGTAAGATAATGAGATGAGATCTCTGTTTGTAACCTTTGTGCAGAGTGTCCATATCCATTCATTCTCTATTAGGGTCGCAGGGGGGGGGGGTCCCATGCCCATCCAGGGGAGAACGTTTCTTGTGCTGGACAGATACACCCAGGACAGGACGCCAATTTATCACTGGGCACACACTCACTCACTCACACAAACACACTCTATATGGGGCAATTTGCAGAACTCAATTGATCTTGATCCATGTTTTTGGACTGTGGGAGGAAACCGGAGAACCCGGAGGAAACCCACGCGGACACGGAGAGAACATGGAAACTCCACCCAGATTGGGATTTGATCCTGGAATCCCAAGCGTTGAGAGGAGAACATGCCAAACACTAAGCCAACGTGCTGTTTTATATATATATATATTCAGTTTAACATTCAATGAAAACCCTTTACAGAGTTTACTCCCTGTCTTCTTCACAAAATGTCTCGTCAGATGCTCACGCTGTATTTGTGCTCTCTGTATCTCTGCTGTGATATGTATATATTCGGCTCTTCGACTCGTGGGCGTGACCTTTAGGACCAATTATTTGAAGGCAGCACAGGAAACAGGAAACATTATCTAAATCAGACGTAAAATTAATAACAGCCCGAAACGGGCAGATGGAACGGGATAAGCAGAGGGAGGGAGGGCAGGACTCAGAGTTTTCTATCTCAATTACCTCATGATTGGGTTTTAAATCGAATTAAACATGATAAATAGTGAGATGCTGAGGGAACCATTTCCATGTCACCTCAAGCACACTTCACCGGCCCCGTTAAATGGATTCATACATTTCTGAGGAAGCTCACAGGGGAGACGTTCAGTGTCGCACGCCCGCCGTGAAATCAGACCCAAGTGTTCATGTCAGAGGCTGAAGTGTCTGATCTTCATATCACAGCCATACCCTCAGACAGGAGACGGTTCGTTGAAAACTGTGCTGAAATTGCACTTCTCCAGCTATATATGGGGATGAAATATGGGGTTGAGGAAATTCCCCAACGATCCGGACTCCGTGTCATCCAGTAGACGGCCGTAGGTGGGACGCCTGCCACGGACAGAGAAGTGTATCATGCTGGTTAATCAGTGAAGAAATTCATAAGCCCTTTTCTTCCTCATACAGAAGTAAGCTCTAGATTTATGAGCCGCCATAATGCACCTCTATTACCTTCAGTAAATGTTAAAGAATGTCCAATAAATGCTGATCTCACGTCGGTCACCCTACAGTACAGAGTCTCTACAGACTGCTGCCAATAGGAAATAACCAGCTGTACAGTATTCTGAGCCTGAAACCCCCGAAGAGCAAGCCGAAGCAACAGTGGCAAGAAAAAACTCCCTGTTATGTTTGTTTGTTTTTTTACATTTGGTCATTTATTGGACGCTTTTGTCCAAAGCGACTTACAAGGTGAACACAGGGTTCATCACAACATCCCTGCAGCAATGAGGGTTAAGGGTCTTGCTCAAGGACCCACATTGGTAACCTCAGTGGACCTGGGATTTGAACCCCCAACCTTCAGATTGATAGACCAACACCCTGAGCACTGAGCTATTGCACACTTGGGTTTTTAGGTAGAAACCTTGTGAGGACCGAGGCTCAATTGGGGACTCATCCTCTCTGAGTGGCCGGGCAGCATCAACAGTGTAGGACAGCCGTGTACAGATTGTCTAGTGATCACGTGACCCGTATTTACCATGTAAGTCCATTGAGGCCGTCCTGCAGGTCTGCCAGTCCAAAGAAGGGGTTCTGTTCTGTATCATGGTGACCCTGTGCTCTCTACCCAACCATCAAGTCGGGAGAAGGCCATAGTTTGGCCTTCGGTGAGATTAATCAATCGGACCGCGGCAGTCTGGGATATGGACTGTCGACTGATGTAATTACTGCCTCCCCCTGTTGTCCTAAGCTACTTCCACCCAAACTTTATATCTGCATCCTATAGCATTCTTACAATTAAAAACCACACATACCTTATTTTTAAATAATAAGCTCCACCCAGTAAAACAATCACCAGGAGAATAAATCCGATCACTATGGCGACGACGCTCGCTGTGGAGGAAAGAACGTAGAACAACCCAGGATTAGTTAAAGCTCTAATGTAGGCCTAATGAATATTCATTAATAATATTAATGAGAAAGGGCGGCATGGTGGCTTAGTGGTTTAGCATGTTCTCCTCTCAGCGCTGGGGATTCCCGGTTCGAATCCCCATCTGGGTGGAGTTTCCATGTTCTCCTCATGTCTGCGTGGGTTTCCACCGGGTTCTCCGGTTTCCTCCCACAGTCCAAAAAAACATGGACAGGTCAATTGAATTCTCCAAATTGCCCCATGTAGAGTGTGTGTGTGTGTGTGAGTGAGTGTGTCCAGTGATAGATTGGCGTCCTGTCCTGGGTGTATCTGCCCAGCACCTGAAACGTTTCGCATGGGGACCCCCACCCCCTGCACGACCCTAATAGAGGATACAGTGGTAGATAATGGATGGAATGTTAATGAGGGTGAACAGGCAGGAAATCACTCTGAACAGGTTGCCAAAACAGTACAGGAAAATTAAACATTAACTAATAAACAGATGAATGAATAACATGCGGGGCAGATAACACTTTCCTTAAATCAGACAAGTGTGAGCTGATGTGAGAAAGTAACAGGTAAAGATTGACAGATCAGATCCAGAATTTAAAAACATCTATCCATCCATTATCTCCTGCTTTATCCTCTATTAGGGTCATGGGGGGGTGTTCCCCATGCCCATCCAGGGGAGAACATTTCGGGCGCTGGGCAGATACACCCAGGACAGGACGCTAATCTATCTCACACACTCACTTACACACACACACTCTATATGGGGCAATTTGGAGAACTCAATTGACTTGATCCATGTTTTTGGACTGTGGGAGGAAACCGGAGAACCCGGAGGAAACCCACGCGGACACGGGGAGAACATGGAGACTCCACCCAGATGGGGATTCGAACCGGGAATCCCTAGTGCTGAGAGGAGAACGTGCAAAACCACTAAGCCACCGTGCTGCCCATAATTAAAAAAAATTCATCCTAAAAAAATGACCTTTGATCTCAGGAGAGGTGAATATGTCACGAGTGTACAGGAGTGTGTGTGACGCACATCATCACATCAGACGGCTACCTGAGCTCAGCGCTTTGCGGGCGTCGGCAGAGATCAGCGTATGTGTTGTCCGAGCAGACACCGTGGTGGATTTGGGTCTCGCCGATGTCGGGGGTGAAGGCGAAACCGTGTTGGTTTTCGTCGCCTGAATGGCTGAAGTGGAGGGTGGAGCGAGAGTGGAGGTGGAGGTTGAAGTGGAGGTTGGATGGCTGGTTGATTTGGTCATTTGAGTAACTGATGGGCTTACAGTTGTTTTATTATCAGAAGACCCTTCTGTAGTGGGATGCACACGCTCAGTCGTTGCGTTCTCAGACGTTTTATTCTCAGTAGTGTACGATAGCGTTGGCGTTGTGGTCACATGTACCAGGGTGGTTTGCAGAGCCGCTGTTGATGTACTTGAGTTTTCAGTTCGTGTAATGGTGGATTCACTGCTCTCTGTATCGTTTGCAGTCGTAGGTTCGTTACCCCTCAGTGTGGAGTTGGTTGTGAAGGTTGCGTTTGGTTTGGTGGATGCAGTTGATGTAATTGCAGATAATGAACGTGTAGCCGTCGAGCTCTCATCTTTCAATGGGGTGGGGTTCCTCGTCAGAGGATTCTGATCTGCAGCCGAATGATAATGGACTGTTGATGGTGTCAGCGGGGGGGGTGATGAGGCTGAACTCGAGGTCTCAGCCACATTGGCGGCAGATCCAACACTGAACATCAGACCTTAAAGGAGGGAGACAGACGGTGTAAATGTTTAAATTGAAGTTGCCGCAACACGTTCTCTCCTCTAAACAGGAGAACCTGTTTCCTGTTTCTGTGGAACTAAATTCTATACGGAAAAATATATATATATATCGAGACACCTACACATGACACAACTGCAACTCGTTTGGAAAAGATTTATATCAGACTTTTGACACGTGTCTGTGGAAACACTGTTTGCTTAATTTACTAAAAAAATATATAACTACAACGTCGGCAACACTTAAAACACAAACACAGTGATGTTTAACTGACAGGTTTGTACTTATTTTCCAAGAGTCCAAAGTCTCCACCTGCTTTATGAAGATCACTTTCAGTCGAAATCTGCAAGTCTGTTTAAATGTTTGAATTTTTGTGTTGTGTATAATATATTTCAAAGACAAAAGAGACATTAAATATGCTAATGCTTCATTTTATGATAATGCTTAATTAATATGCTATATTATATATATATATATATATATATATATATTAATATATATAGTATATGATATTATACTTAATACTTACACTTCATTATTACTATTACCATAAACTATAATAATATACTAATACTTTATATATACAGTATATACTACATACTATAGTATAATATAATATGTGTGTATATGTGTGTGTGTGTATATATATATATATATATATATATATATATATATATATATATATATATATTATATATTACTATACTAGGCACTAAATTAATATACTACTATATATATATATATATATATATATATTATATATATTATACATATACTATATATATATATATATATATATATATATATATATATATATATATACTACATACTATATTATACTATACTAAGCATCAACAGTTAATAAAACATAGAGTCAGTGAGTAGACTGAGAGCAAATTTTTGTTCTAATAAAAAATTAAATTAATAAAAATAAACAGCGTTCAATTCATTTGTGTTCTTATTTTCCAGGAAATGGATCCTAAACTTTATATTCTGAACCCGAACGCTCCCTCAACATCAAGCTGAGCCTCGCTCTCTGAACTCCGGGTTAAAGTCGTCTGATTGAATGTCTTTAGTTTAAAGTCTTCATTTGAAATTCTTTAGTTTGAAGTCTTGATTTTAAAGTTGATGGCGGTGATCGTTACCTGCGGACAGCAGAAGTGAGAGCGGCCGCATCTTCCTGCTTTCGCCTCGCGAGCGGTGCAGCGCCGGGTGCGCGCGCGCCCGCGGTCCGTTGAAGGCAGAAGCCCGCGCGCCCGCGCGCGCCCGCGGTCCGTTGAAGGCAGAAGCCCGCGCGCCCGCGCGCGCCCGCGAGGCCGGAAGCCGTGACGTCCGAAGCGCACGCGCCTCCGAGACCAGCTTTGAAGCTGTACGGGTTACAGTCACTCATTGGAACGGTCTTACGTACAGACACGACGTCTGATAAGACGTTATCGAAGCGCCGCGCCTTCACCAGCCGCACCGACCGACCTTATCATCACTGCACGCCTTCTGTATTCACTCACTCACTCATTCACTCACTCACTTATTCACTCACTCACTCATTCACTCACTCACTCATTCACACACTCACTCAGTCACTCACTCATTTACTCACTCATTCACACACTCATTCACTCACTCATTCACACACTCACTGTCACTCATTCACTCACTCATTCACACACTCACTCAGTCACTCACTCATTCACTCACTCATTCACTTACTCACTCACTCATTCATTCAGCTTTTTAGTTTCCGTACCTTTTGTAGTTTTATTTTCATGTTAAGTAATAAAACACATCACAAATGACTTAATTTGCAGAGACAGGAGCGATATGAACAGTATTGATAAATTAAAAACACGATTAAAAATTATAACAATAGTCAAAACAATATTTTCCCTCATTTTTGTCGATTTGTGACGTTTAACAACGTAATTTATTATTTAAAGGTCCAATTACAAACCTTTGTAAAAGTAAATGGCGGCACTCACCACAAGATGGCGACAAAGCGTTGCATATAAAGGCAGATCACAGCGTGGGCTTTAAACAACAACAACAATAATAAAAAATAATAATAATAATAATAATAACGTACATATTAGAGGGTATGCCACCCAACAGCTACTAAATTGCTATCTGGTACCTTTATGGGTACTGCTCTATTCACTAGGTTACTTTTTTTTCAAGTAACATATAACCTTCTGGCCCCCAAAAAGTGCCCACACTCACTCGTGCTAGAGGGACAAAATGAATAGTGTGAAGGTTTATAAAAAGGTTTAAAAAAAGTTGGAGAGTGTTCTAATAACTTAACTCTTTATTGTCAGCATTATGAGAAGGAATCTTAATCAACAGCATTATCATCATGAAACGCTCAACCAAGAAACGATGTTCCAATTAAAAAATTAGGAAATGAATTCCTCAACCTGCTTTAAATTTAGATCTGCTCAGATCAGGCGTTCAGCCCTGTTTGAGCCGAAAGCTTTTTCTGAGCATGGAATCTTGATCTCGTTGTGATAGTCGTGTCTGGAATCTGAAATGTGGACTTTTCTGTTCTTTGTGAGTTTCAGGATAATTATCATTCTCTGAACAACGTGTGTGTGTGTGTGTGTGTGTGTGTGTGTGTGCATGTGTGTGTGTGTGTGTGTGTGTGTGTGTGTGTACACAGTATATATTAGTAAATCTTATGGTTACAGGGTTACAGAAGCCTCTACATCAATTATGGACTTTGTGAATTATGTAATGTTGAGTTTAATGCCTAGACGGCTAGGTTTTCCAGCAGGAATAGTTTGGAACAACACAGCGATACAGGAATCAGATATCCGTCCATCCATTATCTTCCGCTTTATCCTCTATTAGGGTCGCGGGGGGGAAGGGGGGGTTGTCCATGCCCATCCAGGGGAGAACGTTTCGGGCGCTGGGCATATACACCCAGGACAGGACACCAATCTATCGCTGGGCAGGAATCAGATATGTACTTAAAGTATCTTATCTTCAATTCACCGAACAGCATGTCTTTAAATCACAATAGGAAGTCACAGACAAGGACCGGAGGACATGAGGACACGGGGAAGGTTTTAATAATGATCTGTATGCAGAATTAAAAATAGATGCGAGATGCAGAGTGAGATGCTCCATTCTCCAGTGTGCAGGGCTCTGGCTCAGTCTCTGAGTCCAAATGAAGGGGAACCGAGAGTGAGCTGTAATTAAGTCAGTAAACTGAGAGGTGGAGTTTCCATGTTCTGCCCGTGTCCGCGTGGGTTTCCTCCGGGTTCTCCGGTTTCCTCCCACAGTCCAAAAACATGGATCAAGTCCAAAAACATGGATCAAGTCCAAGTTCTCAAAAATTGCCCCATATAGAGTGTGTCTGTGTGAGTGAGTGTGTGTCCAGGGATAGATTGGTGTCCTGTCCTGGGTGTATCTGCCCAGCGCCCGAAACGTTCTCCCCTGGATGGGCATGGGGAACCCCCCCGCGACCCTGATAGAGGATAAAGCGGAAGATAATGAATGAATGACCTGAGAGGTGAAGTAAACAGGCAGGCACTGAAGGAGCAGGGTTCGAGGTTTCAACAAAAAACATTCACATATGGCTCCAAAAAGTAAATACCTGCACTTAAGAGAGGACAAAGAGAAAGTAAAGGTTTAAGGATATGTTTTTTTTTCCTGAGAATGCAGGTGGTTTTATTGAGATCTACGCAGCATTCAGCTCTCATCCCCCTGGAGATCATAATAAAACACCTCCTCCTGCCCTGAAAAGGCCCAGTTTGCCTGAATCGGTCCATTCTGTAAAAATGCTGGAAAACAACTTTCCTAGGAATATTTTGGTCACGTGTTGCCCTACTTTACGCAAACTCCTGAACAGAAGCCGCAAGGGAACCGGTTTTAGTTTCGGAGCGCATTCTCCAGCGCTGCCTCCGCCCACCGCGCGCGCGCCACATAAAAGAAGAGGGATGGATGAAGGAATCCGACCCGAGTTTCACCGCCGGGCAGACGATCCGACTCGAACCGACGCCGCAGGAGCGAGCGCAGTCGCAGGCAATGCGGACCCCGGGCATTCTGATCTTTGGCTTGGTGCTGGCGCCGTGCGGATGGATCCTGGACCTGACCAGCACGGTGGCGCCCAACTGGCGCACGCTGCAGGGCATCGCCGGCGTCTCCACCGACTCGGTCTACAACCAGGGCATCTGGGACATCTGCCTGAGCTACACCACCAGCAGCGAGTTCAGCTGCAACCTGAAAGCCAACGACCCGCTCTACTTTAGCAATCAGATCATCCCTATTGCGCAGGGCATGATGGTGGCGTCGCTGGTGGTCACTTTGATCGGACTGGCCGTGGTGACCCCGGGCGCGCGTTGCTGGACCAACCAGCCCCCGCGATGGACGGTGGCCGCGATCGGGGGTCTGCTGATCTTCTGCTCGGGGGTCCTCGCCATCATCCCCATCGCCTGGTACACGCACCTGCTGAAGAGCCTGAACACCAGCACCACCTTCACCAACCCGCAGAGCCCGAACATCAGCGTGGGCTACTGCATCGTGCTGGGATACATCGGCGGCATCATGGAGGTGCTGGGGGGGCTGGTCATATTCATCGGAATATTTAAGTGCTGCGGGGGACGCAATCGAGGTGAGAAACCGCAGGTAGCCCAGCAGCACAGGGGTGCGCCCCGCACCACCAACCCGACCCCGCAGCCGCGCTCCAGGTCCAACTGGAACCCCCCGAGCAGCAGCGGCAGCTCCAGCGCCCCCTACTCCACGTACTCCCGGGAGGATGACTTCGACTACCCCAGAGCCAAACCCCCGAAGAAAGGCACCGTCAACCCGGCCTACAGCAGCAGACCCTACGACGCCGACTTATAACGTTTATAACGCGTCGTCCACAAAGAAGCTTAATACAGCAGAGACAGATGTCCACGTTTATTAGAAATAAACACAGAAAGAAAAGGAACAGAGCTGAGACATCGACTCACTGCTGACAGACTTTACTGATAATGAAGGTCGGACTAATATGTCTCTAATTAATATACGAAAACAATTTTTATGTTTATATTTTTAAGATACTTTTACCTTATGATGGATACTTTCTGAGACTAATAATACAACTTATTATTAATGTCATTTTAATGTCGTTACATACGTCATAATAATTAGACCAACGTCAATATAGACAATATAAGGTGAAGCAGCTCTCAGTAGTATTCATTGTATTATTATTTAGCTTTGAAACCAAAGTATGTGCGTTTTATCTAAAGGGACAAATGTCCTGGGACACACCTTCTAATGATAAACAGATGGAATCGTATTGCCTCAGAACGTTCCACTTTTTGTGAACAGTTTGGGCCATTTTCTCCTTCACCATGTATTGGTCCAAAGTAAAGTCCATTAAGACAAGTTTGGTGTGGAAGAACAAGCCTGTACCGAGCCCTGACTTTAACCACATCCAACACAAAAAGAGAAACTAGATTTCATATTGTAAACCAGATTTGGTGTTCCAGCTCACAGCTGCACCTCTGGATAAATGGACTGATATTTCCATAGACACCTCCAGTCAAAGCCTTTCCTGAAATATGAAAGCTGTTTAAAATGAATAACTTAATAGGAGATTAAAAACTCATATAAGTGTCCCACTACTTTTGCCTGTTTACTGTATTTAGCGTATATTTTTAAAGATATATATTTTATACCAAAACAGCTTTATATACAGAGTTTCATATACAGTTTATTAAAACTCCTGAAGGTTTTAGTGCACAGTTTCCATTTAGTTTAACAAATAAGAAAAACAAAAATGGACGAAAGTGAATCGAGGGCGTGTTAAATTTGTCACAGTTTGAGAATCAATGCAACACGTCATTAAAACAGGACTGTAGAGTATAAACCTGCAGAATACAGAGTATGCGGTTTAATACTTTACTAAAGTTTAAGGTCTGTTGGTTTATTACGGTACTAATTTAGTTCTGTTAAAGTTTTATAGGGTTCTGGATGAGAGGCCTGCAGTTTTGTAAAGCTGTAAACAAATTCTGTTATGGAAATGTAAATCGGTTCCACGGGTTTGGCTTCATCTGAGCAGGAAGTTCACCGGATTTCGTCTGTTGATCTGAGAGATTTTATACTTTTAATGCTGAATGTTTGTACGCTGTATTTTGTCTGAATGAACCCTGCAGACAGTATTTTCTATGTTAAATGGAGGAACTCGATCTCGGATCATCGTCCGGTTCTGCTGTTCTGTTCTCAGTAGAGAAAGGAACGAGAAGTTTCAGTTTAAATGCAAATCGTTTTGTACTATAACCTTAATGACGATGTGAGTGATGGAGGCATATGAAATCCTACCATGTTACTGTGAATAAAAGTGTATTTAGAGTAACTCTTTTAAAATGCTTCGATATATTACACACTGATCTTCGGAAACAGAACAGATTAATAATATCAATAATTAAAATGAAGATTGTTGATGGAAACTTATTTAAAAATAGTAATATGCGTCTGTCTTCTGCGGATGCAATGACTCAAATATTTACTCTTGTCAGACCCGAAATACTGGTCCTGTAAACACATGAGCAAAAGTATGGGGACAACCACATAATCACTGATCTTAAATGTTTTATTTAGCCTGATAGCTGCAGGCATTGAGGACACCTTATGCTTCCAACTTTAGAAAAACTGTTTGGGGAGGGCCGGCACAACTCTATAAAGGTGTAGCTGGGTGAGTTTGGTGTGGAATAAATGAATGAGCCATCACAGAGTGTCGAATATTTACCACGTCCAACATTTTGGGGATGAATTGGAATGATGATGCAAGCCAGTCTCAATAATGCTCCTTTGGATAAACAGGTAAAAAAAAATCCCAAACCCAACATGAACGCTGTAATGGCTGCAGAAAAGAAGAAGATGACATGAAATCTGTAATGTGAGGGTGTCCTGATACTTTTGCCCATACGGGGTAGACAGTCTGGAGTTTGAGCCTCATGAATAGAGACGAGCGACCCGGCGTGCAGATGAATGTGTGACTGTAATCAGCACTCATCTGGGTTGCGACAGATCCAGTGAGCCATTATGAAGCAGCAAAGCAAACAGAGAAACTCTGTAAGAGCTCTGCAATCCCGTGCGACTGGTTGGGCCTGTCTCGCCGTATCACTCCACCCCGCGCTGCAGGACATTTGTGCGCGAGTTAAACTAGTTAACAGGTCTTTATAAGGGAGACGGTGGGGAACTAGTTCTGTTTGCTTTATATTTTTACAGCGTTCTATTTACACCGTCTGGAATTTTAAAGACAGCAGTGTGAATTATGAGCTTCCATTCATGTGGAGAATATGTTGACAGCATAAACACTTCTGAAATGTCTGTGTGTGTGATATATTTAAAGCAGTGTTCATCTTGTTCTCAGTTTGAAAGGCTGTATTTTATTAAAATACACCTAATGACCCGGGTGTTTGAAGTGAAATACATTTAATTACAATAAATAAAACCTACAAGTCATCTGTGAATGTGTGTGTATTGTGGAGTGTGTGTTTTTGCTTCTGTTAAAGGGCTGTGAACATGTTCATGTTCTTACGAGGAGAAATGAACCTCAACTGTGCACTCAGGTGAAGGTCAGGTGAAGGGTCTGCCACTCTGTAAAGTTGGGAGGAAATATGTCCTTCCAAGAAAAAGAACAAAAAAGGTGTCAACAAAAACTTTAAAAGTTTGTTTGTCAAAGCTTGTGGTCTGTGTGTGTACTGTGAGGTGTGTGTGTGTACTGTGAGGTGTGTATATTATTGTTGTTTCTTCAGTTAGTCAGTAAACGTGTCTGCACCCTGATGGGTTTTATAACGGGATATTATGAATTTAATTTAATTGTCCACGGCTCTGACACTGTCCAACCCATCACTTCAAAAAGCAGGGTGTAGGTTCTACCACACTGGACGGTTGGATGGTTCTGATATGGTGGGAGGAAATACAGTTCAATAATGCAGAAGTATGTGTGAAGAGAAGAGTTCACATGATTATTACATATTATGAGGTTTCTCTCCTCCTCCCCACAAACATTTACATTTCAGTTTCATGCAAAGCTGTACAACACCACAACCTTAAAGGCCATGTTTTGCGCCGATTTTAAAGGTTTTATACACCCTCCAAACATAAAGACTCGTAATTTTTCTACAAATGAAAAAGTTTAACTGAATTTGACGTCAATTAAAAATCTGAATCAAAAATCAAACGTGAAAGATCAAATGTGCCATTACGTTTGTTCAGGCCATGAGTTCCATTCGTGTTAAATTCAGTACATTAATATTGCTTTAGACCGTTTCCTGTTAGAGAACCAGTTAAACATGAAACACACGCAGGTTTGCAGAAGAATTTGCATCAGATTAACATTAAATGGGATGCCTCTCCGTCACATAGATCTGAAAATGATAATATAGATAAAAGGATTGTTGAGTTTTTTTTAGTTTTTTTTTTAGTGAATACAAAACCGAAGGCAATTCCAGTCCCCAAAACTACTGAAAGTGAAATGAAACCTCTTATGGGTGTGGTATCTCAGTGTTCAAACCCAGACTCCTTCATGTGGTCCTTAAGCCTCACTGCCCCAGTGATCCTGTACCATCGATCCTTTAAACTTAATCATTAAGTTGAACTTTAAACAAAAGCTCAATCTGTTAAATGATCAGAAATAAATAATCTGATGATGTAACTCAGAAGAGAGGCTCAGAACATCTTTAATGATAATATATGACAAACAAGATCATGAAACTGACAGGATTCTGTTTGCATTAATAATTATTTGCATTATCTGTAAAATGCACTATAGGAACAAATATATTGGGACACCCATTCAGTTCATTTAGAGAAATATAATCACATCTCACTAGAGTTCCCAAGGTTATCCCCTCGGCTGGGTTTTTTTTTTTTTTTTTCTACAAGATTTTCGAGAAATGCATTTGGAAGTTTAGACACTGATGATGGGTGGTTAACCATATATGTGCAAGATAAACCCAAAGGGATTAAGGTCAGTCACCGGTGAGGGCTTGTCATCTTCCTCCACAGCAGACTCACTCAACCGGCTTTTTAAGTCCTTTGCTTTGTGAACTGGAGCAGTCTCATGCAAGTGGAGAAAAGATTTGGAAGCATACAACAATCCGAAACGCATTGCTAGGTGCTTAATTGTATGCAGCCGTGGCAACCAGACTTAACTAAGACGTGTGTCCCAAAACTTTTGCCCTTATAGCTACACAGGGCACCAGATTGAAGGTTTTGATTTAAACTGTTCATAAGAACATCACAGAATAAATACTCTGAACGTTTACCTGAGTGCATCGCCGTCACACCAGACAGATTTAATTAAACGTCGCTTAAGCTGCCACCTATCTGCCAAACTTAAAAAAAACAAAAAAAAACATTTAAGAGTCACCCGTTTCCTGAAAACGAAAAAAAAAAAAAATGTAGCCCAGAGACATTTGAACATGAGCTGCACACGTCTGCAGCCTGAACTCAAAAAACCTGGAATTTGGCAACCAAAGTATTTAAACATTCAGGAAGCAGCCCGGCGCAGGACACCCGTCCCTCCTTTAACACACATCTAACAAGACAGAAATTTTTGAAGAAACCCCCGTCCTTCCACACACACACTTATACATAAGAAGTCGACAGTATTCTGATTGGTCCAGGTGGAGAGGCTTCATTCAGGAGGCTTTTCTTTATCTGTTGGGGAAAATAAATATATATTAAAATGTATGACAAAGTCTTCTAAACTCAACACTTTAAACCGTGGTCTGAATCTGAATGAATAGGAAATAGAAAAAGAGCTAGAATACGCAGTCGGACGATCTACTAGATCAGAAGCCGTTTAGAATTTAGCATCCAGGACACACTGCGCAATCCCAAAATTTATCTGGAGCTGAATCACATGAGGGCGGCACGGTGGCTTAGTGGTTTAGCACATTCGCCTCTTAGCGCTAGGGATTCCCGGTTCGAATCCCCATCTGGGTGGAGTTTCCATGTTCTCCCCGTGTCTGCGTGGGTTTCCTCCGGGTTCTCCGGTTTCCTCCCACAGTCCAAAAACATGGATCAAGTTAATTGAATTCTCAAAAATTGCCCCCTATAGAGTGTGTGTGTGTGTGTGAGTGTGTGCCCAGCGATGGATTGGCGCCCTGTCCTGGGTCTATCTGCCCAGCGCCCGAGACGTTCTCCCCTGGATGGGCATGGGGAACCCCACCGCGACCCTAATAGAGGATAAGCAGAAGATAATGAATGAATGAATGAATGAATCACATGATCAAGCTGAGAACAGGCAGAGGGCAGGCGGTGGGCTATTCACAAATATGACAAAAGGTACAACCACAAAAAAAGAAAAATCATGATGAAGTCTTTATGATTTTAATTAAAAGTGAACTTACAGTGAGGGGGGGGGGGTCCAAGGTTGAGTGAATGCTACATACTTATACACTGAAAAAGTGTCACTCTTTAAAGGTTAAGCAGTGGCAACGAGATCAAAACTAGTCCTCACAGTTTATAACCCAATGCTGTCTGAACCAAAGTTACATTTATTTCCTAGAAAAGTTCCTTCCCCGAGCAAGAAAAGTTCCTTGGACATTCGATCCAACAATTTAAAAAAACTTTGACTTACATTCCACAATGCAAAAGATCTTACAGTGTAGTTTGTAATGAAAAAACATGTTAATGATGAACGTTTAAATCAGTCACAGCGAAGAAACATCTTTCAACATGCAGAGAGCTGAATAACCTTAACATCCGTCCACATGAACATCGATCAGATTGAAGGTGTGTCCTAAAGCGATCTAATACATTATGTACAAAATCCCAATGATTTGACTCGGCATGCATCACAGGGGTGTGTTCTGCACTCCTCAGGTTTGATTAAAACACACTGATGTTCCTGCTCTGTTGATGCAGTTTGTGAATGTTGCCACCGGAATCCTGGGGCTCATTAATCAATCAGACCTCAGCTTCCGGAAATGTTTGAAATGAGCGCAGCCGAGTGCAATTAGTAATGAAAAAGTAAATGAGCTCAGCCGTTAGAAGCAGAGAAAGCAAAATTTTAAAAAAAGGAAAGTGTAAATGAGCAATGAGGGTTAAAGGCTCTGTCTTTGGTAGAGTGGAGGTTTAAATCCCCAAACTTCAGATAGATGCTCTGCCGTCAGTGAGTTACCAGGCCTACAGTATGAGGCAGCGTTGGTGTTGATTAGACAGCGGTTTGTGATTAAGTAAACGAGGGAGGTAATTGACTCACCCGCTGTGGGTTCTGTTAATTGTGTCTGTGCAGGTGGATGTAGGAGGAGCTCTTAAGAAAAACAAAGAGCTTGAGGGTGAGAGAGTGACGCGTGTCAAAATGTGTTTGCCATATTTATTCATTCATCATCTCCCGCTTTATCCTCTATTAGGTTTGCGGGGGGTTCCCTATGTCCATCCAGGGGAGAACGTTTCGGGCGCTGGGCAGATACACCCAGGACAGGATGCCAATCTATCACTGTACACACTCACACACACAGACACACTCTAAATGGGGCAATTTGGAGAACTCAATTGACTTGATCCATGTTTTTGGACTGTGGGAGGAAACGGGAGAACCCAGAGGAAACCCACACGGACACGGGGAGAACATGGAAACTCCACCCAGATGGGGATTCGAACCGGGAATCCCTAGTGCTGAGAGGAGAACATGCTAAACCACTAAACCACCGTACTGCTCTCATTTTATTATATCTGCTGTAATTAAAGGAAAAAGCCTGTGATGTGATGTGATGTGATGTGATGAGATGATGCAATGGCCTCTGTGAGGACCAGCTTTAGTAGCTCACCCGTACACACTGCAGAGGGATAGAAATCCCCGTTCTTCCCCAGGAGCTCTTTTTCGTCGATTTGTTTCCTAAATGCAGATGAAAGAGAACATTAACGCTGACACGCTTTTCTAAGAAAGAGAAAAATATACCGGCTTTAAAACTCCATCACGGTGCTTCAGACTGAGACCATGATCAGAGGAGGCCACCAGGTCCGTACCGCTTCTTTTCCCGGCGCTTTTGATGAAAACACGCCAACGTAAACGCCAGAATGACGAAACACAAGATAAATCCCAGAACCCCGAGCGTGAGGGGGGCAGACAGCCCGTTGTTTACCGTGTCTCCACAGGTCTCGCCGTCGTAACCCAGCCAGCATTTACACACAGCCACCTTGTTTTCAACCACACAGTCACCGTGATAATTACAGGGCTGGAACTGACAGGCCATCATGGTCCAGTTGAGCATTTCGTCCAGCTTTCTGCTGAGAAGCCCGTTTTCCATGATGAGTTTAGATCTGTGAAATGTCTGTTAAAGGGAAGAGGGATTTTAGGACCTATCCCATCACATTTAACAAATATAAAGACTGAATGTTTTATAGATTTAACACTGGGCTTCCATTTTCAGTGACACAATAAAATTTGACATTATGGTTCACTAAGTGACATGAAGTTTATCCTTTTGAATTATTTAAACTAAGAAAACCCTGTTTTTGTCCAATTGTGTTGTATTATTTTGCACACCTTCCTCCCCAATCCCTGTCTACGTGAGTCAGACCACAGACACCAAGACCGCATGAGAGTAACAGTACTCACCAAACTAATCTTCAAATCTCCAAAAATCAAAGCAGCTGTATTTATTCTGTAGGTTTACTCAGGTTTTTAGTTTTAAAAAAGGTCGAACTGCAGTGAAACAAAACACAAGAAAGTGAAAAGTCGGACCGAAATGCTAACAGACCGGGCAGAAAATGTACAAACTGAGAGTAAACATTACTCCACCCTGTTCCAGGACAATGTTAGGACCTGCAGCTACAGGTTTACCGTGTGCGCACGCAGCCAACCCGGCGCGCAGGGTGGAGCGACTGCGCGACTGCGCGACGTGCGTTCAGCCACTTTGGTTTAATGTATTTCGCAAATCATGAATATTTGCACAAAAGTAAAAGCATTTCTTCCAAATAACACAAACGGTGGCCCAGCAAACCGCCTGCAAGCTGCTCGAGAGTTTTAAAAAAATATTTGAGTCAATGCAGGTTTTTTTTTATCTGCATGGAAACTAGAGCCTCCCAAAGAAACCCAAACTGACATGGGGAGAACATGCAAATTCTTCACAGAAATGACCTTGAGCGTTATCTCTGGAAGCGAACCCATGATCTTGCTGTGAGGTAAAAGCAGGACTCACTGTTTCACCTGCTTCCTGCGCAAATAAAACTCAAAGTGATTACGCCAAATAACGGAGAGACTTTCTGTTTTGAGAGGAGAGAAATAATTAGGGAATCATTCTGGAGTTTGCATGTTTAAAACAAATACCAGCATGAGTCAGAAATGCAAACCAACCTTTCAGCTGCAGAACTTCTGCTGATCACATCTGTCAACAAAATCATAGGAAAGTCCTTCAGAACCTGAGATTAAATGTAAAATATGTGAATAGAACCAAAAACGGGTCGGAACGTCAGGACAGAAAACTCTACTGAAACATTCATTCATTATCTTCCGCTTTTTATCCTCTATCAGGGTCGCGCGGGGGGGGGGGGGTTCCTCATGCCCATCCAGGGGAGAACGTTTTGGCGCTGGGCAGATACAGGACAGGGCGCCAACCTATAGCTGGGCACACACTCACTCACACATACACACTCTATATGGGGCAACTTGGAGAACTCAATTGACCTTGATCCATGTTTTTGGACTGTGGGAGGAAACTGGAGAACCCAGAGGAAACCCACACGGACACGAGGAGAACATGGAAACTCCACCCCGATGGGGATTCGAACCAGGAATCCCTAGAGCTGAGAGGAGAACATGCTAAACACTAAGCCACCGTGCCGACTCTACTGAAACAAACTGAACCAATTGAAAAGTAAATTGGGTGGAAATATGAGGCGGGGCTAAAATCAGCTGATTAAAATCAAAAATGCATCAAGAAAATTCAAACTAAAGTGACAACCAGTGACAATGTCCGTCTTACAAACATGAGTCATTAACCAGTTCAAGATGTTTTAACTTGCTTTAAATAGAATATTGTTTTTACTTGTACAGATCATTGTGATGCAACATTTAAAGGTGAAACTGGGACATTATATGCCCCTGCGATTCTTCTTCAGAATCAGTATTCTTTTAGGTCAGCGGTCATCAACCCCGATACAGAAGAAACTCTCGATTCCCTTGATGTTAGCTTCATCTAATCTGCAGAACCATCCATCCATCCATCCATCCATCCATTATCTTCCGCTTTATCCTCTATCAGGGTCGTGGGGGGTGTCCCCATGCCCATCCAGGGGAGAACGTCTCGGGCGCTGGGCAGATACACCCAGGACAGGATGCCAATCTATCGCTGGGCCCACACTCACTCACACAGACACACTCCCTATGGGGCAATTTGGAGAACTCAATTGACTTGATTTATGTTTTTTGGACTGTGGGAGGAAACCGGAGAACCTGGAGGAAACCCACGTGGACACGGGGAGAACATGGAGACTCCACCCAGATGGGGATTCGAACCGTGAATCCCTAGCACTGAGGAGAACATGCCAACCACTAAGCCACCGTGCCACCCTCTACAGAACCAATGTAATTAAATCCTTAACATTAACGCACTTAGTTGTTACTTTATTTGGTGCAATGGCTAAACTCTCAACTCAAATGTCTTCACTTACAATACAGATGGGTTTCATGATGGGGTTCAGACTGCAGTCCGTTTGTATCTCGACACTTTTCTGAGGATCACTATGGGGCTGTGATTATGCTGGTGGATGACTGTCTCTTGTGTTACAAACATGTTATTATCATTCATTTATTCATTCATTATCTCCCACTTATCCTCTATTAGGGTCGCGGTGGGGTTCCCCATGCCCATCCAGGGGAGAACGTCTCGGGCGCTGGGCAGATAGACCCAGGACAGGGCGCCAATCCATCGCTGGGCACACACTCACTCACAGACACACTCTATATGGGGCAATTTGGAGAATTCAATTAACTTGATCCATGTTTTTGGACTGTGGGAGGAAACCGGAGAACCCGGAGGAAACCCACGCAGACACGGGGAGAACATGGAAACTCCACCCAGTTGGGGATTCGAACCGGGAATCCCTAGCGCTGAGAGGAGAACGTGCTAAACCACTAAGCCACCGTGCCGCCCTGTTATTATCACAGCGTCACCTTCTCCACGTGACTCGATAAGTTAATAAGACCGTTAGCGTGTAATAACACACGATGTCCACTAGGCGTCGTTAAAAGACTTCATATTAAAAACAAATCGCATTTTCAGTTCGAAGGGTTTATTCTTTAAAAGTCTGTTTCGTTTTATCACCGTTTTGGCCTCGAAACTGTAACAATCTCGATATATAGATTTAAAAAGTTATTGGAAATGCATAGAGATCACGAACAATACTTAACTATAAAACCACGGCGAAGACCTCAGGAGACTCGTCTGTAATGCGCCCTCTCCTCGCGCCCTACTTAGTTTATGATTCGTGTTAAACTTTGTATTGCAATTCGCAATGTTTGCACATTTACACTGTGAGACGGTGAATTGGAATCAACAGGCTGCACAATACTTCCGAAAAGCGCCAGGAGCGTGTTAGACGTTTTGAAGTAGTGCACTCCACTGAGTGAGTGTGTGGATTTGGGACGCGGCCCGCTGAGCAGGCTCTGCGGCTGATGGTGGAGCAGCTTGTGCAGACAGGTGGAGCGTTTTAACGGGAACATGGCGCTGTGAGGACCGCGACGGTCTGCCGTTATTCTGGGGGGAGCAGTGCGGGATTTTGGCGGGATGAGCGGGAGCGAGGTCTCCCTGCAGGCTCTGTCCTGGAGGAAGCTTTACCTCAGCCGCGCAAAACTCAAAGCTACTAGCCGCACATCAGCCCTGCTGTCCGGCTTCGCCATGGTGAGTCTCACCGCTGCGGGTCACCGTTCACAAACGAGGTCTGCAGATCCGTTTGGACACACCATTCCGTCAGGTTTTTGCCAAGTGTATTGTTATGACGTCACATCCGATCAAACTGCAACCATCCATCCATTCATTCATTCATTCGTTCATCCATCCATTCATTATCTTCCCCTTTATCCTTTACTAGGGTCACTAGAACATCTCGGGGAGAACATCTCGGGCTGGGGGCGGACACCCAGCACAATCTATCGCTGGACACACACTCACACACACAAACACACCCAATATGGGGCAATTTGTAGAATTCAATTGACCTTGATCCATATTTTTGGACTGTGGGAGGAAACCGGAGAACCCGGAGGAAACCCACGTGGACATGGGGAGAACATGGAAACTCCACCCAGATCAGATGGGGATTCGAACCAGGAATCCCTAGCGCTGAGAGGAGAACATGCTAAAGCACTAAGCCGCTGTCCCGCCCAAGCTGCAATCATCCATCCATCCATTATCTTCCGCTTTATCCTCTATTACGGTCGGGGGGGGGGTGTTACCCATCCAGGGGAGAAGGTTTTGGGCGCTGGGCAGATAGACCCAGGACAGGACGGCAATCTATCTCTGGACACACACTCACTCACACACACACTCTATATGGGGCAATTTGTAGAATTCAATTGACCTTGATCCATGTTTTTGGACTGTGGGATTAATTTTCAAATTTTATTAATGGACTCGCCCCGCCTTACCTCTGCATGTGCCCACATGGTGCCCCAGGAACAGTTGCCCCTGGAGGTACTGAGGTCCAAGCTTAAGCTCAGGGGGGACCGAGCCTTTTCGATTGCGGCTCCTAAGCTTTGGAACAATAGACTGCTATAAGACGGGCCTCTTCACTGTCCACTTTTGACTCTAGTCTTAAAACCCATTTTTACTCTTTGGCTTTTAATACAACATGATTTAAATTTGGTTTTATTTTCTTTCATGGTTTTATTTGATGTTTTTTTTTTTTTTTTTTTTTTTTAATATAAATTATGTTTTAAGTTCAACACTGTACAGTACTTTGTTGCAGCAGTTGTTGTTTTTAAAGTTCTTTATTCGTCCATCCATTATCTCCTGCTTTATCCTTTATTAGGGTCGCGGTGGGGTTTCCCATGCCCATCCAGGGGAGAACGTCTCGGGCACTGGGCAGATAGACCCAGGACAGGGCGCCAATCCAACGCTGGGCACACACTCACTTACACACACACTCTATATGGGGCAATTTGAAGAATTCAATTGACTTGATCCATGTTTTTGGACTGTGGGAGGAAACCGGAGAACCCGGAGGAAACCCACGCAGACACGGGGAGAACATGGAAACTTCACCCAGATAGGGATTCGAACCGGGAATCCCTAGTGCTGAGAGGAGAACGTGCTAAACCACTAAGCCACCGTGCCGCCCTTTTTAAAGTTCTTTATAAATAAAATTGAATTGAGTTGAGGTGTAAATTTAAAAACATTTAAATTAATTTTGTGTTTGTCATCCTTAAGTTCTTTACATTTTAAAATATTTCCGATCCACGAGCACAACTTCAGCATTTCCATCTCTGTTGCATCCCTTGCATGTAGTATAATCTTGTGTGCAGGTGGCGATGGTGGAGGTGCAGTTAGACACGAGTCATGATTACCCCCCGGGGCTTCTGATTGCGTTTAGCGCCTGCACCACCGTGCTGGTGGCGGTGCACCTGTTTGCGCTGATGATCAGCACCTGCATTCTGCCCAACATCGAGGCGGTGAGCAACGTTCACAACCTGAACTCGGTGCGCGAGTCTCCTCACGAGCGCATGCACCGGCATGTGGAGCTGGCCTGGGCCTTCTCCACCGTCATCGGCACGCTGCTCTTCCTCGCCGAGGTCGTCCTGCTCTGCTGGGTCAAGTTCTTACCCATCAGGCCCAAGAACCAGAAGAACGGCACGGTGTCGGCCGGGGTGGCGGCCGCCATCACCTCCACCTCCATCATGGTGCCTTTTGCGCTAGTTTTCATCGTCTTCGCCGTTCACTTTTACCGCTCGCTGGTCAGTCACAAGACTGACCGCCAGTTTCAGGAGCTGGAGGAGCTGGAGGATCTGACGCGCCTCCAGAACGAGCTGGACCAGCGAGGAGAAACATCAACCCTGCATTCTCCAACCTCACAATAGGGGGCGCTTTTCAGACCTGTCTTTAGTCTGCTGTGTGTCACTTGCATGTCAATTAAGTGGTATCAATGTGTATGTTGTAATGTGATGTTTTAATAGGCTGCTCCTCTTCCAACAGGGGGCGCCGTGCGGAGTCACTTTTTGAATAGCTGTATCTTTGTGTTTTTTTTTTCCCCCCCCCCCCCCCCCCCCCCCCCCCCCCCCCCCCCCCCCCCCCCCCCCCCCCCCCCCCCCCCCCCCCCCCCCCCCCCCCCCCCCCCCCCCCCCCCCCCCACTCACACATACACACTCTATATGGGGCAATTTGGAGGATTCAATTGACTTGATCCATGTTTTTTGGACTGTGGGAGGAAACCGGAGAACCCGGAGGAAACTCACACGGACACGGGGAGGACATGGAAACTTCACCCAGATTTGGATTTGTACCGGGAATCCCTAGCGCTGAGAGGAGAACATGCTAAACCACTAAGCCACCGTGCCGAAACAATTTTCCGGAACAAAAAGCCTTGATTTGATTCGAGTCGATTCGTGATCGTTGGAGTCGGTTCTCAGTTCTAAACGTCGGTTACGAGTGAACGGAGTTGTACGCGGTGAATATTCATGTTTAAGGGCTTTCTTTACTTTTTAAATTATCTTTCAAAACAATTTTCGTGATTTATTCAGTAAATGAAGTGGAGGTACGTTTATGTCACCGTTTGCTGCACAGTTGTTAACACTCACGCTAATGTCTGAGGTAAGTTTCCGAAATTATTTTCTCCTTCGGTAATAAAAGTGTAAAAAAAAATAATTCCTTCAGGGTAACAGACCGCGAAACGGCTTTGCTTTATTTTTTTTTAATAAAAAAAACATTTATTGTTATATTAGTACCGTGTTTTGTCGACATACAATGAACAGCATAACCGAGTTTGTGCTGCCGCCTGCTGGTAGTGAGTGATACTTCATCTACTTCATAAATTTCTTTTACGGTACTGGTATACAATTTTAAGCTTTACATTAACATATATCATTAAGAAATATATAGAAATATAAACATCAATAGAAATATAGTATATATATATTTAACAATAGTATATTGTCTCAAGGCACGGTGGCTTAGTGGTTTAGCATGTTCTCCTCTTAGCTCTAGGGATTCCCGGTTCGAATCCCCATCTAGGTGAAGTTTCCATGTTCTCCCCGTGTCCGCGTGGGTTTCCTCCTTGTTCTCCGGTTTCCTCCAACAGTCTAAAAACATGGATCAAGTCAATTGAGTTCTACAAATTGCCCCATATAGAGTGTGTCTGTGTGAGTGAGTGTGTGCCCAGCGATGGATTGACGTCCTGTCCTGGGTCTATCTGCCCAGGGCCCGAGACGTTCTCCCCTGGATGGGCATGGGGAACCCCCCCGCAACCCTAATAGAGGATAAGCGGAAGATAATGAATTAATGAATATATTGTGTTAAGGCATGGTGGCTTAGTGGTTTAGCATGTTCTCCTCTCAGCGCTAGGTATTCCCAGTTCGAATCCCCATCTGGGTGAAGTTTCCATGTTCTCTCCATGTCCATGTGGGTTTCCTCCCACAGTCCAAAAACATGGATCAAGTCAATTGAGTTCTCCAAATTGTCCTGTATAGAGTGTGTGTGTGAGTGTGTGAGGGTGTGTCCAGCGTTGGATGTATCTGCCCAGCGCCCAAAACGATCTCTCCTGGATGGGCATGAGGAACCCCCAACTACCCTATAATAGGATAAAGCAGAAGATAATGGATGGATGGATATTGTCTCAAAGCAGCAAACCGATGTCCATTAAAAAAAAAAAGCTAATACAGTTTAGTAGAAAACCTTACATTCAACAAACCAGCAGGACCTCAAAACCACTAGTTCGAAAGTCAATGTCTTGTTCTTTATTAAATCTGAGTGTGTGGTCAAGAAAAATGAATTAATAACAATCCCAACTTCCAAAAAACAAGACAGGGTAACCTGTGAAACTGTAAAGAATCGTCTTTATCCATGTTGCTCTGCCAAAATAATGAATCAGTCTGTTCAACTATTATATTTATTCAGATCAGACACACTGAGGTCTAATTGGGATCTAATTGCCTTTTGTTCTGTGATAATGCAGACAGTCTTTCGAACTCTAAAAGGATTAGCAAAGGCTGCTCTGCATTGTAATTTTGAAATATTGATTGCGTCTCATACTTGAAGAAGAGTGACTGATAGAGCAGACAGTTTTATTGTACGGATCACAAAGACGTCCATAAACAGAGCCGTAAAGTCACAGCTAATGCAGATTGCTTTGTAGCTTCTAATCATTACATAAGCAATTAATCTCCATCTTAGTTTATAACTAATTGGTCGTAAAGATGCCTTTTTTTTGTTTTTGGCTGGTTCCTTTAGGTCCCTGTTCTGTCACACGTTCTAAAGTAAGTGTTGTCTACATGTTTTACACCATGAAGTGGAAAAAATGGAAAGCTTTGATGGTGAGAGTATCAAATACTATGCAGTATTAAAGAATTCATTCGGGTTAGGGGTCAGGTTCAGATGTTGTGGGACAGCCATAAAAAATCGGAGTACGTTTACATTTATAAAATCCAACAATAAGCTTCAGTAACACCGAGACACAGTGACAGACAGACATTTTAGGATTTACTTTTAGTGTGAGCCTTGTTTTTTGGTTGGTGGATTACAAATTCCAGCAGCACTGCTGTGTCTGATCCAGGTAACCCAGCGCAAGACACAGTGTAATTCTGCCTGTCCCTGCTGTACACACTGCAAAAAATCTTAAATCTTAACTTGTTGAAATCTTATTTTGAAGTAAGAAATTTACTTGCTATATTTTCAGATAATTTTAATTGATTCATGTAAATTTTTACTTGATTTGTTTTTTTTTTTTAAATTAATTTTAGCAGTGCAAAGGCTTTCTGCACACATTCTAAAGACATGGGATGTTTATATTTACCTCGCCGTTGAAATTGGATGAATCAGTGCATTCATAGAGCCTGTTACAAACCCGGGTCATTAGGAGGGGTGTGTCGGGGGGGGGGAATCGCAATTAAAACTTTTTTAAATGCACTGGTTTCACAGCCCATTCCTGCATGTAGACAATGCACGCAGATGAGTGTATAAAAAAAGTCAACACTGCAGGGAAATCTTCAAACCTTAAGGTCAGGTGTCAACATCGTTCATGTTACGCCATTTAATCCAAAGCGACATGCATTCCAATTTAATAGTTAGGGTTGGAATTCGTGGTGAGCCATGATGTAGAGCAACAAGGGGAACTTTGGTGGACATGTAGATGGATATGAAATCTAACCTGCTAACTCACAGAACTACTAAGTGTTTATATTGTGATTTGCATGACGTGGTTCACGAACAACTTGCATTTTTCTCTGGTGAACAAATCACCGTCGATTCGTTGAGCTTTCACTCATCTATACCGAACCCTATCATTGTGTCATCATTATGGCATGAACAACTCACGACACACCCCATAATATCACAGAATTATCTGTATAGACTATGAGTGGTGATGCGTATATGAACTCAACCTGTTTATAAGTGTAGAAACGCTTCCCCATGAGTTACGACATACCAACGACAATGACAATCAACTGTACATGGTGCAGTAAGACCTCTGCGGCTTAAAGATGGAGGACCGCTCCTTTAAAGACCGAAGCTCCACCCAGACGCATGCATTGTTTTGTTTGCTGTCTCATCATCAGCAGAACCCACAGGCTTTGCCAAGGGGAACTTTGGACATCACTCATTTTATTTGTCGACACTCTTGTTTGGGAAGTGCCAGATATGATGGAGCAAAGTCGGTGGCGTTAAGAGACACAGAAGACGAGCTCATGAGCGACCTGTGACCTTTGCTGTTGGCACGACGACACATTTAAAACCATGTTCTAACCTCAGGATGGTACGGTGGCATATAACAAAACAGCTCTACGTGAATCTGCAGCTGAATTTCGTTCGCCAGTTAGATCACATCCGTCCCCTCTACAGTGAACTAGTTTCCTTTGATATGCTAATGAGTAAGTGTGAAATTTGGCCAGCAGTTCAGACAAGTGCCAGATTTCTATATACATATATATATATAATTCTTTGAAGTCACGCGCTGCTTTATTTTAAGGCTAATAAAAAAGGCAGACTGATGGACATTCCCTCCTGTATATTTAATGCAGGAAAGAAAGGACACCTCATAGACTTTTTAGTATTTAGTATGTTGGTTAAAACATTTTGCAACCCTCACAGAGCAATATTTTAGGAAATGTTTCTTTGATGCCCTTGCTGTTCCTGAAAGTCACCAAAAATGTACAATTAATTTCCAGATACCAGATTTGGTCTCGAGATACAATCATAGAATGTTTTTTAGAATTCCCAACACCGTCCAGATTTTCACCTGAACAATATAACCACATTATAATATTCTTTATTTTCAAAAAAGCATTCACTCTTTAGACATTAGCGAATTCCTTACCGTCTGTAAGAAATATATAACACCATCGGGAATCTACATGCTTTTTAGTTTTCAGATCCCTGATTGATTTAAAGTAAAACAGGCAGAAGGACGTCAAACTTTATTCTTGTGATTTTTATGAATGAGGGTCATGAAATGTCATAATGTCTAAATGACGCCAATATCCGACATTAACAGCTTGACGTGACCTGAAGTCTAGGCGCGTGCTCACAAGTCTCCAAAGTGCTTGGCACAACCATGGACCCAAGAGGAACTGCATGGTTAGATCAAGCACAATGGCGCCATGGGCTGAGAGACAGGAGGAGAAATCATCAGTGCCCTGTGGAACGGTCCGAGGTCTCCTTTAGTACCAGACAGCTGAAGATGAGTCCAGAGGGTGGATGGAGGCAACTGATGGAACGTACATGGATGAAGGCGTAAAAACAAACGTTTTAATTTGGATAGCTCGTGCTGTCGCTTCAGATTTGTGAATCATCTGGTTGCGTATCGTCGAAGAGACCTGGAGGTCTTGGAAGGTCTTGGAAGGTGGTGGAGCGGTCGAGCTCCTTCTCAGATGGTGGAGATCGAGACGAAGGTGTCCAGGCGGCAGTGCGACTGAGGACATAAGCGAAAAGAAAATTACTCATAGGTCAGAGTCTCACTGCGGCGAGACATGGGCACCTCCCTTTCTGCGCCAAAACTGCGTCAAACCCCACCCTCGCCTCAAACCTGGCACCTCCTTAATGCGTTCTGATGTAAACCTGCTGCTTTTTAACGTCGAAACGCAAATTTTATTCGGTACAAACGGCATCTTTTTACTACAAATAAATTGTTCTGTCTCTTTGGAAAAGTCACGGCGTTGGTCTGAGTGAAGTTAAGTGTCATCACTACAACAGACTAACAACGTCAAACCTACTTCTACAAAACGCAACTGGGAAACAGCTCCGTGAAGGAGGTTAAAGGACCCACTGTCCAAAGTCTTCTCTAAACTTGTACTGCGTCCTGGATCTTGGGGTCCATTCCATCCAGACATCTGTACACTGAACATTCAGTTTAGCAACCAAGGAGGTCTCCAGCCAGGCCATCCATCAGGGGGCTAATCTCGTTATTTGGTCCCTGAAGACATTTTAGTCAGAATGGGAGAGATGAGCGCGCTAATCAAGTCTAAAGGTCTGGCATCTAGAGCACTTAGCTTAATGAAAAGAAAAAGGACAAACATATGGATGGAGCTGATGGGTTGAAGATGGATAAGAGAGATGATCTACTCTCGATGAGGTGAAGGAAGAGAGACGTGAAGGAAACAAAACAGAAAGTGTATGAAAGCTGGACTTTGGGAAAAAACCTGATCAGGACTGTTAAAAACTAGACCTGTTGTCATTTAAACCAAAGCGATTTTGGACACTTTTTCAGGATTTAAGCAAAAAAATTTCCCCTGATCGTTCCGAAAATACGTCTTGACCTACACTCATCATCCTTCTGAAGAACCCAAGAAGATCCCTATCATTACATCATCCTCACCTTCAAAAACGAACCAGTCTACTTCTCTCTAATCGCCCTGATTTTTTCCCCGTTGACTTTCACGCTGCCATCTTCTTGGTCCCCAAAAAATAAACCTGACGCCGTTCTGTGAAAAGAGAATTTTAAAAGCAGTTAGTGAACATGGTTGATCACACGATTTTTGAATCCATACCTTTCTACCGAATGATTCTGAGGATCTTCATCAGGTCGACTGGATTGAGAACTTCAGTCTCCATTAAGTAGAGATGCTGTTCAGAGACAGACGTCCCGATTGGACCGCCAACCCCAACTGAAGACTGTCTTGGGCGTCACTGCTCCAAGATCCCTCCATCGTCGGCCCTTCCCACCGACTCGGGGCGGGGTCATTCGAAATGTTCAGGGATAGGTAGCCTCTGAAAATAATCTTTAACAGGGCGGGGCAAAGTGAAGTTTGGGCCATCCGTGCAGGATGGGAGGGGGCAAATAGGGTAAAGGGGTCCATTCCGCAATTCATAAATATTAATACAGAGTCCTCCCTCTTTGCAGGGGAGGGGGGCAGATTCCTTAATTTTGTTAGAGGGGGAAATGCTTTATTCACTTAATGGATTTTATTAGTGCCCGGACTTCAGCTCTTTCATTAGCTAAAGTGCCGCTATAATTTACAGGAGAAAGTGCAGTACATGGGTGGGGGTGCAGGTGGAGGAGTGCTGCATTGGTCCATCAGATGGAGCCTCCAATGTACACACCATTCTATCACACAGTGTCCATACATTCAACGGCTTTCTGCGTATCGTTCATTCTGGATAAACCCAACAACCCCGATGGACAAACGTGACCGATGCTATTCCTGCCATTTTTCCGTAAAAACATTAGATTGACGTCGATGCCAGTTATCCTGACAATGCCAGCCTTCAGTCTAATATTAATGTAGATACAACAGTTGTTGCCAAGACGCGAACTCTTTGTTCAGGACACAATTACAAGGTTTTTAAAGTCGAATAACAAGAATATATAGAGCATTTTAACCCTTTAATATCAGGAAATACAGCTCCTGCGGATCAGCATTCTGAGGCTCCGGGTTGCCATGAGCATTGGTATGCAGACATCATCATGAGCGCACTTACCGCAAAGACGTTTCGCAGCATTTTTTTGGAAAAGTAATCGTTTATGTCCCACAAAAAAGATCCAAAAAGTGTTCTGATGGAATACAGACAAAGACTTTTACATCATAAAGATGAAGCATGGCAAATCAAAATCTAAAAAATATGATAATAGTAACAACCAGAGCAAATATTAATCATAAAAAGATCTGAAGAAAGAATAAAGTCTGTTACCACATGGAGTATAAGCACTCTATACACTATATAGTATACACAGTATATGCACTATAGATATTTTCAACACTATATGCACTATATACACTTCATACACTATATGCACTGTCTACACATCATATATGGCAAATGAAAATTAAAAAAATATGATAATAGTAACAACAAGAGTGAATATTAATCATAAAAAGATCTGAAGAATAAAGCCTGTTACCACATGGGGCAAAAGGACTACATATACTCATTCATTCATTTATTCATTATCTCCCGCTTTATCCTCTAGTAGGGTCGCGGTGGGGTTCCCCATGCCCATCCAGGGGAGAACGTTTCGGGCGCTGGGCAGATAGACCCAGGACAGGGCACACATTCACTCACACACACACACTATAAAGGGCAATTTGGAGAATTCAATTGACTTGATCCATGTTTTTGGACTGTGGGAGGAAACCAGAGAACCCGGAGGAAACCCATGCGGACACGGGGAGAACATGGAAACTCCACCCAGATTGAGATTCGAACCGGGAATCCCTAGTGCTGAGAGGAGAACGTGCTAAACCACTAAGCCACCGTGCCTTGAGACAATATACTATATACACTATATACACTTCATGCAATATATGCACTATACACTTCTATATGACTATTCACACTATATGTGTTATATTCACTATATTTAATATATACACTGTGTACACTTGATGGACAAAACTATTTGGACTGCCTTTCTCATTTCCTGCATTCAGGCGTTTTATTCAGGTTTCCAGCTTTGTTGCAGCAGTTTGATGAAGGGAAGTGATACAAATATCACTTAAATAATAGGTCTCTATAATATAAATATATCACTATATACAGTATACAGTAGAAATCATACACCAGTAACTGTGCAACATATCAAATACAAAAATCTGAATACGATTTCTACTGAAACTGAACTGTTATCAGATTTCATCAAAAACCTGTTCATCGTCATCCATATAGCTTATGTATATATGTACGTAGCTATATAAGCCTGGGTCTGTTTTAATATACATGTTTTTATACATTGTAAGCAGTTTTATTTATAGAAAACGAAATGTGTTAAAAGGAAAGAACGATCTTACTTTTAATTGCAGCATAAAACACTGAAATCGTTTCTGCTGTAAAGAGCCATAAATGCTTTTAGCTGATGAGCCTGAGGTGACTCCATGAGAGGGGCGTTTATTATAATTCATCTCGGAATGTGCGCTGGATAATGAAGCACATCTGTGCCTTTGTGCCGGTGTCGATCGTTTATTCTGTGTTCCATTCACTAAGTGATCTGGTTAGTCAGTGACCCACTGCCAGATGGAGGGGGTGGGTAGGTTTGGGGGGGGGGGGGTTGGAGGAGGAGGCTTATTTTTAGCCATATCATCACTGCACCAGGAAAAACTGCTGAGAGGATCTTCTTGGTTCTTTTCCACATCGATTCGGGTCCTCGGGAGAAACTGACACGTCCGTTAATGTACTGTGACGTTCCGAAGACAGGAACCGAACCCTTCCTGCCGATGCTCCGCCCGCACAGACTCAGAACACGGTACATTAGGATCAAATCAGCGGCAATGACTAACGACTCGCTTCAGATCAGGACAGATTCTGGACATGTGAAGCAGTAATGGCCTTCGTGCAGATAGGAACATCTATATCTGTTTTATACGCCGTAAATAACGTGACCTCTGAACCTGTCAGTGCTGCTGAACGGGGGATTTTTTATTTTATTTTTTAGCTTTATAGGCTTCTGTTTAGTTAAATCTAGTGAAGTGGCTGTGGTCCGTCTCATCCATCACTGAAAAAGATGTATTTTTTAGGGCTGCTGAGGAAGTCCTTGGGTTCTCTGTCCCTGTCACTTATACTAAATCTGTGCGCTTCACTCAGTGCAAGTGAATTAAGTATCACTGCTGTGATTCGGTACTAAAACACACACGGCGTCTGATGTCCTACCTTTAATTATTTATTACTTTATTTATTACTTTACATTTAGTTATTTATTTAGTTATTATTACTTATTTCTATCAGTAATTTGGAGCCCAGTGGCTCGGTGGTTTAGCACGTTCGCCTTTCAGCACTAGGGTTTCCAGGTTCGAATCTCCATCTGGGTGGAGTTTCCATGTTCTCTCCGTGTCCGCGTGGGTTTCCTCCGGGTTCTCCGGTTTCCTCCCACAGTCCAAAAACATGGATCAAGTCAAATTAATTCTCCAAATTGCCCCATATAGAGTGTGTCTCTCTGTGTGTGTGCCCAGCGATAGATTGGCGCCCTGTCCTGGGTGTATCTGCCCAGCGCTCGAAACGTTCTTTCCTGGATGGGCATGGGGAACCCCCCACCCCGCGACCCTAATAGAGGATAAAGCGGAAGATAATGGATGGATGAATGAATTTGGAGCCTGACGGAACCTTCATAATTCCATGAGTCCACCTTCAAATGCCTCAAAAGATTTTATGAAGCTCTTTTTTGATTGGCTACTCAATATTCAGCTTCACCGTCTTCATCGTTCTTGGTCATTTCTTAGTTCGTGCAGAACTCGTCTATTTAGGAATTCATTAAAAATGGTGCATGATGGCAAGTCCCACCTACTGTCCGAGATCAAAGGGCTGAGGAGAAGATGCTTCATGTTGTGACTGAACAAATGTTTTAAAACAGTACCAGATTGCCCCCATAGTACGGCAAGACAAAACAACATACAGAAACACAACTACTTTATTGTCCACGAAGTTCTACAGTTGGATTCTGTAGTCCATTTGTTTCTGTACAAACTGTTAAACCGGAGACGGTGCAGGACATTAATTTCTATAAAGTTCTCATCTTTTAATGTAGTTCCTATAGGAACTAGAAGCATGTTGGGGTCATTGTTTTGCTGTTGTATGAATGTATGTATGAATGAAGTTGGACTTATATAGCACCTCTCTGATACCAACACCACTTTATACATGATTTATTAAAAAAAACTTATGGCAGAGGGGGAGAGTGAAAGTATTGGGTTTTGAGTTGATTCTTAAAGGAGAATAAAGAACGAAGGCGTAGAGCTTTAGAGGTCGGGTATTCCACAGTTTCGGTGCGATTACACTGTATGATCTGCCGCCAACAGTGACCAATTTATATGTTGGAACCGCCAAAAGGTCAGCAATAGAGGACCTCATGTTCGATTTTTAAAATGATCTATTTTGCCTACAGTACTTTAACATAGATGAATTAGTCCTCCACATTTAACCCATTTACACAGTAAAACACACACACAGGTAAAGTGAGAACACAGCCTGTACACATCGCCCAGGGAGCAATTGAATTTAGATGCTTTGCCCAAGGGCACTTAAGCCAGAGTACTTGTTGGGTCCGGGATTTGAACCAGGGACCATCAAGTCTAGGGTTTATGGGTACAAGAGTTGAGGAGTCAGGCCTTTAAAGGATTTATATCTTAGAAAGAGAACTTTGAATTGAAATGGATTTAAAACTTGACATACAGTTCGCCCCATTTTATTTAAACCTATAGATACGACTTTATTTATGTGCGTTTTCACCGTACTCGGGGGGGGTAGAGCCGAATGCAGCATTCGCAATCATTTATATATTCTCATCATGTCCAAGAAAAGGAGAACGGAATCGATGAGCCCGCCGATGATGTCGTTGCCATGAATCCGATCTGCGGGCTTTTAAAAACGCCTCGGGCGCGGTCGCCGTACGGAGTCACGCCTGCCGCCATGCAAAGAGTCACGGGGTCGTTATTTCTTAACCAGCTGAATGACATCCTCGTCCTCCATCACGTGGTCCTTGCCCACCTTCTGAGGGTTGTGTTTCACCGACGAGCCCCACACCAAAGCGCTGCAAGAGAGCGACGACAAGAGGGTCAGGCCGCATTCCATTACAGCGGTGATTAACGAGAACGACCACGCGCACACTTTACACCAGAGACGTCCCACATTACTCACAGAGAGGAACGCGCTCAAGAAATAAAGATCACGGGGGTTAATTGCGTAGCGCGGTACTAGGTGGCGTCGCAGGATAATGGCTTGGATGAATAGCACGGGGGGTTTGGGATGAGCCGAAATCCGCAGAATCTCAAGGTGGTGGTGGGGGGCGGGGGGGATACTTACTACTTAAACTCCTTGATGAGGTTTTTGTGGATTTTCAAGCAGAAGTCTTCAACCGATGTTCGATCGTCAGGCAGAACCACGGGGGCCGTGTAATCCGGGAGCTGGCCCTTGGGCTTGGTGTAGCTGGGACAGAGAAGAACATCTGATGAGTTACAGCTCACAGACTCGGGGTTGAGATGAGGTTAAGAAACATTTCACCTGTGATTAAGAACGAAGGCTGGAGAATTAAACACGTCAGCTAATGTTTCTGTTTTAATTACAGCAGACATAAAGATGCAGCAGAGGTTAAAGACTCAACAGCCCTGCACTGGTACCAACGGGGCCACGCCCTCATACTGGGACCGATGCGGACAAGGGCCATTCCCTTTTACTGGAACAGACAGAAACGGGCCACACTCTCATACAGGGACCAACAGAGACAGGGGTCACCCTCTTTCTGGGACTTACTGTAATGGTGTGCCACACCCTTCTAATGGGACTGACATGGACGAAGGGCCCTACTCTTATACTGGGGCCACACATTCATATTGGGACCGACAAAGGGCACACACACTCATATTGAGACCAAAAGGAACAGTGGCCACACCCTCTTTCTAGGACTTACTGTAATGGTGTGCCACAACCTTCTAATGGGACTGACATAAACCACACCCCTGTACTGGGACCAGAGCCATATATTCCATCACTTAGAGCTGCCAGAATATTTTACTCTGACCAGGATGGGTACTGTGTCCTCTCACTGAGACTGACCAGGTGAGGGGCCACACCCTAAGACTAAGTTTAAAGTCTAAAATTGTGTGTTTTCCATCAATGAAACACTTTTAATGATTAAATTTCTCTCTTTATAGATATAGTTTACCTCATTTGTAGCTTCTCCTGAGTTTTTTTTATTACTTGAGAAGCACATATTAAGATACCATAGAAATTCAGCCAATTTAATAAATCTAACTTTGTTTGTCTCTGTGACACTTCATGTCCTGTCTGTTGTCCGTCCGTCTGATGTCCGTCTGATGTCGGG
>JAFMOD010000347.1:143544-168973 GCA_019802435.1 Corydoras maculifer
GCGGTGGGGTCTGACGGTCGTGGTGTCTGATGTTCTCACATGCGCACGAGTTGCAGATAATCCCAGATCTTCTCCAGCAGGTCATCAAAGTTCCAGCGATGGTGAGCGGAGATGGGCACACAGTGGGGAACTTTGTAGATGATATCCAGCTCCTCTATGGAGATCTGATCGATTTTGTTCAGGACGTAGATGCAGGGGATGTAGACTCTGAGTGGGTGAAGAGAAAGAGCCGCGTCAACACCCTCTGCTGGAAAGAGGTACTGCACTAACAGCACATGCATCACACAGCGTCCCGTTGAAAATGACTCATTGTTTCTCTATATTCGGGAGGTTCGGGCCAAACGCAAAGATTACGAAGGCATTTTGCCAACGACTGGGACGGAACACCGATCCAGCACAACCACAACTTTTAATCTGGATCTGTTATTTTAGCGTTTGAGTTCATACTGATAAAAAATTTAATTAAATCGAGCGGCACGGTGGCTTAGTGTTTAGCATGTTCTCCTCTCAGTACTAGGGATTCCCGGCTCAAATCCCAATCTGGGTGGAGTTTACATGTTCTCCCCGTGGGTTTCCTCTGGGTTCTCCGGTTTCCTCCCACAGTCCAAAAACATGAATCAAATCAATTGAGTTCTCCAAATTGCCCCAAATAGAGTGTGTGTGTCTGTGTGCCCAGCAATAGATTGGCGCCCTCTTCTGGGTGTATCCACCCAGCGCCCGAAACGTTCTCCCCTGAATGGGCATGGGGGAAATGAATGAATGAATTATTAAAAATAAATAAATAAATCAAAGTAGTGATATCTATGAGTCTTTATGGAAAAAATAACCGTTCAAAAGTTTTAAACTGGTTATAGCTTCAAACTTTATGTCTTCAATTTCTGCAGGTCCCGCTTACCGAACTCATCGCTCGCACGGAGGCGTCCTAAAGAAAAGGACTGACCTGTTCCCCTCCACCACGTCGATGAGGTCGTCAGCGGTGACGTCGCTCCTCAGGGTGATGTCCGCGTTGTGGATTTTATACTCAGCCAGGATGCTCTTCACCGTTTCAGCATCCAGCTCACTCTGACCGCACTGAGGGACAACAGGATACAGAGGTCCATTCATTCATTTACTTAACTGCGTCGTTATAGCCTGTAAGTCGTTAGAGTGACACCTACAGTCGTCGTGAAGTTGATGCCTCCCTTATCCTTCTTTTTGAAGCCAATGTTCGGTGGCTTCTTGTTGAGACGGATGCCGAATCCCTCCAGCTCGTGTTCGATGAGCTTTTTATGACCGAGAGGCTTCAGCACGTCCAGTACGATCAGAATCAGATTACAGGTGCGGGCCACTTTAAAAATGAGGAAACAAACATGAATAAACACGGTCATCTGGTTTTAGTCGGCGTGTTCGCAGAGAGGAACTAGAACTCATTACCTGCTATGACCTGTCGTCCTCTGCCCTTCCCATCTTTAGCTCCCTCAATGATACCTGGAAGATCCAAAAGCTGAAACACGAGCAGAGGCAACTTTAGAGTCGACATCTAGCTTTCACGTTAAAACCAAGTGCTGCAGATAATCAGGCTGAAGGCTGACACACACTGGTGAACATAAGGATTACAATGAGCTGACTCTCTCCTAACTTAAAAAAGAGACTAGCAGTTTAATGAGTCCGAAAAAAGAGGAGGTCAGTCGGAACAACATCCCAAACTGATGGCTCACACTGGAACATACAGATTCTTGAATGCGCCCTGATTGGCCAGCTGGATTTTACATTCTTTATAGTAAAATACATAAGAATCAGTTTCTAACAACCGTTGCAGCACAACATAAAATGCCCATATCCAAGAGAATTTTATTTATTTATTTTTTAATTTTATTTAAGATATCAGCACCTTGGGTTATTTAGAGAATCAGCCATTATGTTCTAGCAATGTCGAAAGGAACTATTGGGAAAGATTTAGTTAACTTTGCACGCTTATTAAAAAATTATTTATAAATATGATTAGATATAAGTTTATTAAAGAGACTGTACAGGTGGGACGTTTTGGAGACAACGTTAGGGAGGTGAGTGAGGTGGTTTGGACATGTCCAGAGGAGGGAGGAGGTTTGTATTGAGTAAAGAATGCTGAGGGTAGAGCCACTAGTAAGAAAGAGGAGAAGGAAAGTATAAATAAACCTTTAAAAATCCTGGTATAAAAATAACAGAGGTCATCGTTAAATGTGAGCTCACCTGGATTTTGGCTCCTTTGTAGCGGATGACCCCCGGTACCGTAGTGAGCGTGGTGAACTCGTAGGCTGCCACTTCGGAGTACACGCCGGCTAGGTTACTCAGCAAAGTGGACTTGCCCACGGACGGAAAACCCACAAATCCGATACGTGCGTCTCCCGTCTTGGCAACATCAAAGCCTGAAACACAAAAGAGGCTGAAGAATTATACAACAGAAATAAATCGGTGCTTTTAACAGTTCAGCACAGTCAGATAAATATTACTCAGTTCATAATTGATCGTTACTGTTAGATAGCTTTTAATTGATTAAAACGATGGACTTTCAAAAAGTACTGCCTTTATTTTTGTACCTTCTCCTGGACCTCCTCCACCTCCTCCTTTAGGAGTAATGAGTTCTCTTCGGAGTTTGGCCAAGCGGGCCTTAAGGAGACCCAAGTGATGCGCCGTGGCCTTGTTTTTCTGAGTACGAGCCATCTGCAGTACGAAGCAAAATACATCAGTTCACTATATTGTTATTATAGAAATAATAATGCATAAAAAAACATTGCTGAGTGTCAGACATGTTGGTTTTAAGTCCTCATCAATCTCCTGATTGACTTGTTGCAGCAGCATCCACTATACTGAAAGCACCAGCTTACAAACTGCTAAACTGAAAATCCATCTAACGAATAATAAATTAATTCAAACGATTTATCGGCTCTATGAGGTTTTGACTTAAAGAAAATAATTTATTGTTAGTAACAGGTTTCTTGAGAAGTAACAACCTCACATATAAACACAAGGTGTATCAGAAAACACTTCAGACACAAACACATATCAACAGATACGAAGTTAAACTATTATAACTGTGGGCGGCAGGGTGGCTTAGTGGTTTAGCACGTTCTCCTCTCACACTAGGGATTCCGGTTCGAATCCCCATCTGGGTGGAGTTTCCATGTTCTCCCCATGTCCGTGTGGGTTCTCCGGTTTCCTCCCACAGACCAAAAACATGGATCAAGTCAATTGTGTTCTCTAAATTGCCCCATATAGAGTGTGTGTGTGTGAGTGAATGAGTGTGTGCCCAGCGATGGATTGGTGTCCTGTCCTGGGTGTATCTGTCCAGCGCCCGAAACGTTCTCCCCTGGATGGGCATGGGGAACCCCCTCCCCCCACACGACCCTAACAGAGGATAAAGTGGAAGATAATGGATGGATGGATGTTATAACTGAACTGAATGAATAATGTGCTTGAATTAATTTATAATGTCAACTGAGCTGAAGCTCCCAATTAAAACTAGGCCAGAAGTTTATTCTGTGACGTGCAAAGCTGATATAATTACATGTCTAGTGAGAATCTGAGTTTTATTTTATTTACAGTAGCAAACGTTTGTTAAACTTTCTTAATACGGGACAAATTTATAGTTCAGATCACATGTATACTCATTTAGCGGCTTCAATCGATGGCTGAATGTCAAACGACAAACAATCGGTAAAGAAGTGCACTACCTTACGCCAAGAAGTCGTTTCTGTTATACGCTATCTAGTGTAACTATGTAGTCCCTAACCCTATATTCGGGATACAGCCGCCGCTTGCTAAGCTAAACTGGTGATTTGTACAAACCTCGTTCTCGATCTCGGCTATTTTGGCCAGTAAACTCATGTTGCTTCTTCTGCAGCTCGAATTCAAACTGAAACGATAAGAAACGATGCCGCTTCGCGTTGTTTTGTTGTTGTTACTGTTGTTTCTTGTTGTTGTTGCAGCGTGTCGTTCGTAGTTTATCGCTAGCGCGTTGCACGCCGCCGCGCGAGGGTCTTCTCGCGAGAGCACGGGCGGTCTCGTGGAACGCGGGCGCGAGGCGCTTGTCGCCACCGGCTGGTGAGGCGAAACCTTGTCGTTCCAAAAAAAATACCGTTTAAAGTTCTAAAATCTGCATTTAATTACATTTTCAACAGAAATGGACTTAGACGAAATAAAACTCAAATAAGTTGACTGCTTTCGGAGCAGAGACCGAGGTGAGGAACGTCGCGTTGCGTTCGGTGTCGTTGGTAAAGTTTCATTAACGGTCGTCACCGGTTTGAAACAAGACTCATAAACTATATTCACGTAAAATACAATTTAACACTCTGTATTTTGATGAAAACGGTCAGACGTGAGGTTTACTCCGTTTGGAAATTCGTACAAATTCCACCAGATATCGTGGGCTCGAGTATTTTCTCCAGGTAACGATGCTCCGTACAGTTCGGTTATTGCAGTACATCAGAATCAGGTTTATTTGTCACATACGTAGATATACATCGTACAGCCAGCAGTGAAATTCTTTCCTGACTTCTCCACATAAAGTTTAAATTTAAGAAGATAAGAAAAATTGAATAAAGTTAAAATAAAATGAAATTTAATTATTTCATTCATTCATTATCTCCCGCTTTATCCTATATGGGGGGGGGGGGGGCAGATACACCCTCACTCACACAGACACACTCAATATGGGGCAATTTTGGAGAATTCCATTGACCTTGATCCATGTTTTTGGACTGTGGGAGGAAACCCACGCGGACACGGGGAGAACATGGAAACTCCACCCAGATTGGGATTCGAACCGGGAATCCCTAGTGCTGAGAGGAGAACATACCAACCACTAAGCCACCCCAAGTCCCTATTAGAATTTTTTTTTTTTTTTCGATTATATTTTTGTGAATAGAATAAACAGACAAAGGGCATTATTTGGTAATAATTTTTATTGTTCATATTCATTTTTGCATACAGTATCGGTATAATCACTCAAATGTTGGTGAAACTGCTGGATCTTGTATGTCGGATGCGTCTTCGCTCTGCGCTTCGCACCGTCGGGCTACATATCGCTCTGGTCCATCCAGCTTCAGGCCATCAGATGAGATAAGCATCCAAAATAAAATCACAGATCAGTCCATAACATGCGAGCAACTGGCACCAGACCACCAGGTATCAGATACAGGGGTCTCGAAAAGAACCGAAATACCGAGCCCTCTGATGCCTTCAGATGCTTTGTGCAGTTTACGTTCAGACCGTTCACCATCACAGGTCCCAGCGGCTATGTTCACATGCTGACCAATAATGTTTAAAATATACACCTTAAAACCTTCCTCTCTTACAGCATTAACTCTTTTTTTTTTTTTTTTTTTTTTCCTTTGGAACGGCAACAAATTGGAATCAGATTAAAAGGAAATTCACCAAAAATCAAAGCAGCCCACATGTTCTTTTGTCTGCTTATATATATATATATATATATAAATATATATATATATATATATACACACACACACACACATATATTTATATATATATATACACATATAAAAATAAAAGTGTAAAAAAATGCTAGAAAAAATATTTTTTTCATAATTTAAAGCAAAGTTATTATTTTTACACTATATGGACGAATGTATTAGAACACCTCCATATTAATAATGAGATGGTTATTCATTTGCAGTTGTAGGAAATACACTCATCTGAAAGTTTTATTTAAAAGTGCATTTGTGAGGCCAAACACCGATGGTAATGAGAGGGCATGGCTTACAGTTCTAGCCCAAAGGTGTTGAATGAGAGTTTAGGACTGCAGGATACACCTAGATTTATGGATCTTGATTTTTGCTGCGGGGCACAGTTAGGCTTAAACAAAAAAAAAAAGCCCTTCCCCAAACTGTTTCCACAAACCGGGAAGCATACAATTGTCCAAAATGCATAGTTGAGTTCCTGATTTTATACACCTGTGGCAAATGGACTAAATAAAGCACCTGAATTAAGTGATTTAGGGATGCGTTCCAATACTTTCATCCATATAGTGTAAATAATTTGGGTTCTAGTTGAATTAATTTTATGTTTTTTTACGAAGAATATATTTTTTATAATTTAAAATAACATATTAAACAGAAAACATAAATGTGGACGTTTATTTTGTTGTACTGTTGAATCAGCATGACCTTTATCAGACGCTCATCACCTTTAACTTTTTGTTCGTCTATAGCTATTAAAAAATAAACTTCAGGGATAAACTTTGCACGTCTATCTACACGTCTACGCCGACTTTGTTTCTGAATTCAAACTTGTCCATGCACATAGGATTACACGTTAAACTATATCATCAATCTGGCCTCCTGTACTGGGATTATGCCAGTGTTTAAAACATTTTAAGATTTTTTTTTATCATTTTTGATGTGTAAACATAGCCACTGAGCCACAGCTGTAGTCATGGGCGCCACCTCAAAATCACAGTTGTCAGGACGATGCTACGTCGGGATGGAAGCCTGTAAGGTCTTACAGGATCCTCACAGGAAGCTGTCTCACGGGTCAGACAAGCTTTCACAGGTTTCACAGCTTTGGTTCCAATCATCAGTCGCACGCTCAGCCACAGTATTTCTACGTTATGTTCTTTGACAGAGATGTGTTTCACCGGTGTGCTTGTCCTCGTGAGTATAAAAATAGGCTTTCCAAACAAAGTTATTTGATGCTTTTAGACAGATGTGTTACATCCAAAAATAGCATCCAGTGGATCTGTGTTCGTCGTGATTTGGAGTTTGTCTGAACTTGCTTTTGGCTCTTCGTTACAATCGTGTAATCTGCCTTAAAAAGCATGGTACAGTAAAAATTTAAGTCTTCTTACCCCTCCAGCACCCCTCCAGCAAATGCAGTCAAATCAGCCAAGATATCGTTTCTGAATAATTCAAACTTTTTAGGTTTTTCTTTTTTTTAAGTGTAGCTGCAAGGCGTATGTCGCTAACAGATATGAATATTTAAACCACACAGAGAAGGTCCTTATAAATAAATTAATTATACTGTTAGCTAATTGGTTAAAGTGGACTTACATTTACATTTACAAATGAGAACACCACAAGTCAGAAGCCATGGAGAAAACCAACTATACTGTAAATTTATCAAACCTGATTGTTATTCAATGCTGCCCCCCCCCCCTTTTTTTTTCTCTCCAACAGGTATTTGTTAAATATGACTACTTATGACTTATAAGATGTTCTCCAAATTCTGTCTTTTGGGAGATTGGAACTTATAGGCAGAGTGAAACTGAAGGTGCACGGCGCTGTTGGTGGAAATTTTCGGGCTTGTCATGGTATTTATGACTACTTATGTTTTTTTGTATTGTATTCTAATAAGTATACAATAGAAAAAACAATACACTATGTCTACAGTATGAAACACCACAGACACTAAATAGACAAACGTTTGGGGACACCTACATTTTATACATCTACCTTTGCAGGAATAAAAGATTCTGTTGTGTAAATGGGGGAATTTTGCACATCTGGTGATGGTTGGACGAGGGGGCCTGGCTCACAATCTCAGTCTTCATCCGCAAAATCTTAAAATGCTGGATGGTTCTTTCACACCATCCCTTTATGGACCTTAAGTCTGTAGTCAGGCGTCTGATTCTACATTTCTGTGATAATAAGACTGAATAAAACCCCTGCAATCAGTCAGTGTCACAATACTTCTGTCCGTATAGTGTTGGTTTGTGTAGTGTTATCATGTTGTGATCTTAAAGTGAATTTTGTACTTTTATGGGGCAATCAGCCATGTGAGGTTAACCTCTTGTTTCTGTCTTCAGAGTCTGACTGAATGAAATGGAGTTTTATGGATGCACACTATCAGAAATCAACCAACTGGGTCTGCTGTGTCTCAGACAGAAAGATGGAGTGAAGAGGTAAGTTCTTTACGTTATGTTGTTTGATTTGGGGTTGTACCAATAGAATTTTATTTCCATGATGCTGGAATTGACTTTAACATTATTATGAGCCTGTCTGTGGTTTATTTTATTACTTATTGAATGAGTTGAACATCTGGAGAGAAACGACGGTTATTTCCTAAAAGACATGTTTACAAGCGATACTGTCTCATGGGGCATTTACATACAACCATGCCAATAGAATGTGGGGGTCCAGATAAACCAGTATCAACAACTGGTAAATTAACGTATTAAAGTCAAAGATGTAATTTTACATTTAAAGTGTGTGTAATAAAGTGTGTGTATTTTGTTACTGATTAAGATGCATTGCAATATCAGGTGTGAGCAGCACCTAGTGGCCCCTACCAGTATTGCAAGGACTACATTTACATGCCATCAAATACACCAAATGCACAAACGTTTTGAGGGGCATCTCTTAATTAGTCTGTGAAGGTGTGGTTAAATGAGTTTGGTGTGGAACTAGAGCAGAGATTGTAAGCCGGACGCTGTAGTCCAACATCGGTGTCTGACCTCAGACTGCTCTTCCTAATGAACGGGGGAAATCCCACCATCCTGTGATATATTTTGTCGAACCGTGGAAGCTGTCCCAATACTTTGGTACATAATATATATATATATATATATATATATATATATATATATATATATATATATATATATATATATATATTCACACTATATAAAGTCCGTGGACCATCTTACTATTCGGGAAAATTTACATAGACTTGAAGAACGATTAAGTATTTTTCCTTACACACACGGGGCGTGTACTTTAATCACACACTGTGGTGGCAGGAGCGCAGTGGCGATGGGGGAGAAGGCGGAGCCAACTGGAATGGGCTTTGATTATGGATAATTAACGCACCTGACACTGCTCCGTCTGATGAACTTGTGCACCCTTCATAAGCGTATGCCGCAGCGAGAGAGATGGACCACACACCTTATGGTTTTTAAACACACACTTATCCAATACTTTGTTCTTAAAAAGTCATTACAGAGCGGATTATTTTTGGGATTTACTTGTTGCCAACATACGCCTCACAGCTGTAGAGCTGATAACCATGCATGAGAGTTGTTAGGAATGATCAACTACATTTGGGGTTTAAATTTAGAGTCTAGCATTCCTTTAAGGGTAACTGGAGAGAGTGAAAATGCAGCAATAAGAGCAGCTGTCTAATTCCTAGGAAATAAGCACAGTTGAGGTTCTCTTCAGATATATAGAGGGGCGTTTGGATGGAAATAACATCCTGCTTCAAGACTACAGTCATTATCTTACATTCGGCTGTTATCTATTAACTAAAGTTCTTTATATTGTCGTTCTAAAGAGCAACGTAAGTTTATATAGTAGTTGGTCAGCAGTTTGAAGTGCATTAAAAGTGCAAGTATAGCATTAGATGCATTCACCTGGAGGAAAACAAAAGAATTGCTTGCAATATTTTTGGCCCCAGAAATTCTCTCGTAGGGGCTTTAAAACCATGACGACCATATCGGATGCCAGTTCTAACCTAAAGTACATTTCACATACTTGTCATCCAGAGCGGACTCTTAATGTTAATGGAACGAAGGCCCCCCTTAACGAACGTTGGATTAACATGTAACACCTGCTGGTAATTCAAGGAAGAACTCAAGAGTCTCATCCAAGGGAGCAGAAGGTCCACTGGGAAGCACTAATCTGGCACAATATTATTTTGTGCCATGGAGGTCGTGACACTGCTCTCCTGATGAGTTTCTGGATAGCCCCGTCTTTGAGTGTTTTATACTGAGGAAGAAGGATTTCTCTGAGAACCTGCCAGCAGAGAATAGACAACTTTGCTATTTGAGGTACAAATAAAAACCGGATGCCACCTCGGTGGAGTTATACCGTCTGCAGAGGAGCGCGCTATCGAAAGCGTAAGGCTTTTCAGTAGGATGCGCATTGGCCATACAATGGCAAGAGTCTTAGTGCCGCCTCTAGCTGCTCTCCGAGGACGTAGGGGGCGCCGTGGAGGAGGAACGTCGGCGCGACACGGACTGAGAACGCTCGTACGGCTGCAGCTGCACCTCCATGAAGTCTCGCTGCTGCTGGCTGATCAGTTGGGTTATGAGCCCGGGGAGAGCCTGCAGGTTGCTCAGGAGCGTCTCCAGCTTGGTCTCGAGCACGGCAATGCGCTTCTCCGTGTCCTCACCACGCTCGTTCAGGTCCGAGATCAGGTCGTACATAATGTTCTGAGTCTACAGCCGTTAGGAAACCGGGAACAGGAGAGTGAGAAGAGAAGACAGTCACTCAGCAGCACGAAGGGATCAGGATGGGGTTAAAAAATGGACTTCACATTTTATAATTTACATGATTATTCAAATCTAATTAATCTTACAATCTTAAAACATGGGTTTGTGTTGGGTGAAAAAAAAAACATTTTATTTATGTACATTATGGTCTATAAATATTGGCATTCATGAAATATTAACAAACTAAGCCGTTTTTTTTGTATTGTAATAATTAATTGCATAAAAAAAATGTTAATTTAAAAAAAATTGATAAATCGTTAAAATTAATTTAATTTCTTTATCTTCCACTTAATCCTTTACTGGGGTTCCCCATGCCCATTCAGGGGACTTACACAGACACACACACACACTATGTAAAGGCAATTGAATTAGTGACAATTTAGAGCAGCCAACTCACTTTGAATCCGTGTTTTTAGCTTGGGGTTGGAAAAACCACACATGGAAACTCGAATCGGCATTCAGACCTGCATCCCCAGAACTAAGTGATGAATGCCCCCCTATAAAATCTAAAGTCAAAAATACCCACATTAAATTTATTGGAACATTACTCTTAAATATATTTTGGACAAAACCAATAAAAAATGTTTTAGTTTATGACAGCAGGCGGCCGAGGAACCACAGAGCGGCTCATTGTTGTGGCGGTGTTTGGGACTGAACACCTGAATAATAAAGACAGCCATATGTTTGTGCAGAGCACCGCTGCCAACTGAGCTGGAACAAGTTAGATTGTGTTGTGCTGTTTTCCACTGCAGGGGTTTCATCCGCACAATTCTCAACAAATCTGGAGTTCCAGGATGTCCCCCGCTCTCAACACCGCAGTGCAGATCCACCACCCATTTCATTCAAACAAATCAAAGACATTTAAAGTCGAGCTGTAGTCATTTTCAAATTAAATTCAAGCTCAAGCCTGAGATAACTCCAGCAATCCCAGGCTTTGTGCCGGAAACAAGATTCCTAATGAGCGAAAACCTCGGACGTCCTAAATAATGCAGGACCAAGTTTAACTTGTGCGTGATGATTTTGGGATTGTGTCGGGTAATTTGCATTCGCAGAGGGCTTTGTAAAGACACTCTGATCCTGCGTGCTGCATTTTTACAAAAAGCAGGATACTCTGCCCATCGGGGAACCTATATTCTCACAGAACGCTGACTGAAGGAGTCTGAAGTTCTGCAGCTGCCAGAGTTATTTTAAGCTTCATTATTATACAGAGCTCTGCTGGCGGCAGCGTCTGCCATCAGGATTAATCCAGCATCGCCCTCTGATGGAGAGAGGCTCGAAAGGCAGGCAGAAGAGATTGGAACGCCAGTGGTTTCACCTGGCTGCCTCAATGTCACCCTCTAACATTTCTCCAGGACTCGTGACACGGGAACGGAGATGACAGGGTAACATTAGCTAATGACTCGCCGTCGAGGCTTAACACGCCTAACTGGATCGCGAGCGACGGAGTCGGCTGAATGTCAGAGAGAAAGTGGAAGAAAGCGAGTGCAGGAGGACGGAGGAGGGGGACATTCGAGCTGATTCATCAGCTCTCGGAGCATCTGCTTTCCGAGGTTGCTGTGCGCTTTCTGCCGAGTCAGGCCGGCAGTGTGCCTGCTGCTTGGCGAGATGGGTCGTATCTCTGACAAAAATCTTGCGTGAGGAAGGCATCACGCGGCGTTAATGTTGGAGAGTGAAAAAAGATCGTTTACAACCCACAAATATGTGATTTCATCCAAAATAAGATTCATTTCATTTCAGCTGGTAATACAGAAAAAGAACCGATGATTGATTATTTAATTAGGACTGTCTGTAGCACAGATCTGTCCCCTTCTGAACTCGAGGGAAAAAAATGTGTAATTAAGAACCTGAAATCTGAAATCTAATACGACTGAGAAACTTTATACTCTACACCAATTTGTCTTCTTCTCAATTCACAAAGAATTAGACTGAAATTTAATCAGCTACAGGATTTACATAATCCGCATATCATTAAATTCTGTTATTATTTACATTCTACTTACAATCCCATTGTAACTTTTATATTTGCTCTTAATTCATGGATTTTGTTAACTTAATTTTATGGTGTTCGTATCTGGCTGTTCGCGGGGGGGTTCCCCATGTTTCGGGCGCTGGGCAGATAGACCCAGGACAGGACGCCAAATTTATCACTGGACACACACTCACTCACACAGACACACTCTATATGGGGCAATTTAGAGCATTCAATTTACCTCGAATCCATGATTTTGGGCTGTGGGAGGAAACCGATGCAGACACAGGGAGAACATGCAAACTCCACCATGATCGGAATTCGAACCTGGATCCCCAGCGCTGAGAGGAGAACATGCTAACACCACACCACCGCAGCCTTAGTATTTAATGTCATCTGTAAATATTTTTGTAAATATTCCAATCTTAAATCATTTGTGGTAAACAAGACGAGCAAATCCGGGATCCAACACCTGAGACAAACCTTAATCCATGTTCACGCACTCCTGAGTCGTTAAAGGAAATCAACCGAACGAACAAGTAACTTAAAACGAACCTGTTTTTAAGCCTGTTCATTTGACACCTGTAGACTTACACGTCCCTCTCTGTGTGCGCATGCTGCCGCTCAGCTCTCACACCGACGCCGCAGTTAACACTCTTACCTCTAAATCAAGTAAGGGAGGGGCAAGGTGGGGGTTGTAGGCTCTCTTACCTTTGCGAGGTCCACTAGAGAGTTTGCTTGGTCATTCAGCTTCCGTTGCTCCATTTTAACACTTCTTAATCTGAGCCCAATACAGGCAAGGAGTCAGTTACAAAGACAACCTGTGACAGTTCCATAAGGCATGTACATTTTGGGAAGCAGAAGCAGTCCAGGGAGGGACATGCATGGGGGTGGGGGGTGGGGGGGCAGGAAAGATGCAGGGCAGAAGGAGCTGAGCATGATGGCATGCAACTGTCCCAAATTAAAGAAGAGTGACAGATGTCGAAATACGTTGAAATGCACCACGAACTTAAAAAAAAAAATACTACCATCTTTATTTTTCCATGAACAAACGAAAAATCTTTACTATTAGAATTTCTAATCTCCATAATCCTGGAGGTGTGAGATTAATATTAAATTATAATATTAATGAGCAACAATCCAGACAACATTGAACAGGCGATAGTAATCTGACATCACAAATAAAATATATTCTGAAATGGCAGAAATAAAGATGCTGCATTAAATAACATGGGGCATAGAAGTCACCAACTTTCATTAAGCAGACAGTAGGGGTCACTGTTGCAGTAGTAGTGAGAGTAAGCCTGCTGAGAGAACGTTCCGCACTTAGTTGGAACACTGAGGTTACCATGAGGCAGTGATGTCTGTCAATCCCTCTAGCTAAACTTTTAGTATTATTACTATTATTACTCTGTTGCAGTGTTTTAATTATAAAGTGTCCAATAGGGCAGTTACATTGCAATGTCAGAATTAATTACTGACCTTCAGATTATTTAAACATTATATCCACAGACTTGAATGGAATTGCATTGTAATGTAGGATTATACTGTAATTAGGTCCACTCATCATTAGGGATTTGAAAAAGGACCCTGAGGAGCTGTTCATCATCCGTGATTTTTTTTTCGTTTCCGCGTCAATTTTAACATTTAAAAAAACTAAAACATTTTAAATATGGATAAAAGTATCGGGACACATTTCCAAATTCTCCCCATTGCTTTCTTATAAAGCTGCATCAAATCAAAGCCTCCTGGACAATTATATGCTTCTCTTTTAAGTGGAAACAGTTTAGGGAAGGCCCTGTTACAGTGCACAGAGCCAGGTCCATAAAGTCAGGTTGAGTTTGGTGTGGAAGAACCTAACTGATCCACACAGAACCCTGAACTCAACCTGATTCAACACCTTTGGACTGAACCTGAATAGGAATTGTGACCCCCCCCCCCACCACCACCACCCAGCACAAATGTTTGCATGATATTTCACAAATATCTTCCAAAACCTTGCAGAATGTCCTCTCCTGAGAGTGGAACCAACTTTAAAGTCCTGAAAACCATTGGGAAAAACCAGAATGGAGATTGTAAGATGGATGTTTGTCAAAAAACTGATCTTCTGCTCGACAGTCCAAAATAGAAAGTCTTGTAAACGAACCTATGGATGGACCTGATGGCTGATGGATGACACTATGGCTGTGTTTAATCTTTGGAACTAGATGTTTCATAAAACATGACATTTCGGATCCATAATAATCTTTTTGGTAAAGTACTAAAATAAATCATCATTTACAAAAAAAAAAAAAAAGACCATCCAGACTTTTTAAACATTATTTAGTGCTTAAATCTCTGAGGACGCATGGGATCGACCACGTCTTCAAACTTATGATCACATTTATTAGTATCCAAGGCAAACGCTGGTCCTACGACTGGGTGGACTAATCGATACGATGGCAGGACGGAAAAAAAAATCAATTGAGTAATTTCTGCAAAACCCTTTTTTCTTGGCTCTACGGCCACGGTAATGTGAAGAGGGTTTTCACTCACTAAACCAAGCGACCCACTAACCACGATCTATACAACATCCATTAATTATTCAAATCCTCCATTCAATTAGGCTTCCCTCGAGCTTCTTATCTTAACTAAAGCAAGTACACTCCTTCTTTATTCTCAAGGGCATGCAAAATGGAAAACCAAGCAAGGCCTGAAATGCACTTTGAGTTATGAGGGTGCGTTTGCCAGGTACTTGGCTGCCTAAGCAACCTTATGCCACGGGGGAAGGAGATGGAACACCTCGAAACATTTCGCCAAATGTTTTAGCAAGTTATAGTAACTTTGTAAATTTGCTGACGTACGCTATATGGACAAAACAGTTATTGGGACACGAGCCTTGAATCAGGTCTTCGTGTAGGTGGATAGGCTCCAGAAGTAGAACAGATTCCCAAAAGAGGAACTGCAAAGAGTGGACTGGTTTAAAATGAGATGTCTTTTAAATGTCTGTCGATGTAATGGATCCCTGTCCCAATACTTTTGTCTATGTTAATGTAAACAGAACAATACCATATTTACCACCAGAGGTTATGACGCTGTGTTGAGTAACGAGGTTCTTCTGCAGCACAATGTCAACTTAGAATTTAGGCTTTATTATAAAACAGGTAGTTTCGCTCCTTAAATCTGATTGGCTGAGCTGTTTGTCCAGCCATGACATCATTAACAATAACGCACACCTCTGAGCACTTCGTATTCGTGTCAATGTGTGATATACAATACATTATTTTTTGATGTTTTTTATAACCTGTGTTCTGTAATTTGGCTACTAGATGGCAATATTTGATTGTATGGAAAACCGTAATCCTGTTACTCTGTGATCAGCATTCACTTCAAATAACACCTCTTTAAAGTGATTTATTCACTATAATGCCACGCCCTGTTGTACATTATTGCTTTAATAACATCTTAGCTGAAATAAACGCCTAATCATTCCTTATGTAATAAATCCAGGAACTCACAGCTTTTTAAAATAATTTTTTTATAAATAATTTCTTTAAAAATTATTTCCTGCTTAAAAAATCTCCTTAAATAAAGTCTCTAAAATCTTAACGCTAAATTTAAAAATTTTTACAGCTCAAAATTCACTTTAATTACATTTTATTTACTCTTTTATGGACAAAAATACTGGGACACACCTTTGAATCAACGAGAGTTTGATTAAGTTCTAACAGCTGTTTGCTTTTCTGCATCATGGGAACAGTTTGGGGAAGGTCTTTAAAAAAATGCAAAAAAAAAAAAAGTTTGACATAAGATTGGTTTTCTGTTTTAATCGTGTGACGTGTATTTGAACATGTTTGAGGTTTAAAGAAACAGAAGTCTTACTTTAAGGTTCTATAGCATTGTGTTTCCAGTCCTTTAGAACCGAGATGTTTCTGACCGTGTTGTGCCGTAAAAGGTTTCATTTTCTTTTGGGAATTTTCTCCCATTTCTTTTCGTTCGGTTGCACTCAATTTCCATGCATCAGTGGTTCTTCAGCCCCCCCTCCCCCCGCACCGCTGCAGAATAATAGTTGTGAGTCAGTGGGGCTTAATTTACCAGTCAAAGTGTTTTACAGACCTGTGTGAGTGAGACACTGAACTCTGTGTTCCTTATGTAAATCTGTTTAAAGGTGAAAACAAAAGACAATAAAACAGCCAACCACGTCATCAGGTACACGCCCTCATTTCCACAGCCAATTGGTTATTTACTTACCGTATACTTCCTTCTTGTACTTCTACACTTACATATTTTAGTTTACATTAGGGTGGTAGCTGAGTGGTTAGGGTGTTGGACTGTGAGTCTGAATGTTCTTCACCAAAGTGACCTAACCTCTGACTCAGCATTTGCAGATTGACCTAATGTAATGAAATGTTCATAATTTAGTTAGTCCTCTCTGTTCTGTAACAGGAAAAGTCCTGTTTTATTAAATATGTTATTATTTGGGTGGTGGATGATTGTTGTCATTGCAGTGCTAAGAAACATCCCCCAATCAAATACTTTTTTTTGTGGGCACGGTAGCTCAGTGGTCAGGGCGTTGGGCTATCAATCTGAAGGTTGGGGGTTCAAATCCCAGGTCCACTGAAGTTACCAGTGTGGGTCCATGAGTAAGGCCCTTAACCCCCATTGCTCCAGGGATGTTGTGAGCACAGGGTTTGCTCACATTGTAATTCGCTTTGGATAAAAGTGTCTGCTAAATGACCAAATGTAACATCAGATTAATGGACTACAATCTGTCAAATTGTAAAACCACAAAGTCCATCCACATATGGTAAGTGAATCAACAATCAAATGGAGAATTGTAGAAACGAGGACGTAAACCTAATGAAGTGGCCGTTCAGATTCTTAAAACAGACAGATCGGCGATTGAGAGACAGGTTAGAATAGGATTAAATAAAGGTTAGCATGTTCTCGTCTCAGTGCTCGGGATCCAGGTTCGAATCCTATCTGGGTGGAGTTTGCATGTTCTCCCTGTGTCCATGTGGGTTTCCTTCCACAGACCAAAAAAATGGATTCAATTTTAAATGAAATGCTCTAAATGGACCCTTATAGTGTCTGTGTGTGTGTGTGTTTCTGTGTGATTGAGTGTGTGTCCAGCAAAAGATTGGTGCTCTCTCCTGGGTTTATCTGCCCGAAACGTTCTCCCTGGATGTACATGGGACCCCCTTCCCCCAAGACCCTAGTAGAGGATTAAGCAGACGGAAATGAATGAATGAATAAATAACCTGTCCCAAGATTTTTGTCCTTATTGAGTTTTTAAAAAAAACATGGGTTTCTAAACCGCTTTAGGCTCACAGCTCCCACACAGCATTAAACTAATGCATTAATGTGAATCTAAACGGAGTAAATACAGTGGAGCCAACTTAAAAAACCACCTCCTGTTTAAAAACACCTAAATTTGAGCCTTAAATCCAAGTGTGCAGGTGTCATTTTTAATGACACGTCGAGAAAAAGAACAGCTCTCCAGAATGTTCATTTCACACTCGAATGAATGCCATCAGAGAGATACGGCTTCTCACAGACCATTGGGCATGGGCTCCTGTTATCGAGCACCTACAAGGTTCTAAATCCAACCGACGGTGAGCTTTAAGAAACTACAAAATGTGTACTTTAAATAGGATTATTAATCACCTGCTCGCAAAACAATTACACATAGATTTACAATTATGCATAACTTTATGAACTATGCGTCCTTTAGAAAAGATGTTACTTAGATTTATTCCTTTTGTAATTCATATAATAATTTACTCGCTGGCCAAAAGCAGATTGTGCATTCTGGTCCAGTAGCTGTACGGGTTTTGGGAATGAATGGGAGAAAAAAAAGGCAGCGCCTCCCCCAGGCTTCCTCTGACATTCAAGTAATCTTACACAGCGTCTCCAGTATTCATCAGCACACCAGACCTGCCCATTAAAGTCACCACGCTGCCGTTTGTCATGCTTCCAAAGTTCACTGGAACACCTTAATGATCATCAGCCGGGCTTCTCATCCTCTGTCAAGCACTAAACATGCCCCCGAGAGGAGAAATGAAGGGGAAGGCTGGGACAGATGGTGCGCCACGACTAGTTCCACCAGCCAAAGGATGAACCGGCGGAGCTGTTTGTTGGAGAGAAATGGAAAGAGATTGAGCTCCAGCGGGTCAGCCTTCGGTTCATGGAAGCAGAGTCAGCTCACGTTAACTCAGGGCTGTTTGATCAAAGGACTCAGATCATCACACTCATGCAGCAATGGTAGAAAAACACCCTCCATCTTAAATAACTGAAATTCATTTGGAAATTTTAAAAAGCACTAGAGGCGTCACGGCATGAACGATACGTTTGGACAAATTTTGTGCGTTGGATTGACGTTGGCACAGTTCTGCGTGAATGCAGCTGGTAACCTGTGTTAATGCAGCTGGTAACCTGTGGTAACCTGTATTGATGCAGCTGGTAATCTGTGGTAGTCTGTGTTAATGCAGCTGGTGAATTGTGATCATGCAGTTGGTAACCTGTGGTAACCTGTGTTAATGCAGCTGGTAACCTTTTGTAACCTGTGTTAATGCAGCTGGTAACCTGTGGTAACCTGTGTTAATGCAGCTGGTAACCTGTGGTAACCTGTGTTAATGCAGCTGGTAACCTGTGGTAACCTGTGTTAATGCAGCTGGTATCCTGTGGTAACCAGTGTTAAAGCAGCTGGTAACCTGTGGTAACCTGTGTTAATGCAGCTGGTAACCTGTGGTAACCAGTGTTAAAGCAGCTGGTAACCTGTGGTAACCTGTGTTAATTAGTTTTAAAGATTTTTTTAGAGATGCTGTAAAAAGTGTTCACGGTGCAGCGAGAACACGTTGATGGTCTTCTAAATAAGAGATGATGTTCAGCGAGCAGGTCATTATTGTGAAATAAATCCAGACAGCATGATGCAGATGTTTGATGACATCACAGGGCTTTATTTCACCATAGCGACCGCCTCGCTGTGAAACCTCCCACTTATTACACGGCTGCTCACCGAAGACGAGACACTTTATTGAATTGAAACGACTTCATCGGGTTCAAGATCATTTCATTTGTTCAATAAGCACATGCCATCGTTGACCAATCAGAGTCAAGTGTTCAACAAAGCCGTGTAATAATTCAGCTCCTCCCCTTCTGACTGCGCAGCAGAGTCGGTGTGAGATGTGTGATGATGCACAAGCTTTTTCTAAAAATGTTTTTGGAGGTGGCTTTTTTTTTTTTTTGACTCGATATTCAGAATCAATAAGCGGCACAAAGACGGGATGAATTTCACTTATCAGATGAGGGCGTGCCATTTCGGTGAGATCAGAACACTGGGAGGAAAGACAAGCTTTCAGATGCATGCACACAGCAGGTGTGGATCTGAGGGTACGAGGCACTTACTTCCGCGCTCTATGGGGGTCGAGTCGACACAAACAGGACAGAAAGCAACATAAAACAGACAAATTACCACATTGTTTAATTATGCACTGTATACACACACACACACACACACACACACACATTACCCAACGAATATATATAACCATAAGTCAGAATCCCTCTGGCTGCCAATTTGGCACAGGTTCCCTTCCTTTAAAGCAGGGCTTGATTTGTAGGTGGCGCCCCCTGTTAACAATACAAATTCCTTGCAGTGTAAAGCTGCGTAGCATTTTGATTGTTCCAAAACTCAGATTAGGAAACGGCAAAGCAAGCAGAATGAGAACGAGGGCGCAACACTGAGGTGCAAACAGATTTAAATAATGAAAATGAAGTGGTTTGAAGGTTGAGGGATTTTGTAAACAGATTTTTAAGCCCCTGAAAAACATTTCAGTGATCCGTCTGCTAAACATCACTGTTCTGATATCAGTGTAGTAGCTATTTGTGCTCTTTGTGGGATTTGAACCTCTAACTTTCAGGTTGGTATTCTGAAATTTCGTCTGAGTGTGCGGTGGTAGACTGGGGCACATAAATGTTAGGAGTGAGGAGGAACTCTAACGTTAAAAAAACCAAATGAAGTTTGTTTGTAACATGTTCTTCCTTCATCTGAACTTCAGCCTCGTTGTCTTCAGGCTCTGGGGGATTCCTTTTACCTTAAAGGACTTTAATATGACTTGAGGGAAATCCCACAGCCGGACTTATTTACATTTTCATCTAAAAATACGTAATTGGCTTCCAAATGCTGAACAGTTCGTCCCAGTTATCGTGCGATTACGTAACAGTCATCTTTAATATGTGAGCAGCGGAGCGGCGTCCCTGCTGCGATTCGGTGCTCTTTTCAGCAACATGAGCCAAAACTCATCTGTCAGCGAGCCGCCGTGTGTGAGCCGCTCGGTTCTGTTTACGGGAATCAGGAGCAAAGTCAGAATAACGACGTTGTTTGGTCGTTTTTATTTCGTTAATTGTCTGAACAGAACACTCCACTCTCCATTTCACCTTCTGTTACGTCATCGGTTACAAGGTCACGCCTCACCCAAAAATCTGCCACAGGGCGTCCTTGCTGTGAGGCGGAAGCACTGCCCTGATTTAATTCCTAAAACGTAGGATACATATTTAAACAGAAGGTGTGGGAATTAAAAGAGGGAATCTACTGAGCAGAACAGACAAAGCTTCTTTTAGGGTGGAGTTAGTATGTTCTCTCCATATCTGTGTATTTTGATCTCATTATATCATCCAACAACATAAGTAAGTACAAATCCTACTCAGTTGCCTGTCGATTTGTTTTGTGCTTCAGCACCGTGATGAGCTGTGCCCAGCCTGTACCCCACAAGTGCAGGGACAGGCCCCGGCATCCTCTCATCACCCCATTCAGGATAAGTGGCTTTTAAAAAAAAAAAGCTACTTTGGTCTACAGTTTGACCACTTTTTAAAATTAATTTAGCTGATATTTTGATAACTCGGCTGTGGGAGTGACACGCGGGGGGGGGGGGGGGGGGGGGGGGGGGGGGTTCTGCTGAACGGCGCCGTACGGCGTGACCTTGGCGATTGAAGCAGATGTTTGTGTTTTGGTAAATGAAACACATCCTGAAGCTTTTGCTAAAACTCCTCTGAGGCTAAAAGACACAGCAGGTGGTGCATGGACCGCTGCACACACTGGGTTCAGTTACAACACACATACACACACACACACACACACACACACACATATGTACACACACACCCACACTCCAACAGCAGTGGAGTAGCAGAATCTCTCATTCATCTCTCTCTCTCTCGCTAGTCACACACACACACACACGAACACACACGAACACACACACAGTTTTTTAGTGTCACTGTGCAATATTAATGGCCCAGTGACATTTTATATATCAGGAGTGATACCCGATTGTTTCCTCGTTCCCTGTCTTATTTATTCACTCTCTTTCCTTCTTTCTCTCTCTCTCTCTCTCTCTCTCGCTCTCTCTCTCTACCCAGCTCACCCCCTCCCTCCGCTTTGGCATCATTCAAACAGTGTGATAGTTAACCTTCATCCCTGAATTATCATTGTTCTCCATGGCTGCCATCTTCATCTCCACACCTCTACATCCTAAAAAAAAGCTGATTTCAGATCAGATACAGTTCCTCTCATGAGCTCGGCGTGCTTTTGATTTACAGATCTGGGATCAGGATTTGCATGTATTTGTGTCCATTGCGTTCAGAAGGGGATGTATGGACTTTACTGGTTCTTTCCGACTGGACCGTACTGATCTGAGGTCGGACGGTGTCCACGTCAGAGACACTCCCCCTGTGATGACGCACGGCTTCCATACTCAGAGCAGCTGCCTATTTTAGGAAGGACTGATCTGAGATCTGCGCTGGATGCCGTTTTCTTTTTTGCGTGATATCTGCTCGGCTCAGCTGTTTCCGCGTCGACGCCGTATATTAAATATTTCAAGCTGATTATAAACATTAGAAACTTTTCGTGCTCCAAAAACTGGATTAAAAGTGACTCAGCAAACGTCGAGCCTCGGTCACTGCGGACTCGCTGCTGGTTTTGTTCCTTTAATTTAATTTTATTGCTTATTTATTTGGGAAATACATATTTTATTTACACTCACCGGCCATTTTTATTAGATACACGTCATTGTTCGTGCACTCACATCGTTTGAGCTACAGACTGCCGTCCGTCTGTTTCTCTACCTCTCTACCTGCTCTTTACTCTGTTCTCTAATTGCCACTCAGAGGAGGGTATTATTGGGGTGGTGGATCATTATCAGCACTGCAGTGACTGATGAGGAGGCACTGTGTTGTGTGTGCTGGTCATCATACCAAAACAATCACACCCGAGGTCATTCCATAGTCATTTCTATATTTACCAAAGGGGAAAAACTAAAGCACTGAAAAGACACCCACATAGGCATGTGGAGAACATGCAAACTTCACTTAGAACCTAGAACCTTCTGCCTATGAGACAATAATACAAACTACTGTCTCTCATCATTATATTCAGAAATGTTTGATGGCTGTCTCCACATTTGCGAATTTGTGGCACGGTGGTGAGACCTTATGCCTCACTGTGAAAAAGGTCCAGTTCGGTACAATGTTGACTTAAATAAGTCCATCCATCCATTATCTTCTGCTTTATCCTCTATTAGGGTCACGGGGGGGGGGGTGTTACCCAATGCCCATCTAGGGGAGAACGTTTCGGGCGCTGAGCTGATACACCCAGGACAGGACACCAGTCTATCGCTGGGCACACACTCACATAGACACACTCTATATGGGGCAATTTGGAGAACTCAATTGACTTGTTCCATGAAACCCACGCAGACACGGGGAGAACATTGGAAACTCCACCCAGATGGGGATTCAAACCGGGAATCCCTAGTGCTAAGAGGAGAACGTGCTAAACCACTAAGCCACCGTGCCGCCTATTCCTAAATCTTTAGAACTCAAACATTCTCATGCCTACTCGTGAGAACAGGGCTGATTGGATGTGCAGCGTTCATGCAGCCCCCTCGGCTCGTTCAGCCTTCTCACAGCGAATTCGACTAATGTGGACTGAAATCTGGCTGAGCGGATCGATACGTCAGTGAAGCGATGCGGGAAGCCGACGTTACAAACGCCGAGACCTTTAGTGCTGCACACTGCCGCACGCGCAGCCCACACTCCATCAAGAGTCGTTATTTGCCTGAAACCACGCCAGCGCTTTTAAAGGAGCAGATTCAGTCGTACGCAATTAACGGCCGACACACGATTCATCACGCTGATCTCGGTTCACCGCAACCGACTGCTCGAACCTGCACGCACACAAACAAACGGCGGAATAAACCACGACTACACCCAATCCCACATCATCTGAAGGAAAGGACGCTGTGTACAGAGTGAGGAACGGAGGTTAGAACCGTTCCGCAGTCCTGAAACCGTAGCCCCGTCAACCTCACGCTGCAGGACGTCGACTCGGCCGAGAGGCTTGTTAATGAGCTGACGAGTCGACTCGGCTGAGCTTCACACGGAAAAACCGGGCAGCGAGGGACGGCTCCAGGTTCACCGCTGACTGTGACCCCATCCGTCTTCTATACGTATAGACATGTATAGAAAGCAGGGACGTACTCATGGAAAAAAGACTGGGATACACCTCCGTCCCTCTGCGGTGGGTCGAGGACAGACTGTTTCAGCTCACTGCAGGGTGGATGAAGGCATGGCTCGGTGAGTTTTATGTGGAGAACCTTGAAAACAGCCCGACCATGTATCCATCCAACACACAATTACAAACCGCCACTGTTTCGGTGCCTGACCTCGCAAATGCTTTTATGGATGCACTGGCCAAAATAACCACCAATCAGATACCCAGTCTGTACATCCATTGTTATTAATCAGGAACCTCACATGGCCACATATTAGGGTGTGGTAGCTGAGTGGTTAAGGTGCTGGGCTAACAACCCAAGCGTTGTGGGTTCAAATCCCAGGTTCAGTGTCACTGCGGTATTGAGAACCATCCACCCACCACCCTAATGACACCTGCTCTGTCCATGGTCCTGATCATCAGAGAACAGAGTGAACGGAGGTGAACGTGTCGGTGAGTATAATAATTATATAAACTGTATAGTATATACATTCACCTTAATTTAACGTAGATCTTTAATTGATAATGAGTTAAGGGCTTTTGTAATGGCATCGTCACCGAGACGGCGTTGGTTTTAACAATGTGGCAGCCTTTCAGCTTCACCCGTCACTGACGACGTGCTGAGTTATTCATGAGGACGGTTTGTCCCTGCGTTGGGTTTGATTCTAAATGACGTCACGCTGTTAAATAAAACTATAAAGATAAACATCAATAACAAAAGCAATTCAAAATAAGAATCATTCATCAGAAGCTACAGCTGTCTACCTGTCTGCACGCCCGCCCGTCTGTCTGTCTGTGTGTTTGTCTGTCTGCCTGCCTGTCTGTCCATCCACTCAACATCTAAATGCCTTTTAATGGTCGGAATTTTTTTTCTGTACCCACCAACTGCTTTCATAGATCAGTAACTATGCAGCATATTTACACACACACACACACACACACACACACAGGTCACTGTGCAATATTTGAAGGTGGACAGGAGTAGATTTCTTTCCAAGATGAAAAACAGTTTAATAGAGCTTCAGCTATTCAATCTTGTGTGTGTGGGTGTTTGTGTGTGAGTGTGCGCGCGCGTGTGTGTGTGTGTGTGTAGCATCTATATGTGTATCTGGAGGACATCCAGCCCTCAGTGCACTATAGCATTCATATTATGATAGCACAGAAGCTGCTGAAACTCTGAGGGCTGACAGCCAGCAGTAACTTTTGCTAACAGAAGGTGTGTGTGTGATGGACGGTGTGTGTGTGACGGACGGACGGTGTGTGTGACGGATGAGTTTGAAAAACACACCACCAACTTCAACACCGACTCTGAGTGCAGACGGAGAGCAAACAGATTTAAAGTGAAAGATGAAGTCGAATGTGAACGAGGTCGAGCTGTGTGTTTACAAATTGTCCTGAAGATCTTTAATAAAAATGAATCAGCAGAACCGCAGAGGTAGAACCTCATCCAGAAACATCCCGAGGAACTCAGAACCCCTATCAAAGGACTTTTGATTTGATTATTATGGACAACGTGGTGGTTTAGTAGGTTCGCCTCTCAGGGCTGGGCAACCAGGTTCCAATCCTAATCTGTGTGGAGTGTCCATGTTCTCCCTGAGTCTGCTCTGGTTTTCTTTGGGTTCTCTGGTTTCCTTCCATAGTCCAAAAGCATGGACACTAGGCATATAGGTTGCTCTAAATTGCCCCTATGTAGTGTGTGTGTGTGTGTCAACCTCTTTACTATGAGGTCTCTAGTAAAGTTTCATTAATC
>JAFMOD010000347.1:169064-188013 GCA_019802435.1 Corydoras maculifer
TCGCCTCTCAGGGCTGGGCAACCAGGTTCCAATCCTAATCTGTGTGGAGTGTCCATGTTCTCCCTGAGTCTGCTCTGGTTTTCTTTGGGTTCTCTGGTTTCCTTCCATAGTCCAAAAGCATGGACACTAGGCATATAGGTTGCTCTAAATTGCCCCTATGTAGTGTGTGTGTGTGTGTCAACCTCTTTACTATGAGGTCTCTAGTAAAGTTTCATTAATCCATCCATTATCTTCCGCTTTATCCTCTATTAGGGTCGCGGGGGGGTCCCCATGCCTATCCAAGGTAGAACGTTTAAGGTGCTGGGCAAATACACCTAGGACAGGGCACCAATCTATCGCTGGATACACACTCACTCACACACACACACACTATATGGGGCAATTTGGAGAACTCAGTTGACTCGATCCATGTTTTTGGACTGTGGGAGGAAACCGGAGAACCCGGAGGAAACCCACGCGGACACGGGGGGAACATGGAAACTCCACCCAGATGGGGATTCGAACCGGGAATCTCTAGTGCTGAGAGGAGAACATGCCAACCACTAAGCCACCGTGCCGCCCCCTAGTAAAGTTTAAAGCAGATAATAATGAGATGAGCTTATGGTTCTGTTCTGGTTCTAATGAGGATGATGAACGTATCGGTCCACGTCGTGACAATCACAGACCAGCAGGGGGACGATCTGAAACCATGTGTGTTTGGAAGAACGTACTGGGTAACCGTAGTCCGGTTCTTCACATTGAGCCGGTCTCTTCAGCTCGTTCCAAAGCTGTGTGGACGGAACCGAGCTTCGTATGAAACTCTGTAGGTCTGCAGTTTTCATTTCAATGACGTGCGGTGACGACAGACGACCCACCGAGAGCAAGCGCCTCAAAGTGCAGACTAAATTCATATCTGCTGCGCAGGTCGAAACAAACATGTTTAAACCGCCGGAGCGTTTACTTTAGAACCCCGCGGTGTTTGCTTATGAGATTAAAGCGAACACGGGGCCGGCGGTGCGTGGCGGATGAACAGACGGCGTTAGATTAATAGATCGACCGACGCTGGAGGAGAAGAAAAGGATGAGGACAGACAGACGGAGACATTAGTACACGGCCTGGAGGGAAACGGTGCGGGAGGCGGATGGGGGGGGCTCAGCTCAGCGCTGGGGATCCAGGTTCGAATCCTGTTTTGGGTGGTTTCCATGTTTTCTCTTTGTCCGTGTGGGTTTCCTCCTACAGACAAAAAAAACATGTGAATTGTCTGCTCTAAATTGCCCCTATATAGTGTGTGATGGCTTGGTGTCCTGTTCTGGGTGTATCTGCCCAGTGCCTGAAACGATCCAGGGAGGAATGGGCATGTGGACCCCCCCCCCACACACACACACACACCCCGACCCTGGTCCTGCATTTGGAAGTAGTCTTCTTCGCTTGTCAGAGCTCACAGACAGCAAACGAGACAGATGAAGACGGAGTGCTTTGTCTTCCGTCTTAGAGTGAAGCCACGTTCACACCTCACCCGTCATCGTACGAGTCAGATCCGGAGGTTGGCGTGTTCTCCAAAGTCACCGGGTCGTTATGTTTAAAAGGACGATGAGCCCTCATCAGCTGAATCCACCGTGCAATATGGAAAACTATATGACTCCTTATTTGTAGGAACAATTTGGGGAAGGCCCTTTTTGTCCCGTCTCCCTTTGCACAATAAAAGGGGGCTGTTACGGTATGATGGAGTTTGACGTGGAACATCGTGACTTCCAAACAAACATCTTTGCAATAAACTAGAACAGAGATCCTGAGCCTGGTCCCTTCGTCCAACATTACTGTTTGACCTCGCTTACGTTGTGCTGATTGAATGGTTGTTATTGGGGCAAGTTAGAATTCTCACTCCCAGTTCCTTTGTCCAAATAGTTTAGAAAGACACAGTGACCCGTTCTACAGCAGCCCCGTTCCGTCCTTCAGCGATATGAGGATGAAAACCGAAAGTCAAAATAAACATCAAAGTCGGGTGGAAAGGGTGTCAGAATGTTTCCAACCCTCAGAAGGTGAGAGAGTCCCAAAAGACCGTTCTGAATCGAGGCTGAGGTGAACAGGAGGACAGGGCGGAGCCTTTATATTCCAAAACCATTTGTTCTAGTTCAGTTTCTGCTGCGAATTTTAAAGGAACAGAATGTGAGTGGAGGAGATTTTATTTCTCTTGATCCATTTCACAACGATGTCCTTAAAACTAGAGACACACACACACACACACACATAATGAAGGGTTTCGAGCGTTTCCATTTTGAGCATCCCCAATCTCCCAAAGTTAAGCGAGTGACATTTATAGGGCGTGCCGTCGCTTTCAGATGTCCTATAAATGTCAAACAAAGTGCATGTTGGTTCTAAAGCACGGAACGAATGCAGGACTGAGACGTTAAACGTCTTCGCTCTCTGATTCAGCCTCTTCAGCACAAATTAGCAGCAGGATTACGGCATATCCTCCAACGGCCCCGAGGGATCTCATATTAAACAGCCTCTTTATCTCAGACAGGTACATGAGGAGTTAGAACTACCCCAGTTCTTCAGAATGGTTCTCTGTAGATACAGCAGTGTTCCATGATTCACCGTTTTATCTATGAGACTCTGAAGTCTTGTGGTTATCGTGGAACCCTTGTGTTTAGATGTTTTGCGGCGAGTCGGATGGGTTTGGTATTTAAGATCTCGAGTTACCTCCACGGAACCCAAAAAGAACGGAGAACCCATCCCATGTGTTTAACACCACTGTCTGATCTCATTAATGAATGAACGAGCCGCACGTTAAATCGGGAGGTGTTTTTTTTTTGCGTGTTTTCTAAAACTTCTATGCAAACGCGGCATTCTGCGGTTCGAGGGACGAGTGAAATAAATGAGACGTGCGACCGAAAGGAAACTCCGATGATGGGGAATCGTTGGGGTGACATTTCAACAGGCTGAGCGCCATCATGACTCAAAGGGTAATCACAATAAATTGACGCTTCGTCTGTGTTTGATGTAATTAGTCATTCCAAGACGGAACAACGTTCTCTGCGTTCAGATGAACTTCCCAGCAGCCTTCTGGTTCCCTCGGCAGAATGATATGAGATTGTCACCAATGGACGTTAGTGAATAGTGACCTGTTTTACCGCCTGTATTTTTTTTCACACTTGTTTTAGTGGAGACCGGTACGTGTGGTGTGCAAAACTGTTGCCCAAGGGCACTTGGTGGAACCAGGAATCGAACCGGGGACCTTTAGGAGGCCCCTTAACGACAAGCCTACGACTTCCCAATTACCAAATGGACGCATTTCCAACAGGTTTTGGAGGGGTGGAGATCTACCACCATCAGCATTCATCTACAGACTGTACAACAACAGACAATTCACACAAAATATAGACAACACACACACACACACACACACACACACACAGGTGCCTCCTCACCTCCCACTGCACCCCTACAGTCACAGCACAAGGCATGATTTTTAGAAACCTGGCCTAAACCTTCTAGATTAATGAGCATTGCAAACAGACCCCGGGTTTCGGATCTCTAGATTACGGTTACACTGGCTCTCATCTGCAGAAATCACATTTCACATCAAAGACACTGGGACCATCGTAATGAATCAGTCCGTTCAAATCGCCGCCGTGCGTCTCCACGGCGACTCGACCTGGGCTACAGGTGTCAAACAATTCAGAGCTCAGAGCCGGCCGACGGAACGCGCGTTCTCGCGGATGTTACGTACTGATGAATGGCTTGGAGGAATTTCCTCTGGTGCTTCCTGACTCTGGCGTGGTCCATTTTCCTCACCAGCTTGGTGTTTTTGTAGATGAGCCAGGTCTCCCTGAGAACGTTTGCAGCAGTGTTCTTCACCTGTCAGCACAGAACGCACGGCGGAACGTTTACATTTACATTTAGTCATTTCACAGACGCTTTTATCCAAAGCGACTTACAAACGAGAACATTACAGTCAGAAGTTATGGAGAAAACCAACTACACTTTGTTATTTGATGCTGCGCCCCCCCTCCCCCTCTTTTTTTTCCCCTGCAACATGTATTTGCTAAAAAGATGCATCTTCAGTAGTTTTTTAAGACTGCTTAGTAATTCTGCCTTACGGACAGAGTTGGGAAGATCGTTCCACCATTTTGCAGTGGTGAACGCCACGGAGTGGGAATGAGCTCCTCGGTGAGGTGGAACCACCAGGGGGCAATCATCACTGGAGTGAAGTGAACGAAGGTAGGAGGGGGGAGATCCAGAAATGGTTCTGTAGACCAGAGTCAGGGACTTGTACTGAACGTTTAACACGGAACCCAGCGCAGACATTCCGGCTACGGAAGCCGGTCGCCACCCTGGCGTCACTTACTCGTTTCGTCAGCTGTGTGTCCATCATAAAATTATGGACGTGTTTTTCAGCTTTGGTTAGTTCCAGTTTTTTTGCCACCACGGCCACCACCAGAGCTGTGCACCCGGCACCCTGCGGAAGAAAAACACGGTCAGCGTCAGTGGAAGCAGATCGGGTAACGAACGGGACGCTGAGACGATCCAACGTACCATGATTCCAGTAAGAAGACAAACCCCTTTGCCACAGTATGTGTTAGGGACCATATCTCCATATCCGATGGTTAGAAAGGTGATTGAGATCAACCACATGGCTCCGAGGAAGTTGCTGGTTACATCCTGGTTGTCGTGGTACCTGAAGTTATGATATAAACATTCGGATTGGAAACACGTCCTTTCTCATCATTAACATTTCAAGAATCTGCGTTTGTTCGTGTCAAGCCTTTAGGTAAATGTTTAAAGTTCGATCTAATTAGAGGGACGTATGAGGTAGCACCCTGCGGCTGGTACACCATACCACACCACAAACTGACAGATTCCTCCGCAGAAGCAGCGAACCTCGGCTGTAATTACACTTATCGGGTAATTAGCAAAGCTTTCATCAGATGAGACAGGTGTGTAGGAAAAACAGCAGCATCTGCAATGCGGAGGACCGCGCACCGATTTACACCAATTACATTAAACCACCACCTTAAACCAACAGCAGCCTCAGACTTCAGTTACCACGAGAAACCATAACTGAATAATTACTAAAAAAGATGTATTTGTGTATTTAGTGTGATGGAACAATAACAGACTAATTATTTATTCATTTATTATCTTCGGCTTTATCCTCTATTAGGGTCGCGGGGGGGGGGTTCCCCATGCCCATCCAGGGAGAACGTCTCGGGCGCTGGGCAGATACACCCAGGACAATCCATTGCCAATCCATCGCTGGGCACACACTCACTCACACAGACACACTCTATATGGGGCAATTTGGAGAATTCAATTGACTTCATCCATGTTTTGGACTGTGGGAGGAAACCGGAGAACCCGGAGGAAACCCATGCGGACACCGGGAGAACATGGAAACTCCACCCAGATGGGGATTCGAACCGGGAATCCCTAGTGCTGAGAGGAGAACGTGCTAAACCACTAAGCCACCGTGCCGCCCGCCAATAATATAGTTAGTAAATTTATCTCGTTAAGATTTCTTGATTAATTAACTTCCATAGAAATCCTTTCAAGTCAAAATCAAGATTTGTAAAATTAATTTAGACTTTTAAAAAAAAATTTCTTTTTACTGTTTACTTTGTTCTTGCAGAAACAAAACACAGTTTTCTCTTGAAACGGTTGACTTTTGATTTTGCCCATGCCCATCTGGGGGGACGTTTCAGGCGCCTGGCAGACATGGACAGGGTGCCATTCTATTGCTGGACATACACACACACACCAAAGGGACAATTTAGAGCAGCTAATTCACCTTGAATCCATGTTTTTTGGACTGTGGGCAGAAACACAGTGAGAACATGGAAACTCGACCCAGATTGAGAGGAGAACATGCTAACCACCACTCCACCATATGACAAAATATGAGTAACCTAATGAAGATTGTTTGTCTCATGTTCTTCAGAGAGACTACAGTACAGAACATCTGTCTGCCTCTGTTTAGAACCGAGTGGACGGTTCTCACGGCGTGTAATCCTCCCAAAATCCCTCCGCTTATCACAGAGGTTCGGATTTCAGCCTCTGATCTCAGTTCAGCTAAAGTCCAGCGGACAGAACGGAGGAGAAAGGCCGTGAGAAGCGGAGCGTCCACGGGACCAACGTTTAGATTGTGTTTTGTATGGGGGCCAAATAATTGTGAAAGCCAACGTTTCGGGTCGTCGTCAAGGTGCCCGCAGGTGGCGTCCCTCGGGGACAACCGGAGCGGCTGAATTAGATTGCGGTTCCTTATCTGATGATGAAAAATCCCTGACAGCGGAACATGGGACTGTTTTCCAGGACGTGTCTCCGCTGTGGACTCGATCGATGCCGTTTTAATTAGCGCCGCCGGTTCGAAGGCGGATCGTAAACGGAATGTTAATGTGACTTTTAAACGCCGCCAGGAGCTACAACAAGCACAACGGGGCACGTCACGAGAGCGACCGCCCGCATAACGGCGCACCTTTCGCACGCCCTGACGGTCCAGGCGGCGATGATCCACAGCGAGATGGTGAAGACGAGCAGCACGGTGCCGGGGCAGATGGTCATCAGGGTCTTCATGACGAAGCGCGTGTTGAAGTTGATCTTGTTGAGGGCGCCGATGCTGCGCGACGACGCGTCCGTGAACAGCTTGCTGTGGAGCAGCATGACTCGGGCGATCAGGTACAGGCGCAGGAACATGGGGATGGACAGGATGATGTCCACGTCCGCGTCCGTCTTGGACGGCGTGTAATAGAAAGCCAGGCGAGCCGTCCATGTGAAGGTGTACTTGCCGGGGATGGGGTGGATGGCGCACACCAGGATCTCCAGGCAAATGAAGAAGATGCGCTCGTAGGTCATGGCTATTCTCCAGTCGTCCGCCGCGTTGTCCACCATGAAGAGCTGGAATGAAAATGGACAAGTGAGACAGAGCCACGGACACAACGACCCCAAACACACGTCTGAGTCCTGTCCAAACCACCTTAAAGACAAGGACACTGGATCCTGTAGGCTTCAAAAACTGAAATGTCCTGCGGGGGGCAGTACGCCCGCCTCTTCCTGAAGATCCCGGTTCGAACCCCAATCTGGGTGGACTTTCCATGTTTTCCCCGTGTCCGTGTGGGCTTCCTACGGGTTCTCCGGTTTCCTCCCACAGTCCAAAAACATGGATTCAAGCTGATTTGGCTGCTCTAAATTGCCCCTATATAGTGTGTGTGAGTGTGTGCCCAGCGATATATTGGTGTCTTATCCTGTGTGTCTGCCCAGCGCCCAAAATGTTCTCTCCTGGCTGTGCATGGGGATGAGGGTAGAGGTTTTCTTTAAGTTCTCCGGTCTCTAGACATGTTGGCTGCTTTTAATTGCCTTTATCTGCACCTCACAACAAATTTACAACTTCAACACAGGTGGACAAATTTATTTCCGTGTAGAGTTTTTCATGTTCTCCTTATGTTTCGCATGGTAATAGAAATAGACGACAGCAGGTTTCGGCAGACGTGCCATCCCGTCCCGTCTACCATTTAAAGTCATCCAAATTTAAGTTGGTTGAGGTAAAATACACCGTCAGTCATGATGCAGCACCTCTGGAGCAATGAGGGATGGGGGTCCTGCTCAGGGGCCCACTTCGGTAACATTTAGATTTGAACCCTCAACCTTCAGACTGAGAGCCCCACACTGAACTTACACACCCACGAAGCAACTTCATCCTATATAAGAAGCAAAGACAGGGCGCCAATCTATCATTGGACACACTCACTCACACACACACTAACACTATATAGGGGCAATTAAGCCCATGTTTTTGGACTGTGGGAGGAAACCCTCTCAGAGACGGGGAGAACATGGAAACTCCACCCAGAGCGGGATTCGAACCTGCGCCGAGAGGCGGATGTGCCACCCATAAACAAAGTGGAATTTAAAATAGATATGGCTGCTGAATTTAAAGTTTGCTTTCAGTCTGAAACAGCGGGACTCTGATTCAGCACCGGATTCTGAATGTGAATCGCACTCCGATGTTTACGGAAAAATCCAAATCACACAGTTTACGACTGCATCCTCTCCCCTGAGGTCGGCTTAATGAGAAAAAATGACTTCATTTTTACACACACACACACACACACACACACACACACACACACACGCGTCAACAGAGCAATTTTAATCTCAGCCCGCAGACCGAGCCAGCCCTCATCCCTCACTGTTCTTTCTTCAATCCATCCTTCATGCGCTGCCACCATGTTACTTTGTAATTGGCTCATGCTTGGGAAGCACACTTAACACCCCCGCTTCTCCTTCAGAACGAACCCCGCCTCACCTCCACCTCCTCCACCTCCTCCTCCTCCCGATAAATAACTCCCACTCAAACTGACGTGCTGTCAGAGTGGCTCCCCTCTCAGATAATCTGCAAAGATAAACTCCCTGCCCGTTTTCACCTGTCACCCCAAGGTCCGCCCGGCCCCGCCGCCCTCCCGGCCCCGCCGCCCCACCGCCCCCCTGCCTCGCCTGCGTGGGATCATTTCACCACATTTCCTCCTCTTCATCTCTCTCCCTGTTCATCGTCCTCTCTTTCCATATTTCTACTCGACTCCGGCTGCAGCGCTGCGATACGACAGGAGAGGCATAAATTCCAAACTCCCGACGTCCTGAATTTCAATCGGGATCGCAGCTTCTGAAGTCACAGAGCTCCTCGCGCGACGCGTTCGGCCCCGAGTCAGATTTGCATAATCTCCCTTTACTTCAGATAAAGTACATCAGCCATGATGTTTCACATCAGCAGGACGTTCTCTCCTTTAGTTTGCACTTATATAGCACTGCCGTCTCCCTGCATCTTTAAAACGACGCTGTGTAACCTGCGGAAATGTCACGCTCACTAACAAAGTTACTGCATCCTTAAAATAGGAATCCATCGTCTGTTTCCTGAACCATTTTAAGAAGCCGCTGACATCAAATCAAAATCACCAATCAGAATCATGATTGTCCGGTCTCGTGACCGCAGAGACCCTCCCCATTTGGATGCCAGATTTATATCACATTCATCTCAGGAGCGAATGAAGGGTTTTAACGTGAACGCTGATAGCTGAGTAACAGGATTCTGACTTTTTAAACAATCAAAGGTAAAAGCATAGAGGTGTGTGTTATTGTCAATAATGTCACGGCTGGAGGAATGGCTCAGCCAATCAGATTAAAATTTCAATTTAAATGATTGGAATTATAATCAATTATAATAAAATTGAGGGTAGCATGGTGGTGTAGTGGTTGGCATGTTCTCCTCTCAAGGCTGGGGAGCCAGGTTTGAATCTGAATCTGGGTGGAGTTTCCATGTTCTCCCAGTGTCTGCGTGGGTTTCCTCCGGGTTTTCAAAATTGCCCCATATAGCATGTGTGTGAGTAAGTGTGTCCCCAGCGATAGATCTCCTCTGGACGAGTCTAGTAGAAGATAAAGCGTAAGATAATGAATGAAAGAATAAAAATGAATTAGAAGCTGCTTTAAGTCTAATGAAACCCTGCAGTCTGACTAAGTGAAGAGGAGCGGCGGGTCTCCTGGTGTTTGGTATGCATGGTCGGGGTTCACTCGTCTCTATGGAGGGAGGAGGAGAAGCTGCAACGATCAATGATGGGATTGATCACCATGATGAAACATCTCTACCCTGAATGAGGAGACACGGTGTCCTTCAGCCACCGAATGCTTCATTATGAACTGAAACAATATAGATCCCACATCCATTCATTAAAGACGCCGAGCGGCTTGTTAACATCGGCGTCATCACCACCACCATCACCGTCATCAAACATTAACGGAGGGAACACCTCATCTGATCATGGAGCAGTTCCATTGACCTTTAGAACACGCGTTACATGCATTGAACCCAAAAGGCATCGTGTTATGAGGGAAAGTGTTGAATTATTCATTTTGGATCAGCAGGCCGAGAGCGGCGCGTCATGCACCCCGCCGAAACTCTCGGGAGACGCACCTGATCCAGCCCTGCGCCACAAAGCCCGATTTCACTAGTTAACTCCCCTCCTTTGTTATATCGGAGAGCTCATTAGTGAAATCAGGTAGGGGTGTGAAGGCTATGAAACGTACACCCGCCGCCCCATCGCCCGCGTCCACTCACGCAGAGCACTCCGATTCCGAGCCGACTCGCACGAGTCTGAGTGCTCGCCCGCAATTAATTATTCACCTCCCTCCCTGCCACTCGGCTGCCCGTCATCGGCGCAGAAAAGGCCCGGATGCTTCAATAATTCAGTTTGTAATGGTTGCTTTAGTCTATAAAACTGTTCTGTTCTCAAAACAATGAAAACATTTTTATCTTTTGAATAAAATAACGGTCTGATTAAAACTGATTAAATAGCTTTATGATTCTCACTCATTAACCTCGCTCCTCCCAAAAACTGACAGCGTCTCATTTCTTAATTCATTAAGAAAAAGGGACAAACTATATGATTTATTCTGTAACGGGGGTTAATGTTTAAAATGAGTGGTATTGCCTCCAGGGTTCGAATCTTATACGGAGCAGGGAGGACTCTTCTGTGTGAAGTTTGCATGTTCTCCCTGGGCAGTTTCCTCTCAGAGTCATTCAAGTAAACGCACTGAACTCCTGAGTGTGAATGTGTGTGTGAATATGCCGGCGCTGGGACTGTCTTTTGTTCACCTCCCTCCCTGCCACTCGGCTGCCCGTCATCGGTGCAGAAAAGGACCGGATGCTTCAATAATTCAGGCCTCATAATGACCATAAAAGTTCTGGGTAAATAAATGAGACTTTTCGGATTATAAACTGCAGCCCTGCCAGCGATTCATCAGTCTGCGCCCCGCTCACCAGGGGAAAAAAAAAAAAAAAAAAAGTGAGACTGGATAAATGACCTAGATTGAATATTTAGCGGCAGCGCGTTATATAAACCCCGAAGCGTCGACGCAGACGAATCCGCGAGCCGTCGGACACGAAAGGAAATGAATTACACCTGCTCTCACTGATCGAACACACAGCGCCGTCCCGTTAGTCCTGCACACTCAGCTCGCCGGCGCTCTTCACTCCGCATTACTCCTCGCTACTTCAGCTTCGGGTTCGAGAAAGTGAGCAGTAATTAAACTCTGAGCTTTTAAAGGGAAAAAGACGATCAGCCTTCAGCGCATGATTAGACTTCAGCACGGACAGCGGGACGGGGAGGTGATGCTCTCAGAGCCTCCTCAGAGTTTTAAAACATAGGTTTTTAGGGGGGGGTCAGAACTTGAGCCCTGCGCTAACCGGGCGACGACTTTTGTTTGCGTTCGGATGTTTATTTTAGTTTTAAGTTCATCCATCCATTTGTTATCTTCCGCTTAATCACATAAAACCCACATGGAGGGTGTGTGTGGGGGGGGGGGTTCCCCATGCCCATCCCCATCCAGGGGAGAACGTTTCGGGTGCTGGGCAGATACACCCAGGACAGGGTGCCAATCTCACTCACACAGACACACTCTATATGGGGCAATTTGGAGAATTCAACTGACCTTGATCCATGTTTTTGGACTGTGGGAGGAAACTGGAGAACCCGGAGGAAACCCACACGGCCACGGGGAGAACATGGAAACTCCATCCAGATTGGGATCCGAACCAGGAATCCCTAGCGCTGAGAGGAGAACATGCCAATCACTAAGCCACCATGTCGCCTCCCTGTTATGTTGATGTTTTACTTTTTTCAGTGTCATCATACCTACATGGTGCGTGTTGGGGTAACTCGAACCGTAATGCAACCGAGTGAATGGCCGCCTGTCCTTCACACAGCAGACACTAACAAGTTTATTGTGACTGTGAAGAAAAACACATGCAGCTATGGGGAGAACATGCTAATGCCAAACGGAAAATACCCAGGCCACTCATCCCAAGAATCAAACCTAGGCTCATTTTTGCTGTAGAGTCACTCACGGTGATGATGTCACCATGGGATATCTTTTTTGTTTTATATTGGCTTTTTTGGAATTTCTTAAAGAGTTGATTCTTTTTCTGTTTAAATCTCACGAAACGTGCGGCGGCAGCAGTCATCCGATCCATCAGCCTGTTCGCCAGGAGAGCTGAAACGAGCGCCGCGCTCGTCAGCTCGTCTTCTCGGAGAGGAAAAAAGCCCGGTCTCTGTGGCGGGGGGCGACCGCCTGTCACGGACCTGCTCTCCGAAAGTCTGCCGCTCCAAAGCGCTGCAATTAAACATTTAGAGTGGGCCGTGCAAGAAAAGCCACTCGGAAGGTAAAACTAATTATGGTAATGGACAACCTGCAACACAATCCCTGAGAGGTCTTCACCTGCGTACATCAGATATTCCACCCCGAGTGTCAGCACCACCGGACTGCTGGAACCGCCACGGCTGACCAATGCACGTATACGTGTAGGTAAAATTACACAGCCAACAAACCAAGGTTAGTCCAGATAACCCACACAGCCCGACTGAATAAATCCCAGAAGCCCCTGGGGTCAGGAGGATTTCCTACAGGCCCTCAGCATGAATAAATCAATGGGTCGCATAGAGCCGCCGAACTTCACGTGCACTTCTCAGCATTTATTTGTATTTTTTCGACATTTGCATTGTTTCTTAAACAGGACTCCTTCATCAATAACCCATTAGAACTCATATAGAGCACGTCCCGAAATACACAGGGCTGAGAACCGATACAGCTCTCTGCCCAAGGAAACGGCTGCGCACAATCCCACAAAGATAAAAAATCCACGAGAAATGAATAATACGGCATGCTGAGCCGACTGAAAACTCATTAACCTCATTCCCAGCGAAGTCGGGAGGCTTCCTAAAAAACGCCATGAAATCTAAATACCGAAATTCATTTAAAAAAAAGAAAACGGACTAAAAAACTAAAAAACTAAGCTGAATGGAACTACCACAAATCATAGTTGGGGGGGGGCATGGCAGGTACACCCAGGACAGGGCACCAATCTATCGCTGGGCACACACTCACAGACACACACACAAGCACAACCGTATGGGGCAATTTACAGCATTCAGTTCACCTTAAGCCATGTTTAGTGGACTGGGGAGAAAACCGGAGAACCCGCAGGAAACCCACAAGGACACGGGGAAAACATGCAAACATCACCCAGATCGGGATTTCAACCTGGATCTCCAGCGTAGAGAGGAGAACATGCCAACCACTACACCACTGTGCCACTGAAATCTAAATGCTGTAATTTCTGAAGTAATTTATTTAGAAACAATGAGAGAGAACGAAAAACTAATTTAAAAAACGTGAAACACAACGACAAAAATCACCTGGAACTACGACGAATCGTCAACATTAACAGAACGTACTGAAATACACGAGGCTGAGAACCGATACAGTGTTCTACACAAAGAAACGGCCATTACCTTATGATTTATCCTTTATAGGGTTGCGAGGGGGGGGTTCCCCATGCCAATTATGCCAATCCAGGAGAGAACGTTTCGGGCGCCAGGCAAATACACCCAGGACAGGACGCCAATCTATCGCTGGGCACACACACACTCACACAGACACACTCTATATGGGGCAATTTGGAGAATTCAATTGACCTTGATCTATGTTTTTGGACTGTGGGAGGAAACCGGAGAACCCGGAGGAAACCCATGCGGACACGGAGAGAACATGGAAACTCCACCCAGATGGGGATTCGAACCGGGAATCCCTAGAGCTGAGAGGAGAACATGCTAAACCACTAGGCCACCGCGCCGCCCTGCGCACAATCCCATTAAGATCCATTTAAATGCTTCCAGGGTTCGAATCTCATACGGAGCAGGGAGGACTCTTCTGTGTGAAGTTTGCATGTTCTCCCTGGGCAGTTTCCTCCCACAGCCTTAAAGCTTGTGAGTAGATCAAGTAAACGCACTGAACTGCTGAGTGTGAATGTGTGTGTGAATATGCCTGCGCTGGGACTGTCTTTAGAGAACGAATGAATGAATGAATGAATGAATGATGGGGGTGAAGGTGGACGGATGATTTCCATTGTCCGTGATGTAAAGCGGAGGTTGTTCTGAGCTCTTTTTCTGAATGGTTGAATGACAGCATGCGGTGTAGCGTTTCCAGCGCGGCCGTATCAGGTGTGGGACCTTCATGGTGCATTTAAACAGGGTCATGTTCACTGTGTTCACAGCGAGCGCCCTCCGTACCACCAGCTGTCTCCTCTGCTATGACCCGCAGTCGAACGCTCGAACGGTCCGCCGTCTGTGACACGTTAATTAATTGTGATGCGAGTTTAACATTTCTTGAGGTGACTCATTAGTAATTAGTGTAACGTCTTGAGTTTACATTACTAACCCATTAGTTAACACAATACAGTTATTGATGCAATACGGTGCGAGAGGGCGTGGCATTATTCTGAATAATCACATGAAGAGGTGTTATTAGTCCCGATGTGTCGTGGAGTTACAGTTACACATCTTTATGTGATTTATTCACAATAATACACAACCTTGAGTGTCTCATTGCTTTAATAAAATGCTTAAAAAACACTAACAAGGTTTGATTCATAAATGCGTTTATTGAAAGCAAGATCGTTAATAATCTGGACTTCCATGACAAAGATACTAATAATCTATATAACGTAGTACCAGTCCTTAAATCTGTCTGTCCAGCCGTGACATCATTAACAATAACACACACCTCTGAGCGCTTCACATTCGTATCAGTGCGTTTTTGTACACACAATACATTATTTTCCTGATGTTTCCTGATGTTACAGAACTTCATTCTGTAATTTTACCACTAGGTGGCAGTTTTTGATTGTTAGAGAAACTGGAATCCTGTTACTCAGCGATCAGCCTACACTTTACAAACTGGACTAGATTACATCACAGAAGTTCAGATTATTAATGATTTTGCTTTCAATAAACGAATTTCTTAATCAAACATGTTTTTTTATTATAGTGTGTTTGTAAGTGTTTTATTAAAGCAATAAGACACTCGAGGTTGTGTATTATCGTGAATAAATCACAGAAGGATTTGGAACTGTTCTCTGAATTCTGCATTAAATGAGATCGTTGTAGTTCAGGTTGAAGCACATTATAAACCAAACTCTGATTAGTTTTTAGTTATCTCATTAGTTATTCATCAGAAGCTCATAAACAATATTTTAAATGATTTCATTTCTATTTTAACAAATGCACAACCACAATGCAGGGATAAGAATCGACGTGCGAAACCACCTCATGTCCTGCAGTCACTCTGATGGACTGTTAAGTGCTAAAAATTTAATCGAACGTGTTGCCCCGTATGAAGTTTGCTGCACTATCGATTTGCCATTTTCCAAGACGAGTTCTCAACTGGAGAGCGACGGGACGCGCGCGTCCGTCACTCGGCCGGGCGGCGGGGCCTGGTTACTGGTTTCAGTGCTGCTCAATATAACTAATGGAGCTGGGCTCAATATTTAATCTGTGTAATGTGGAGATGGAGCATATATCTTGTCACAGGGAAAAGAAATCGCTCGGCTCTCATTAGTGAATTACAGCCGGAAAGGCTCTCCTCAATTAGAAATGACCGCCATGGTTTATTTATAATATTAAAGCGAGCCAGTAAGAGGCCACTTTGCATAAAGTCGATCCCCCGCACGGAGGTTACTCTGGACTTTCGGGTTTCGTGAGACGGAGACGCGGAGCTTTTCCCGAGGAGCCGGCCGTCCACGAACACGTGTTCATTGTCGGGTTGACGCGCCCTCGCTATGGGAAATGTTTACGGACAGCCCCCCCGCGGGTTTTAATCGTGTTGCATCTAGAGTGTAATTCTGTAAAGACGACGTCAACGTAGTGAAAACACAGAGGTCGCCGTAAAGACTCGAAATGAGACACCTGTCTCCAGAGGAAACGCTTCAGCAGCAGATCAGACAGCCAACACATCCTTTATAGACTGACACTGACAGTCACACACACACACATACTCACACACACACATATAAATATATATATATATATACACACACACACATATACATACAAACACATATATATATACACACACACTCACACATATATGCACACATACATACATACATATACATACACACATATACACACATACATACACATACACACTCACACACACACATACACATAATGCCATGAGTACATTGTGATTCGTGAAGCGGATGATTCTTCACCCAGATTTTGATTTCTGTTGATCCTGTCGTCTGCAGTGACGTGGTTTTGGATTCCCGACGTCTCCGAGGCGTTTGATGTTAGTCTTGTGAAACGGAGCTGGCGGAGCCGTCACAGCCTGCATGCGTTCTCTGGGCTTGTTTGGCTTTTTAATGACTTTGTTCTCTATCAAGTTTGTCACATTCACTTTCTCAGTCCTCCGGGTTCTACAGCCAGCCAACGTGAGAAATGCTCTCCACGTGTTCCTCCAGCCATGACATCACAACAACACACACCTCTGAGCACATTTCTATCAATGTCTCATATACAATACATTATTCCATTACATGGAGTTTCCATGTTCTCCCTGTGTCCACGTGGGTTTCCTCACACAGTCCAAAAATATGGATTTAGGGTAAATTGAATGCCCTAAATTGCCCCTATATATATAGTGTGTGTGTGTGTGTGTGTTTGTCTAGTGATGGATTGCCACTGTATCTTTCCAGCGCCCTAAATGTTCTCCCCTGGATGGACATGGGGAACCCCCCTCCCCCCACGCAACACTACTAGAGGATTAAAAAGATAACGAATGAATAATAATAATACTAATAATAATAAATAACTTCTCATTTTTTTCTTAATGAGGTCAGAACACGTGGGATGAGCCCGTTCTGTCAGACTGCACGTTACGCAGCTCCACTTTCCATCTGTAACAGCAGCTCAGAGGTTCATTTGCTTTAAAACACGTTTACCATGTAAATAATCTCCTCCCTTCAGAATTCCTGACGCCTCATTACGTTCTGCTCGGCTCTCTGAACCCATCGGTCACAGAACCTGCACATCAATCTCAGAGAAGTCGACGCCGTGTCTGCGGCTGTCAGCTCCACCCAAAAAGAAGAAGGTTTTCTGCCTTTGATGTGATTTGGGTTTCCGTTCCTGTCTGCCTTTGTTTTGGCGTTTGCACTCGCTCATTTAAACCTCAAGCGCGTGTTTGTTTTGTTCCAGAGTCTGGATTCATTTCTGCAGGACGCCTCGGCTCGTGTTCCTGCGCGGTTTAAAGGTGAGTGATGATGATGCACTGCTTTTTAATTCTGGCTTCTTTTCCCCCACTGAGCCTCGGTCCTCACAAGCACATGCATCTCATTGGGTGGCGGGTGATTATTATATGTTCCAGCGTTATTTCCTTTACGGACGCGTGCGCGACGTCTATGTGATCAAACGAGCCGCGGCTCGGCAGGAAAGCACATGATTCAGCAACCGGGGGAGGTTTTTAATAAACTCATAATAACTACACGCTGTAATAATATTAAGAAACATGTTCCACATCCAGCAACGCAATAAACCAACCGCCAGAACCAAAAACGCTTCAGCAGAGCTTCATTAAAACCTGAAGAAAAAAGAGAAACAACAACCGGAACGCCCACGTCCAGAGCGTCCACGCCCACGTCCACACCCGCGTCCACACCCCCGCCCACATCCACACCCACGTCCACACCCACGTCCACACCCACGCTGATATTAAAGAACCCACCAGACATTCAGATTAGATGCTTTAAACCATACAGAAGATGAAATTAAGACACTGAGAAGCGACATCTGCTGACACGACACCTGTCCCAATACTAACAGAATGCCAAGCTGCGAATGCCGAGCTGCGAATGCCGAGCTGAGAAATCTGAGTTGTGAATGCGAAGGTGCAAATGCAGAGCCAAGAATGCCGAGCTGAGAATGTTCAGCTGAGAATGCCAAGCTACAAATGCTGAGCTGAGAAATCCGAGTTGTGAATGCCGAGCTGCAAATGCCGAGCTGCGAATGCCGAGCTGTGAATGTCGAGCTGAGAATTCTGAGCCATGAATGCTGGGCTGCGAATGCTGAGCTGCGACTGCCAAGCTAAGAAAGCCGAGCTGCCAATGCCGAGCTGCGAATTCCGAGCTATGAATTCCGAGCTGTGAATGCTGAGCTGCGACTGCCGAGCTGCGAATTCCGAGATTTGATTTCAGAGCTGTAAATGCTAAGCTGAGAATGCTGAGCTGAAAATGCCAAGCTGAATATGGCGAGTTGCGAATGCCGAGCTGAGAATGCTGAGCTGCCTATGCCTTACTTATGACCACTGTAGGAATGATCGTGCCCGGCCGGATCGGACCCCCGGGGCATTAACAGGGTGCGATCCGTTTTCCGGACGTCCGTTCATGAGATCGATGTCCCGTCGGACTCGTTAAGATTTAAATACGAGAGAAGAAGAAAGCGGCGCCGGCTCGTGAACTTGAGAACGTGTGAGGACTGAAGATCCCCGCAGAAGGTCGGTGTTGATTCACAGACGAGGCGGCGTTAATGCCGCGCCGATGAAATGGGCTGAAGTGCAGTCCGGAGCTGAAGTACAGTGAGGATGATGATGAGTTAGCAACTTTAAAGGAACCTTCATCAGCGCCGTGCACGTCTATACGAGTGGAACCGCCGCACGCATGCTGCTAATGAGGACGGACGTCCCGCAGCGTCCTCCTGATGGACGGATGTTCTTTTGAAGGAGGAGAACAATACGGAGACGCACAGCTGCACGCTGTTCCAGCGCTGGGATACGTTCCTCCATAACGCAGCGAGATGAAGTGGAACCAGTCGCCGAACGTTTCAAACAGAATCACGCCCACGCACGGGGTCCACGCGGCCCGGGCTTAATGAGAGCCTGAAAGTTTCACCTGCTGCTTTAAATCACAGCCTCAAAAAACTCATCCAGAAAATCTCAAGCCTCCGGACACTGCTATAAAGCTGGGGGACCTCCACATGAACCTCGAGAACCTCCACGTGAACCTCCATAACCTCCACATGAACCACCAGAAGCTTCACATGAACGTCGAGAACGTCCACGTGAACCTCCATAACCTCCACATGAACCACCAGAACCT
>JAFMOD010000347.1:188899-218100 GCA_019802435.1 Corydoras maculifer
TAGTGGAGGATTAAGTGGAAATAATGAAAGAATTAATAATTTGCCCCTATGTGAAATGGTGGCTTTGTGCTTAGCACTTCCGCCTCTCACTGCTGGGGATTTCAGGTTCGAATCCTGATCTGGGGGAGTTTTCATGTTCTCCCCCGAGTCCAAAAACATGGATTTAAGGTGAATTGGCTGCTTTAAATTGCTCCTATATAGTGTGTGTGTGTGTGTATGTGTGTGTGTGGGTGTGTGTGTGTGTGTGTGTGTGTGTGAGTGAGTATGCGCCCTGGTGGTCCTGGGTGTATCTGCCCACCGCCCGAAACGTTCACCCCTGGGTGGACACCACCCCCAACCCCCCCCCCTCCCCCCTGTGCTACATAATGTGTTAAACCTGCTGTGAGACCGGGGTATAATGATCACAAGCTCCCCAGAATTCCCTCATATAAATCCAAACGGAGACGTTCTCTCATCTAATGACGGAACCGGTTCAGGTTCCCCGAGCTCATTATCCTAATTAGGGTCATTTAAGGTGAAAACTCATTTACACATAAACTCAAGGGCCATTAATTCACCATAAATACATCTAAATAAACTGAATATTTCATTGTAGACTTTCATCATTCAACCGTCTGAGGGCTGCTGCAGCCTGTCCCGGCACTCATTACGAGAAATGTTGAGAAGCACACGGAACGGGTCGCCGAGAGGAACCGCAGAATCAGGCTCGTTAAGAACATGGGGGGGCAACCGGAGACCGTCCACTCCAAAACGGGCCTTCCGCCCGCCCGCACGAGGACCATCACCCGAACCCGGGACGAGTCCGTTTTAATAATCCTTCAGTCCTGCCTCCATCAGACGCCACGCCGGCTCCGTAGCGGAGTGGTGACTACAAGCCGAGAATGTAAAACAGCAGCCGAGCTTTTAGCCTCGGGAGCAATATGCTGATTTCCGAATGAAAACATTCATCAGTGCGCATGACAGCGGTGCAGCATTTCAGTCTTTCCCTAACGCCCCGGCGCCGTGACCGAAAACGTCACATGTCACAGACCTGACAGATAAATCAGGCCCTAAGCGATGGAGGTGGAATATGAGGTGACACCCACTAAGTGCTTCCAGCAGACCTCCTCCGGATTTTACCTGCTTTTAAAGAAATTCGAGCCGAAACGAAAATGAGAGCGGAGCCGTAAAGGCGGCGGCGGCCCGCCAGGCGCGCGTGTTGCAGCGTTTCACCTTGGCTTCATGCCCACATCTCTTTCTTGGCTAAATGAAGCGATGCGCTCCAATATACAGACACATGAGTTATGAAACTCACCCTGACACCGGAAAAACCCGAACGCGCCACTTAATGCAACAGCGCTCTGACGCAAGGTCATAAAATCCCGTCCTGCCCGGGAGCAGCGCGCTGCCGTCCGCAGCTCCTGCATGCAGAATAATGACCAAGGCGAATAAATGAGGCTTCAGATAAACACTGATACCCCGAAGCTGCCCCTTCCGGGGCATGTGCCGTCGAAACAAATGACATTACACCGGTGCTCTACACCCACGGCGTGGAAACTACACCGGTGATCACTACAGGAATCCTCTATTATATAACATAAGGTTGAAAACCTTATACTAACGCTTACAGAACTGCATTATGGGTAACTTTGGGTAAAAGGCATTACCGAGGGGCATTAAAGTGACTATAAGGCTGTAATAAGACACCCGTCGTGTTGGGACTAATAACACCTCTTTCCTGTGATTCATTCACACTAAAGCCACCCTCTCGTACCTCGTACTGTTTTATTATATAGTTGGTCGTTCCCTTCCTTAAATCTGATTGGCTGAGCCGTTTGTCAAGCCGTGATGTGAATGAGCGCTTTATATTCGTACCACTGCGTGATGTACAATACATTGTTTTCCCAATTCTTTTTTTATAAACTGTGTTCTGTAATTTGGCCACTAGATGACAGTGTTTGATTGTTACTCAGCGATCAGCATTCCCTTTAAAAATCGGACTAGATTACATCACGGAAGACGATTTTGTTTTTGAAAAATGCAATTTATGATTCAAACCTTGTTTTTTTTTGTTATAGTGTGTTTGTATGTGTTTTATAAAAACAATAAGACACTCGAGGTTGTGTATTATTTTAAATAAATCACGGGAAAGTGTCTCAGGACTAATAACACTTCTTTTACGTGATTTATTCAGAATAATGCCACGCCCTCTCGTACAGTATAACTTCATCAAAACGACGCTATAATAAAAAAAAATAACTTAAAAAGGTTTACTTTAAAAATGTGTGCTCAACCAGATTGGCGTCCTGTCCTGGGTGTATCTGTCCAGCGCCCGAAATGTTCTCCCCTGGATGGGCATGGGGAACCCCCTCCCCCCCACCGCGACCCTAATATAGGATAAAGCGGAAGATAATGGATGGATGGATACTTTAAAAATGTGTTGACTTAAAACAGTTATTAGTAAACTGTTCCGTGATGTAATATAGTCAGGTTTTTTAAGTGAACTTTGGTCGCTAAGTAACGGAATACTGACCTCGTTCTCGTCAGGAATCTGTAGATTTGCGTTAATGGTAGATGATTTAAAATAATGTTGTAACTCGCTCTTGTCTTTGCTGGTGAGCTGGAACAGTTTGGTTTGAAAGCCTTTTGTTTTTGACGTGCGGCGCTCGCAAGAACGTTGCTGCAGCATCTGCGCTCGGTCGAGTCTGGATGCAGCAGGATGATTCAGCGAACGTTCCTCACTTTCAATATTTTTTAATGAACGTGAAGCACTCAGAGGTCTGCATCACTGTCAGTCACAGCTGGACAAACCTCCCAGCCAATCAGATTTAAGGAGCGGAACTGAATGGTTAGTCCTGTCCACTCAATAAATAAGGAGCCGCGTTATTCTCCAACGTCCACGTTTTTATACCCAATGCTTCCGCTGATGGTTTTGAGACATCCGTCTTTCCCCCTGAACTTTCGTATCGATTCTCATTTTAATAAATCAGCGCTCTGGCAGTTTCCCATCAATCCCTTGCGAATCAGCCCCGGTTCAAACCCAAGCTCCAGAGCAGCAGCCCATTTTTTTTACATTCGGAGGATTTAATCTGCCGGTTGTCAGCGCTGATAAGAGAATAGCAATTAAGAGCTTAAGAGTTTAAAAATACAACAAAAAAAAAGTCTGTTTTATTTTTAATTGGAGTACGATGAGATTTCAGTTTTTACTTCATTAAAAAAAACACGTTTAATTAAAGTAGAAAACTATGCAAATTCGTTTTAAATCATTATAGAAACCAAATTAGGAAGTTTAAACAGAATGAGAGGGAAATTGGGCAGCATTTTTAATGTTGAAACTTCATAAGAGGAGCTGCTTTTCTTTCTCTCTCTTATTTATGATGAGCCACCTGAAAGACGTCCTGCACCACCAGCTGAAAGGCTTAACACACTGATCTGTCCTGTGAATGATGAAACAAATGTCTTATAGACGGACCAATCTGAGTTATTTGGTACGACACAGGGTTTTTCATCACGTAGGTGAGAGGATGAGGATGAGGATGAGGATGATTCCTCAGTGCGTACAACATGAAGGATGAAGCCTGACAGTCTGGTTCTCTGTAACTGGATCCAGAGTTGATAACTTGTTTAATGTGACTCTCACACTAAACTAAAAGCTACAGCATTTTAAATCCATGCTACACCCGCCGGTCTGCAAGACTGACCCCAAACATACATCCACGTTCTATAAGAACCACCTTAAAAAATGAACTTAATCTCAGGTGGTCGATCAGTAGAGTGCAGAGATTGTGCTGGTCGAGCGTGTGCTATTATAAACTCAGCCTTCCTGTTCCTCTTAATCAACCAAAACTCCATCCATCCATCCATTATCTAATGCTTTATCCTCTATTAGGGTCGCGGGGGGTTCCCCATGCCCATCCAGGGAAGAACGTCTCGGGCGCTGGGCAGATAGACCCAGGACAGGACGCCAATCTATCACTCGACACACACTCACACACACACACACACACTCTATATGGGGCAATTTGGAGAACTCAATTGACTTGATCCATGTTTCTGGACTGTGGGAGGAAACCGGAGAACCCGGAGGAAACTAATGCGGACACGGGGAGAACATGAAAACTCCACCCAGATGGGGATTCGAACCGGGAATCCCCAGCGCTGAGAGGAGAACATGCTAAACCACCAAGCCACCGCGCCGCCCCTCAACCAAAACTCATTTCTATATATTTATAAGGACAAAGTTTTGTAACGCGTCCACCAAAACGTGTTTAATGACCCCCCCCCCAGTTCATACAGTTAAAGAAAAGCTTATGAGGTCAGAATCCCCCCGGCTCCTGGTCTACATCTCACACATCGGGGGAATAAAGTTTGCAAATTGAATACCGGACAAACTTTTGCTTTAAGACCGCCCCTGCATTGCGAGAGGATTCCTTGAGGTAATCTGATTACAGGATGAAAGCCAGCGTAATCTGATTGTGTAATAATAACCAGCACATTAAGTGCCCTTCCACGCTGTTTTCTGGAAAGGGGATGTGTCACAGATCAGACTGACAGATCACACTCGCATAAAAGGCTTATAAGTGAACTAACAACGCTTTACACCGGCAGCAATATTCTAACAGCAGGAGGCGTTAGTGTGAGTGTAGTGCGGGTTACCTGGATCTCCCTCGCATGATAGATGATGATCAGGCCGAGGAGGATGATGGTGGAAAGGCTTATTAGGCATTTTAGCGCTAACGAATACAACGACTCCTGGAAATGAAGAGGGAATAAAAACAGAATGAACGTCTGTGAATAAGAACACGTCACATCAACGCTTCTGAGAGCCTACAATCCGGGACGCATTAGCATCTGCTCAGTGATCTGACGGATCAGCCATATGCTGATGTCACAGTCGATCGACTCAGCTACCGCGTGACTTTACCCAAAGCTCAGTCTTACCCCTCACTGATACCCCCAGATATTTATATTAAATATATATAATCTCATCAGGGCGGCTCGGTGGCTTAGTGGTCGGCATGTTCTCCTCTCAGCGCTAAGGATTTCAGTTCGAATCCCCATCTGGGTGGAGTTTCCATGTTCTCCCCGTGTCCGCGTGGGTTTCCTCCGGGTTCTCCGGTTTTCTCCCACAGTCTAAAAACATGGATCGAGTCAATTGAGTTCACCAAATTGCCCCATATAGAGTGTGTGTGTGAGTGAGTGTGTGCCCAGTGATAGATTGCTGTCCTGTCCTGGGTGTATCTGTCTTACCCCTCACTGATACCTCAGATATTTATATTAAATCTATATAATCTCAGCAGGGCGGCACGGTGGCTTAGTGGTCGGCATGTTCTCCTCTCAGCGCTAGGGATTCCTGGTTCGATTCCCCATCTGGGTGGAGTTTGCATGTTCTCCCCGTGTCCGCGTGGGTTTCCACCGGGTTCTCCGGTTTCCTCCCACAGTCCAAAAACATGGATCAAGTCAATTGAGTTGTCCAAATTGCCCCATATAGAGTGCGTGAGTGCCCAGCGATAGATAGGCACCCTGTCCTGCCCAGCGCCCGAAACGTTCTCCCCTGGATGGGCATGGGGAACCCCCCCCCCCCCGCAACCCTAATAGAGGATAAAGCAGAAGATAATGGATGGATGGATGTTTAAGAGTCTCACTGCGCACACAGAGATCAGATCATGTGCTGTGCACTATAATTCATCACTGCTATTAATTTTAGTTTTTTTCAGTGGGAACTAAACGCCGCACGTGATTTCCAAACAGCTGCTCGTTGGTAAAACCATTCCCGAGCTGGCATGTGTCTCTGCTGCTTGAATGGATTTCAGATGGGGCTCGACATGAAAGCACTGTGCAGTATCCTTTAACGCGAAGCCCCAGAAGACACGCTGAGGAGGCTTACTGTCTCTATTACGACTGAGCCTGAGGACAAACCTCCCAAAAGGATCCAGATTAATCAAGACATAGATTAACATAGATCATACAGTTCTGAACCGCAGGCCAAAAGTCCTGACAATGTTTGTTTGGTCAAAAAATGATGATCAGAAAAACCATGGCGAGACCTGCAGGTTAATTAAAAGAAATGAATTTCTTGTGAAGTGAAGGCTGTGTTTTAAAATGTTAAAGATTAAAGGCTCAGATTAAACGTTGGAATCTTGAGGACTCTGACATTTACAGCCTTCAGGAAAAAAAATCAGAAAACCTTTTTTTTTTTTTTTACTTTATAACCAGTTTCTCTTTCAGTCGGTACTTTGGGAATTAAATTACGCGCGAAACTAACACCCAACACAACCTTAAACTTCTTTAAATAAACTACATTTGTTGAATTCATGACGCCGTTTATATTTCTGTAATAAAGCTGCGCATCGAATGTTTTTTATAATAATAATAAGAGATGAGGATTCAGAGTGCAGGTGAAGTTCTGTAATGCGCATTGCTGAGTGGACACGTGTGTGTGTGTGTGTGTGTGTGTGTGTGTGTGTGTGTGTGTGTGTGTGTGTGTGTGTGTACCTTGCCGTACGCCCCCCAGGAGAGTTCGGTCTCGATGACCATGACCACGATGCCGAACATGCCGAAGATGAGCGCGTAGTCGCTCAGCCGTTTGCGCTTCTCGAACAGGGCCCTCCGGTGGCCGAGCTTCTGTCCGATGTTCTGGTTCTTCTTCTTGCCCTGCTTCCCTCCTCCACCTCCTCCTCCTCCACCACCTCCCCCTCCGCCGGAGCCGCCGGTCCCGTCCGCGGTGCTGTACGCCGCCGGAGCGCCGGCGCGGTTGTCGGTCCTCGGGTCCGCGGCGCACACCGGCTGCAGCGGCTGCGACTCCGAGTCGAACTCGTGCAGGTTCCGGCGCGACGAGCCGGCGCGGCTCAGCGGCCGCATCACGCCGCCGTTGTATCTGCAGCCGCTCATCGCCGCGGCGGCGGCTATTTCGCGGCACGGCTGGCGCTCCGGTCCCGGAGGATGGTCGGGGTGGTGGTGGAGGTGGTGGTGGAGGTGGCGGCGGTGGTGGTGATGGTTCCTGTAGGAACTACCATGACTAGAAGGCGTGAGCTCGCACCCGCTGTACCGGCAGCCGTGCCTCGGGGACGACGACGCGGACGGCGTCCTGGTCGTGGAGCTGCCCGGCCGCGCTGGAGACGACGTCCTCTGAGCGGCGACGCGGCTGTGCGGAGCGCGGCAGGTGCAGCGGTGCTGGCGGGGCTGGCTGCGTGCGGCGGGGCGCTCCTCCTCCTCCTCCTCCTCCGGTGCGCAGTGCTGGATGCGCGGCTGTGGGAGGAAACAGCGCTGCGGCTGCAATGGGCTTTCCATATCAGCGCCGACGCTTCCACCGACTCCCGCTGCGTTCATCACCGGGTGGGCGTTCCTAAGCTGAGTTAACTGCCGGTTGCCTTGGTAACCCCCGTATCAAGTGCGCTGGCACTCCAGTGGACCGAGGACCACTCCAAATGTTCGAGTAGAAGCCTTAAAGTTCGGGCCTGAGGCAGCAGGTCCACAAAGTGAAAGTCCAGATACCTGATAATTAAAGTCTTAATGCGCAAAGTGCAAAGGAAATGAGTTTAGGTTCAGCATAATGACTTTAAAGGGTTATTATGTCCCGTAATATTCATTCATTCACTCATTCATTCATTATCTTCCGCTTTATCCTCTATTAGGGTCGCGCGGGGGGGGGGGGTCCCTATGCCCATCCGGGGAGAACGTTTCTGGCGCTGGGCAGAGACACCCAGGATAGGGCGCCAACACACACACACACTCTATATGGGGCAATTTTGAGAATTCAATTGACTTGATTCATGTTTTCTGATTGTGGAAGGAAACCGGAGAACCCGGAGGAAACTCACGCAGACACGGGGAGAACATGAAAACTCCACCCAGATGGGGATTCGAACCAGGAATCCCTAGAGCTGAGAGGAGAACATGCTAAACCACTAAGCCATTGTGCCGCCCTGTCCCATAATACATTTAGGAAATCCAGTCTTTAATTCAGTCCCATTCCAACAGTTGTATCATCATCAAACACCAATCCATGTGTTTTGGACATACTGTATGCTTTCAACTATCTGCAAACATTTTAGGGAAGGCCCTCATATGTTACAGCATGACTGTAACCTGGTGCACAAACCGTGGTACACAAAAGCATGAAGTAAGAAGACGTTCCAGGTGGGACGGCATGGTGGCCTAGTGGTTGGCATGTTCTCCTCTCGGCGCCAGGGATTCCCGGTTTGAATCCCAATCCGAGTGGAGTTTGCATGTTCTCCCTGAGTCTACGTGGTTTCATCCCACAGTCCAAAAACATGGATCAAGGTCATTCTCCAAATTGCCCCATACATAGTGTGTCTGTCTGAGAGTGTGTGTCCAGCCATAGATTGGCATCCTGTCCTGTTCTCCCCTGGATGGGCATGACCCCCCCCCCCCCGCAACCCCTAGTAGAAGATGAAGTGGAAGATAATGGATGGATGAAGTTTGCCAGAGAAGCTCAGAGTGATTCGGGGTAAAGCTTCAGAAAAGACGGTTTAGGTGATGGAGGCGTCGACCCAGAGACTGTCCCCTCAGTGTCAGGATGTCCAGGAGCGAATCTAAATCATACGGTCAGTTAAAATCCGATTAAAACCATTTTATCACTGAATAAGTAAATACTAACGTGCAATTCCAGTTTCTCGATCTAACGCTGATATTTGCTGCGTTTATGAATCTCATATTTCATCTTTGAAGTGAAGAATGACTTTCGGATGTCGTTACAGCTCCGTCGAGCATTCGTACGATGTGATTAAACACTTCAGAGCCCCGGTGCCGGGGTCCTGATGATGCACGCTGGTCCGAGCCGGCTGCTTATGGAACCCACTGTCAGTCCGCTGCAGAATTTAATGGCGTAGAAGAAGCTACTAAAAAAGAATCATTGTGAGAATGAGTTCTGATGGAACCACAAACCTCTTAAAACCGCAGACTCAGCAGGTTGCTATTCATAATAATCCTTTGTTAGTTTGATCTATGATGAGGGAAAGAATTGTGAACATATCTGCCTCTCAGCTCTGGGAATCCGGGTTCGAATCCAGATCTGGGTGAAGTTTCCATGTCCTCCCCATGTCCATGTGGGTTTCCTCCGGATTCTCCCACTTCCTTTCACAGTCTGAACCCATGGATTCAAGGTGAATTGGCTGCTCCATTTGGCCTGTAACTAAATTGCTCCTATATAGTGAGTGAGTGTGTCCAGTGATGGATTGGCACCCTGTCCCGGGTGTATCCGACCCGAACCTGAACGGTTTTCCTCTGGATGTTCATGGGGAACCCCCTCTGCAACCCTAGCACAGGATTAGGCAGAAGATGATGAAATGAGATGAGGTTGTAGATTGAACATCACTCTCAAAACACAGAACAGACATCCTCTCAGTGGAGTTTGCATGTTCTCCTCATTTGTTTCCTCATCTTTTCTTCTTTTCTTCTTGAATATTTACTGGCTAAATAATCAATAATAAAAAATGAAGCCTGAACATTTGTATGAACATGTCTGCCGTGTGATAGATGGGTGTGTTTGGAAATGACACGTGGCTTCATCTTGATGATGTTCGCTGTCATGAAGGAGCTCCTGCTCGTTTCTGGATCCCGCTTTGAACACAGGGGGCGGTAGCTCAGTGCTTAGGGTGTGGGCCTATCAATCTGAAGGTTAAGGGTTTAAATCCCAGGTCCACTGAAGTTACCAGTGTGGGTCCTTGAGCAAGACCCTTAACCCTCATTGCTGCAGGGATGTTGTGATGAACCCTGTGTTCACTTTGTAAGTCGCTTTGGATAAAAGCGTCCAATAAATGACCAAATATAAATGTAAACACTGCCGTGTCCAGTATATAAGGATGTCCATATATTTATGGCCACGCTGTGTATCTAGGTAAACCCACAACAGACGAGAACGACGGCTGTAGTATGAAGTGATGAAATGAAATGTGATTCGTGATGACCGACGTTGAGGCTGTGCATCATCACACACAGAGACTCAGGGGCTGGACGGAGCCGGGATCCAGCCGACGACCCGGGGTCAGTTTGTTAAATACAAACACCAGCAGGAACCCCTCTGCTGCACGTGCTGCTGCTGAATAGCGCACCGGCCACGTCGCAGTCCTGCACTGCAGTCGTACGGCGCGTCACCTTGGGAGATGAAAAAAGCCGGAGCTGCAGCACTGAGGGGAAACCCCCCTTTCATCATAAAACTACCAGCGTGTGCCGCCCACATGACATCACTCTCACTCCGACAGTGCACTTCAGAGGGTGCTAACCCACGCCTCCTGCGACCTGCGCAGTGCACTAGGTTCGGGCTCCAGGCGGAGGTGCGTCCTCCATTGTTCCTCTCTGATAAAGAGACCGAGTTCCAAAGAAATCAGTCCAGGGTGTCACGCTGCGGCCCTGATGGGGTCAGGGTCAGTTCAGGACGGCGCAAAAGCTTTAGAGCAACAGAAGACGTTTTCAAAAGGGAGGGAATTAAAACGCAGGGGGAGGATGAGAAAGTTTGGGCTCCCTGACCCAAAGGAGTGTCACAGAGGAGGGTCACGCACCGAGACACAATGAGAACCGGAGACAGAACCTGGCAGAACCCAAAACATTCATTCATTCATTATCTCCCGCTTTATCCTCTATTAGGGTCGCGGGGGGGTGTCCTCATGCCCATCCAGGGGAGAACGTTTCGGGCGCTGGGCAGATAGACCCAGGACAGGGGGGCAATCTATCACTGACACACTCACACACACACACTCTATAGGGGGCAATTTGAAGAACTCAATTGACTTGATCCATGTTTTTGGACTGTGGGAGGAAACCAGAGAACCCGGAGGAAACCCACGCGGACACGGGGAGAACATGGAAACTCCACCCAGATGGGGATTCGAACCGGGAATCCCTAGTGCTGAGAAGAGAACATGCTAAACCACTAAGCCACCGTGCCGCCCGACCCTGAAACAGGATTTAATTAAACATGGTTCATTATTAGGTTGAAGGGTGGAACTACACACTTTGTACACACACACACACACACACACACACTCTCTCTCTCTCTACACACACACACACACGCTCTCTCTCTCTCTACACACACACACACACGCTCTCTCTCTCTACACACACACACACACGCTCTCTCTCTCTACACACACACACACACGCTCTCTCTCTCTACACACACACTATCTCTTTATACACACACACTCTCTCCCTATATAGTGTGTGTTTTCCCAGCAATTGATTGGCACCCTGTCCTGGTTGTATCTGCCCAGCTCCCAAAATGGGATGGATGGGTATGGGGAACATGGACCCCCCCCCTCTCCCCAATGACCCAAGTAGATGTGATGTCAGTCCACATACTTTTGGATTTTTATTTTGAATTCAGTTGTGTATTTATTACAACACTGTCCATCTGTACTGTAGTTTTACTGTGACATAAAAAAAGACATTCATAATGGTCACCATAGTTACAGATGTTCAGGAGCAGACTTCATTCAGGCCTGTGTTGCCAGATTGGGTAAATTCAGACTCGAGTGTATTTTTAAGAGTGAATGAAAATTAACTCATTCATTCTTTTATTTACGATGTAACTGAATTTACACTCATCTTTCAGGACATGGTGTGAGAGCTGTTCGGAACTCGACTGACCAACACAGAGCTTTCACCTCGACCTCATCCAACACTTTTGGGATGAACTAGAATGACAATTGTGAGGCAGGTCCCCTTGTTCAATATCAGTGTCTGATGTCTTTAAAACTTTACACTTTAAAACGTGAATTGGTTAATCAGAAGCATGAAGTTCTTACAGCTCCGAAATCAGGAGTCACATTTAAAAGTGCGTCGGCATCCCAATAAAAATAAAAAAAAATAAAATAAAAAAAGAGTATGCATGTTAAAAGGACATGATGTGAAATAGCATAATAAATATACCTTAAAGATCAGTGTATGAGGGCGGCACAGTGGCTTAGTGCTTTAGCACGTTCTCCTCTCAGCTCTAGGGATTCCCGGTTCGAATCCCCATCTGGGTGGAGTTTCCATGTCCTCCCCGTGTCCGCGTGGGTTTCCTCCGGGTTCTCCGGTTTCCTCCCACAGTCCAAAAACATGGATCATGTCAATTGAGTTCTCCAAATTGCCCCATATAGAGTGTGCCTTTATGAGTGAGTGTGTGCCAGCGATGGATTGACACCCTGTCCTGGGTCTATCTGCCCAGCGCCCAAAACGTTCTCCCCTGGATGGGCATGCGGAACCCCCCCCCCCCCCGCGACCCTAATAGAGGATAAAGCGGAAGATAATGGATGGATGAATGAATCGGTGTCTGATTAATAAAGTAATAACAGTAAACACAGGAATTTTTAAAGGCAGAACATGGAGCCTCACAACGTGGAGGGATTTACGAAATCCTGGCAACCAAATCACGCCATCGGCGTAGCCGCTGTCTCAGCGCATCTCCGTTATTTATATTATTTTTAGTTTGTTGATGATAATAATAATAATAATAATAATTAATTTTGAATAGTAAACAGAACGAGGCGCTTCAATGACGACCGAAACGATTTCAAACCAAAAAAAAAAAATCGCGAGTGTGTTTTTTGGCGTTTGCCGGGTTGCCAGGTTTCCGGCTGAAGTGCGCGAGCTCGGCTACCTAATGGAATTCTTTGTTGAGGGCTAAGCTAACCGGCTGCTCGCTCGGCGGCGCGGCGGAAAGCCTGAGAGCTCGGCTCGGATTAAAGTTCGGGGGCTCGGCGGATTCGCGGGACGTCCTCACGGTCCCCTGTGTGTTCTGGAGCCATGTTCACACGGCGTGTCTTTTCCTTAAACCATGAGGAACAAAGATGAAGCAGCCGATTTGACGGGTAGGTGCGGGCTGGACGCGTCCCAAATCGGTGCGCGACTCGCGTGCGAGTGCCCTCGATGGCAGCAGCATTGATCTGAGATTAGTGCGCAGCGCGAGGCCATCAGAGTGCGGTTTGGGATTCGGCTTCATTGTTCGCGAAGCCGCTAAGCCAATTCTTATTTCTGTTCTTAAAATTGTACAGTAAAGCGATTTGTTGTGCATAAAAAAAAGCGAGCCGTCATGTCATCAAACTGTGCTTTTAATATATAAATAAAAAAACAGGCAAAATTAATAAAATATTTTGGAAAACTTAAATGTTTTCGAATAAAGCAGGATTTAGCATCATGGTTTGAACGTTCACCTGCACCGTATTAAGCTGGTATTTAATATTCTGCACCCCCACAGTGCAGGTATTCAGTGCAGGTATTCAGTGCAGGTATTCAGTGCAGGTATTCAGTGCAGGTATTCAGGTGGTGGATCTTGCTCTGCAAGCGCAATGGTGGTATGGTGGTGGTGGTGTTAGTGAGTGGATTAGAGTTTGTTTTAAACACTGTAATCATGAAACACCTGCCCCATTAAAAACACAAACCTGGTATCAGTCACCATGATGTGATGTGAGGGCAGAGACCGGAGCTCATTTGTTTTTTTGGGAGTTTTGCCTTTTTATCCAGAGGAGCGACTGTGAAGTCAGACTCCTCAGATCAGATCATCTGATACCAAACAACACGCTCATCATTACAATGTGGTGTCTTATATATCTATATATCCATGCATTATCCTCCGCTTTATCCTCTATTAGGGTCGCGGGGGGGTCCCTATGCCCATCCAGGAGAGAACGTTTCGGGCGCTGGGCAGATACACTCAGGACAGGGGTCAATCTATCACTGGACACACAGTCACTCACACAAACATACTCTATATGGGGCAATTTGAAGAACTCAATTGACTTGATCCATGTTTTCGGACTGTGGGAGGAAACCGGAGAACCCGGAGGAAACCCATGTGGACACAGGGAGAACATGCAAACTCCACCCAGATGGGAATTCGACATGCTAAACACTAAGCTACCATGCCGCCCCACACCCACACTAATTTAACTTAATTAACATGTTGCTGATAAATTGATTGGTTGTGAGTGTTGGGAATATTGGGTGTGTTGGGAATCTTGGGAGTGATGAGAGTGTTGGGAGTGTTGGGAACATGCAGATATGCAGAGCCGTGGGGTTTTGGGACCTGAACTGAGAATCACAGCATCAACATAAAAAAAAACACATTAATGACTTTAATGATCTCAGTTTCTCGTGGATGGAGCTGGACTTGTCTCTGGTGCTTTAGTATGTTCTCCGTCGATCATATTTGTGTTCGCCGTGGTTCTCTGTCTTACAGACGTCGTAGTACCAGAAACTCCCGAATCCAAACGGCCCTCGGTCCCCGTCACCGCCCAACCCTCTGAGCCCGCACTGCTGGATTCATCGTCAGATTCAGATGTTGAAATCTCAGGAAGCTCTATGATCTCCGTTGGGTGAGACGCTGTGTTCTTGTTGTTGTGTCTTTGGCTTTATTTAATGCTGCAGTCAGCGTTTATATTTTGTATATATTTACAAAAAGTCTCCTACTTTCCTATCAATACTGAAGGACCAACACAGCTTTATAGAAATGTTAAACTGCCCAAACGTCCCGTCACTCACTGATGATGATCCAAGAGCATCGTTCTGATGCTGCACCAGTGGAACCTCCATCACGGCTGATGTACTTCTTTTTTGTGTGTTCTTCAGGCCGGGACAGGCTGAAAGGAACGTAATGTCAGCTCGAGATACAGTCCTGCTTTCTGAGGAGAAGGAGGAGATAACCGAGGTAAAGATGGAGGAAGCGCATCAAGTGAAGTCCAGAAGTGTCTCCTGAGTCGGTTGTAGAACGAGAAAACAGGCAGTTTATAAGAACCTGAGTGAAACTGTGTGTCAGAGACCAAAGCAGTGTGTGTGGGTTCAAGCTTTTTTTTGTGGACCTATGTCAGTTTGTAAAAAACTGGGCCCAAACCGGTGTGTACGGGGCCCGGACTGGTGTGTGGTGTCTGAACCGGTGTGTACGGGGCCCGGACTGGTGTGTGGTGTCTGAACCGGTGTGTACAGGGCCCAAACCAGTGTGTACGGGGCCCGGACTGGTGTGTGGTGTCTAAACCGGTGTGTACGGGGCCCGGACTGCTGTGTGGTGTCTGAACCGGTGTGTACGGGGCCCGGACTGGCGTGTGGTGTCTGAACCGGTGTGTATGGGGCCCAAACCGGTGTGTACGGGGCCCGGACTGGTGTGTACGGGACCTGAACCGGTGTGTACGGGACCCGAACCGGTGTGACAAAACCCGAACCGGTGTGTACAGTGTCTGAACCAGTGTGTACGGGGTTCCAACCAGTGTGTACGGGGCCCGAACCAGTGTGACAAAACCCGAACCAGTGTGACAAAACCCGAACCAGTGTGTACGGGGCCCGAACCAGTGTGACAAAACCCGAACCAGTGTGTACGGGGCCCGAACCAGTGTGACAAAACCTGAACCGGTGTGTACGGGGCCTGAACCAGTGTGACAAAACCCGAACCGGTGTGTACAGTGTCAGAACCGCTGTGTACGGGACCCGAACCGCTGTGTACGGAGTCCGAACCGCTGTGTACGGAGTCCGAAACGTCTAATTGGCTGATGTGGCTGTCAGCTGCAGCAGAGCAGGTGAAGCCTTCCGGAGGAATCGCTGTTTATTTCCTAATGTGCAGCGTGGAGCCCGCAGCCGAGCGTCCGGCCCGTTTCTCCAGATCCATCGCTGCATCAGACTTCAGGAGGTTCCATCAAACCAAACGCAGCGTTACCCACGGAACCCACGAAAACCCACAGAACCTACAGAACCCGGAACCTTGTTTTCAATATTCTAATTCTAAATATTCGATATTCTAAACCGGGGCGGCACGGTGGATTCCCGGTTCGAATCCCAGTCTGGGTGAAGTTTGCATGTTCTCCCCGTGTCCGCATGGGTTTTCTCCGGGGGAAGGGGGGGGGGAGAACATGCAAACCTTACCCCATCCCAGTGCTGTGAGGTGACCCTGTGCGTGCAGTTTAATCAAAACTATTTGAAATATATATATATATTTATTTATTTTATTTATTTATTTATTTATTTTTAATGGCGGTGTAGTGTTTAGCATGTTCTCCTCTCTGGGCATCCAGGTCCAAATCTCTATCTGGGTGGAGTTTGCATGTTCTCCCCATGTGCGTGTTGGTTTAACTCTGGAGTCTCTAGTTTTCTCCCACAGTCCGAAAACATGGATTCAAGGTGAATGGGCTGCTCTAATTTGCTCCTATTTAAATTGCCCCCATTAGGTCTGTGTGAGTGAGTGTGTTCACAGTGATAGATTGCCCCCCTGTCCTGGATGTATCTGCCCAGCATCCAAAATGTTTTTCCCTGGATGGACATGGGGAACATTACCCCCACCCCGTGCATTAGAGTGTACCCTGAGCCGGGGGGGGGGGGGGTGCATCAGTCAGGGACTTTTATTAAGTCTGTTCACTGATTGTGTTTCAGGAGACCGCAGCGGATGAGGTGATGATGACGACGTCTGGCAACGGAGGTACGGATCTCACCCATCAGTGTCATCAGTCTGTTCTGTTAATGACATCTTAATTAAACCCTCTTTTTTTAATTTGTCAGCTTTTTGTACCTCCCGCCTCAATTCATTAGTGCATCGGTCCTGAGGTTCTCGGGCGTGATTGGCTCAGAACACTCTGTGTCTCGGCCTGACTTACCTTCATCGTCGTGATGAATGAGATGTCCGTTTCAGATGCCGTCTGCAAGCGGGGACAAGACGAGCTCTCTGATGATTCTGAGGACAACCCCAACAACAAGAGACGGAGGGAGTCGGTGGTGAGGCGACTGATGACATCACACGCATCACGTACCATTCATTAAAGACTTTAAGCCATTCGTCCATTATCTTCAACTAAATCCCTCTTCCCATCCAGAGGAGAACGTTTTGGGCGCTGAGCACATCTGAGCCATCTATCGCTGGGCACACACACACATACTGAATATATAGGGGCAATTTAGAGCAGTCATTTTACCCTTAAATCCATAATCCTATACTGGAGTAGCAGGTGGGAATGGGGGATGTTCCTCATGCCCATCTAGGGGAGAATGTTATGCATGCAAGGACAGGGCACACACACACACACACACACTGCAAGCAAATTTAGATAGGGGCAATTTAGAGCAGCCCATTCACCTTAAATCCATGTTTTCGGCCTGTGGAAGGAAACCCACCTGGACATAGGGGGAAAACTCCACCCAGATCAAGATTCAAACCTGGATCCCCAGTGCTGAGAGGAGAACATGCCAACCACTCAGACACCGTGCTTATTATAAGAATTTTGGGGGGGGGGGGGGGTTCTCCATGCCCATCCAGGGGAGAACGTTTCGGGTGCTGGGCAGATAGACCCAGGACAGGACACCAGTCTATCGCTGGACACAGACTCACTCGCACAAACACATTCTATATGGGGCAATTTGGAGAATTCAATTGACTTGATCCATGTTTTTTGGACTGTGGGAGGAAACCGGAGAACCCGGAGGAAACCCACGCGGACATGGGGAGAACATGGAAAATCCACCCAGATTGGGATTGGAACCGCCTCCGTGCCGCCGCAAAACTGAAACTGCAATTTAAAAGATTAAAGTACAGACCATAATACAAAACAACGAGAACAGAAAGGCCGTCTGCACAGCCGCAGCTGCAGTCGAAACTGCCGTCATGGAAACCACTCAAGGACACGAACGTTATCGCTCCTCCGACTCGCCGAGCGCGGGGGGGGGGGGTATTGGTTTATGGTCGTTCCTCGGTGATGGATGGCCGCGAAACGTCAGGGGGGGGGGGGGCGTCCGGGCCTCGGGACTGAAAACGAGACACTGTCATTAAGGGTCTGCAGCTTCGGCTCGGGACGTTTCAGGTCACGTGATGCCGCCGGACGTCCGGACGTCTCGGTCACGCAGACGTTCTGATGACGTGAGGAGGACTGAGCTGACCTTACAGAGTTGTGTTCACCCATCAGACGGACGATTCGGCGGACGAGGGGCCCGAGCCCAGCTGGAAGGAGCAGGAGAGCATGGTGAAGAAGCTGCAGCGGAATTTCCCCAATCTTAACAAAGATGTGAGTGATTCACCTTTAATCATATTCGGACGTTTCCCACTCATCGTTTCGGGGAATCGGTAAAACGTTAAGTATTTAGGAGGGGGCGGCACGGTGGCTTAGTAGTTTAGCACGTTCTCCTCTCAGCGCTGGGGATTCCCGGTTCGAATCCCCATCTGGGTGGAGTGTTCATGTTCTCCCCGTGTCCGCGTGGGTTTCCTCTGGGTTCTCCGGTTTCCTCCCACAGCCCAAAAACATGGATCAAGGTCAATTGAGTTCTCCAAATTGCCCCATATAGAGTGTGTATGTGTGAGTGAGTGTGTGCCCAGTGATAGATTGACGTCCTGTCCTGGGTGTATCTGCCCAGCCCCCGAAACGTTCTCCCCTGGATGGGCATGGGGAACCCCCCCCTCCCCCCACGACCCTAATAGAGGATAAAGCGGAAGATAACTAATAAATGATCAATCAAAATGAATGTAACAGCAGTTTAATAATCGGATAAATACCCTCGTGAAGGGGCACTTTTTGAAAGAGGACAGAGGGGGTTTAAGGGATCTGGGCTAAAGCCCCTGATGTTACAAAACCCTAAGAAACACCCCTGATCTGAAGGTTCTCTGAAGTTATCAATGTGGGTCCCTGAGCAAGGCCCTTAATTCTCATTGCTCCAGGGGCCTGTATGTCGCCCTGTGTGATGCTTGTATGTTGCTTCGGATGCTGAAGCATCTGCTAAATTACCAAAATGCAAACGGTCGCTCACGCTGGGTTATAGCGCTGCATCTGGTGGATGAACACATTACACAATGATCCTAAAGTGATTATTATTACATCATTGTGTCTTTACCATTACCATCCATACTGGACACTTCATTTTTATTTTTATATTTGCGATTATCACACACTTGGCACTTTATAACCGTAAATTATAAATATATATTTTTAAATTCATTCCCTCTTTTTTATTGTACTGTTTCGGCTGCTGGCTGCTAAATTTCCTTCGGGATAAATAGAGTGTTCTATCTATCTATTGTACTTACACACACGCATTTATGAAGGACGCACTCTACCCCACAGTATTGTGTGTGTGAGTGCGTGTGTCCACCCATGCAGTGACACACACACACACACACTGCGTAAAGTAAGCACACGTGCGCAGAGCGGTGGGTTGCCCTCTACACGTTGCCATTGGAAGTCTTGCCCAAGGGCACTTCAGGTCACACGGCTGGTTCCTTAACCCCAAACCCACGACCGGCCCACCAAGTGTATGGGACCAACCTGGGATTTCAAATGGGTGCCTGAGTGAACGTTTGCAAGCGTTCCAGTTTTTGTCAGAACTTCAGGTTCTGCAGTAACAATCTAGAACGTGGATGGCAAACTCGAGGCGTAGAACCCAGCGGTCAAAACGCAGGATTTGATGTCTTTTTACACAAAACTGTATGTGGTTTGTTTATTCATTCATTCATTATCTTCCGCTTTATCCTCTATTAGGGTCGTGGGGGGGGGGCGTTTTGGGCGCTGGGCGGATAGACCCAGGACAGGACGCTAATCTATCACTGGACACACACTCACACGGACACGCACACACACACACTCTATATGGGGCAATTTGGAGAACGCAATTGACTTGATGCATGTTTTTGGACTGTGGGAGGAAACCAGAGAACCCGGAGGAAACCCACGCGGACACGGGGAGAGCCTGGAAACTCCACCCAGATGGGGATTCGAACCTGGGAATCCCCAGTGCTGAGAGGAGAACATGCTAAACCACTAAGCCACCGTGCCGCCGTTTGTTGTTTATTGTATTAGTTATTACTTCTCAATTAAAAAAAATATTTAAAAAAATAAAAAATAAAAGCAGGATTTACTCTTCATCCGAAAAAAGATCATTCATAGGTTGACGATATAGTGCAGATGTAATAAGTGTGTGTGTGTGTGTGTGTGTGTGTGTGTGTGTGTGTGTGTGTGCGCGCGCATCTGCAGGAGCTCAGAGACGTCCTTCACGAGCACAGCTGGAACATCCATGACACGCTGGAAGCTCTGCGCATGTTCTCCGATCAAGGTGAGCTTCTCCGATCGGACCGGTGGGATCCGTTTGCCCCGATACGTTCCGTTAAATCCTCCCCGCAGCTTAAAAAGCCAGTGTGTTGTTTTCTTAAACTCAACCCTCCCTCCCCTCCCCCTCGGGGGCGGGGGGGGGGCAGCTCTGCTGTTTCAGCACTTCTCAGCTGGAGCTTTAATAAAGAACGTTTCAGCGGAGTACGACAGCGGTGTTAAGCTCAGTTGCTAAATACTGCACCTGAGGCAGGTCACCAGGGGGCAGCGGCGGGTCGATTGAGGGAGGAGGCAGGGGGGGGGGGGGGTTGCTGCTTGAGAGACCTGTAAAAAAAAAATACAGTTCTGTTTATTTGTCCAGCAGACGATTTAATTTAACACCGCAATTACATTAAGAGTGATTTCTGCTGCTGCTGCTGTGTGTGTGTGTGTGTGTGTGTGAATATGTTCTAAGCCCACTTAGAAAACAAGGAGCAAAGAGAAAGCTCCTAAATTATTAAATTTCTTGGTAAAAATAGGTTTCCCGTGTTCCTAAATGTTCCGTTATCCTCACCGCGTTCTCCTCCATCAGCGGTGGAGTGCAGCAGTGAGGAATCCGACGCTACGTTGACCCCGAAACCCCAGAGTCCAGAGCCCGTCCCAGATCCGGGTACCTCTGCACCGCCGCGTGAAACCCACAGACCCTTAAACGGTGAGAAGAGGGACACGCCCAGAAGAGGGCACCACGTCCCGACGTACCAGGAGGAGGACAGCTCGGAGGACGAGGCCAGTCACTTTGAGGGCTCGCCGTCCGGACCCATCGTCTGTGGCTCTGATTCCGATGAGATGGACGAGAAGCTTCCGAAACTCAAAGCTCAGATCCTGGATTTCTTCCAGAGGGCCACGGTGGACGAGCTGACGCTCATCGCCGGCTGCTCTCTAAAAAAAGCGCAGAAGATCATCGAGCTCAGACCTTACCAAGTGTGGAGCGACCTGGTGAGAGCGCCGCCCTGCTGCTTTATACCACCGTGTTTTTTTGTTCCCTTTAGGTGGCGCCACAGCAGAGAAGAATCCTGACCACTGAGCCACCACACCCACCATTCACTCTACATCCTGGTCCTCGTTAGTCTCCCAGTTCCTATAAGAGTTCTCTACAGAATGTTGGCATGTGTGTGTGTGGAGTCAGGTACTGATGGTGGACCAGAGACCCCGCCTCCCAATCGCCATTCCAATTCATCCCTAAGGTGTTGGGTGGGGCTGAAGGTGGGGCTCTCTGTGTTTGCTCATCAAGTTCTTTCCAACCAAAGTCAGCCAACCCAACAATTAAACCAAAAAGGGCCTTCCCCAAACTGTTTCCACAATGAAGAACATTTTGTACAAATGTGACGACAGAATGAATGAAACGTATGAATTCGGTGATTAGGAGGCGTGGCCTACCATCCCTGACCGTAAGTACATTGTGTGCTATATAGTGTGTGTATTCGGTACCCTGTGACCCTGAAATCCATCCATTATCTCCTGCTTCATCCTATATCAGGGTCGCGGGGGGTGGGGTTCCCCATGCCCATCCAGGGGAGAACATTTCGGGCGCTGGGCAGATAGACCCAGGAAAGGACGCCAATCCATCGCTGGGCACACACTCACCCACCCACACAGACACAGACACACTCTATATGGGGCAATTTGGAGAACTCAATTGACTTGATCCATGTGTTTGGACTGTGTGTGAAAACCGGAGAACCCGAAGAAAACCCACGCGGACACGGGGAGGACATGGAAACTCCACCCAGATGGGGATTTGAACCAGGAATCCCTAGTGCTGAGAGGAGAACATGCCAAACCACTAAGCCACCGTGCCGCCCGACCCTGAAATCAGATGTTTAAAATTCATTAATTAATCCATATTATCTTCCGATTAATCCTCTGCTAGGATCTTGGGGGTTTCGGGCGCTGGGCAGGGCGCCCATCTATCACAGGACAAACACACACACACTCACACAGACACACACACTATATGGAGCAATTTAGAGCATTCAGTTTACCTTGAATCCATGTTTTTGGACTGTGGGAGGAAACCGGAGATCCCGGAGGAAACGGGGAGAACATGCAAACTCCACCCAGATTGGGATTTTGAATCTGGTTTCTCAACGCTGAGAGGAGAACATGCTAATCACTACGCCGCCGTGCCGCCGGTGTTGAACATGTTTATTTTAAATACTGAAAATGACCTGCGTGATATCCAGTCTTATTGAAAGTGAAAGTCTCAGAACGCTGTGCGCGTGGACGCTTTCCGCAGGACGAGGTTCTGCACCGAGGGAACGGTCTCTCGGCCGAGCTGCTCGGCGGATGCCGCGAGGTCCTGAGGGAGCGCGAGGTGGTGCAGGGGCTCATGGTGAGGTGCGAGGACATTTCCAGGAGGATGGCTGAGCTGGTGCAGAAGGGTCTGTGCTCCATGACCCAGCCCCAGGTCCTCAACAGCACGTGAGTCCAGCGCAGGTTCCGTCTCACTCGGCGTGTCGGGTATCACAGTTAATCATCCATCCATTATCTCCCGCTTTATCCTCTATTAGGGTCGCGGGGGGGGCAGTTTTGGGAGCTGGGCAGTTACACCCAGGACAGGACGCCAATCCATCACTGGGCACACACTCACTCACACACACACACACTCTATATGGGGCAATTTGGAGAACTCAATCGAGTTCATCCACTTGTTTCCAGACTGTGGGAGGAAACTGGAGAACCCGGAGGAAACCCATGCGGACACGGGGAGAACATGGAAACTCCACCCAGATTTGGATTCGAACCGGGAGTCCCTAACGCTGAGAGGAGAACATGCTAAACCACTAAGCCACCGTGCCACCCTCAGTTATTCAGGCCGAATTTTTTTTTTTTTTTTTTTTTTTTTTTTTTACCGCCGGGTTGTTGGATGAACCCTGACGTACATCGTACTGAATGATGCGCTGATGCCCCGGGGTTGGACGAGGGCATTAAATACGAATTTCTTAGACGTCAGCTCTAAACATCATCGTTGTTGTTTTGTCGATTAGGTTCCAATTGAAACCGTACCAGCTGATCGGCCTCAGCTGGCTGACCCTCCTGCACCAGAACGAGCTGAGCGGCATCCTCGCCGATGAGATGGTAACATTCAAAATCCTATAGAGCAATAAAGCGAAGCTGCTCAGAATCCCTTTCACCTTGAATTCCTCGCTGCCCGCAGGGTTTAGGTAAAACCATCCAGGTCATCGCCTTCCTGGCTCACCTGTATCAGGAGGGCAGGCGGGGCCCGCACCTGATCACCGTCCCCTCCTCCACGCTGGGTGAGTGCAGCAGCGAGCGCGCAGTGCGCCTCCGGACCGCTCGACCTTGACCAGCGTCCGTCTGTGTGTGATGTTGCAGATAACTGGGTCAGGGAGCTGAATCTTTGGTGTCCGTGTTTAAAAGTGCTGGTTTATTACGGTAAGCTGGGCGCACGGGGGCGGGGCAGGGCGGGGCGGGGCGGGGCGAGGGTCATCAGGTGGGTTCTAATCCGGGCCTCTTCGCAGGATCCGTCGAGGAGCGGAAGTGCCTGCGTTACGAGATCCTGGATGAGGAGGTGGAGTACAACATTATAGTCTCAACGTGAGTGCCCCCCCCCCGTCATTAGAGCTGCAGTGTGTCACTTTAGCATGAGGAGCTCTCTGCAAGGCCAGAGTCGATGCAAACGATAGAGAAATAAATATAAATTCAGATTTGATATTAATCACAGTTTAAAAGATAATCCATCGCCATGCTGATGGGGGTGTGAGGCAGAGGTAGTGCGTCCTTTGAGGTATGTGGTTACTATGTACTTGCTAATTTAAAAAACGATATTTTTAAGCAACACTTAGTAGATTATATATAATGCAATTTGGGACACATTTTAATTTAATTTTCCATCCATTCATATCTTCCACTTTATCCTCTATTAGGGTGGCTGGGGGGGGGGGTCCCCATGCCCATCCCCATCCCCATCCCCATCCAGGGGAGAATGTTTCGGGCGGTGGGCAGACACACCCAGGACAGGGGGCAATCTATCGCTGGGCACACGCTCACTCACACAGACACACTCTACTATATGGGGCAATTTGGAGAATTCAATTGACTAGATTCATGTTTTTGGACTGTGGGAGGAAACCCACGCCGACACAGGGAGGACATGAACACCCCACCCAGATTTGCTGACGTGTTAACCACTCCGTGCCGCCCTTAATTTAATTTAATTTATAATGCGACATATAATTCTGCAACAATTCATGTCCAATAAAACTGATAATTATTATTAATAATAATAATAATAATAATAATAATTAGACAATTTTTACAGCAATGAAGGACACAGCAGGTTTTATTCCTCATTTTATTTGAGCTCTGTGTTCCGTCTTCTGTGGTTTGTTTTTGTTTAGTTTTTTGTTCGTTTGTGAGCCGATCGTTATTCGACTCTTTAATCGGTTCTGGTTTGAATGCTGTGCTCTCAGCTATAACCTGGCGATCGGGAACTCGAGTGATCGCAGTCTGTTCCGCAAACTCAAGTTAGAGTACGCGGTTTTCGACGAGGGCCACATGCTGAAGAACATGAGCTCACTGCGCTACCGCCACCTGATGGCCATCAATGTAAGTGCACGGTGCAGCTTTCAGTTCAACGTCGAGTTATGGATTGGGGTTTCATTCGCGGGGGGCGTTCCCCATGCCCATCCAGGGGAGAACGTCTCGGGCGCTGGGGAGATAGACTCAGGACAGGGCACCAATCCATCGCTGGGCACACACTCACTCACACAGACACACTCTATATGGGGCAATTTTTAGAACTCAATTGACTTGATCCATGTTTTTGGACTGTGGAAGGAAACCGGAGAACCCGGAGGAAACCCACGCAGACACGGGGAGAACATGGAAACTCCACCCAGATTGGGATTCGAACCGGGAATCCCCAGCGATGAGAGGAGCCACCGCACCACCCATCATCATTATTATTATTATTATTATTATAATTAATATTAATTAAAGGTAGAACCGTTTGTATTTCTGCGGTGCCTTTCTTCTTCAGGCCAAATATCGTCTGCTGTTGACCGGAACGCCGCTGCAAAACAACCTGCTGGAGTTGATGTCCCTGCTGAACTTCATCATGCCCAACATGTTCTCCAGCAGCACCTCACAGATCGCCAAGATGTTCTCGATGGTATGAAACGAAATGATTTATATACGCACATGTACCACGGACGAGGGTATGGAGACCCCTACATGTTACCCCCTTTTGGAAAGTCTTTCTGCACGTTTTTGGAGTGTGTCTGTAAAAAGAGGTCAGGCACCGATGTCGGGTGGCACGGCCTGGCTCACAATCTCTGTTCTAGTTCATCCCATCGATGTTGGAAGGTGTTGGTCAGGGCTGTCTGTGGATATAAGGTTCTTTCTCACCAAACTCACCCAATCATACCCTGGTGAACCTGGATTTGGGTGAGGAACAGAAACAGGCCTTCCCCAAACTGTTTACACGTTAATGGAATCAATATAATTATTAACAGCTGACGGGTCCCAATACTTCAGTCCATAAAAGGGCATGTGAGGAGAACATTGCACCTGTAATAACCGAAAAGTCTAACTGTATTTCCATCCCTGTGTGTGTGTGTGTGTGTGTGTGTGTGTGTGTGTGTGTGTGCTGAACAGAAATCCTCTGAGGAGCAGAGCAGCTTTGAGAAGGACCGGATCACTCACGCCAAGCTCATTATGAAACCCTTCATTCTGCGCCGGATTAAGAGTGAGGTACGGCGAGGACGGATCGCTGCGAGAGGACGTGGGCATTATACGCCCGCTCTCTCACTCTCTCGCTCTCTCTCTCTCACGCTCTCTCACTCTCTCTTTCTTTCACGCTCTCTCTCTCTCTCTCTCTCACGCTCGCTATTTCTCTCTCTCTCTGTCTCTCTCTCGCACTCTCTCTCTCTCACGCTCTCTCTCTCTCTCACGCGCTCTCTCTCTCTCTCTCTCTCTCTCTCTCTCTCTCTCTCTCTCTCTCTCTCTCTCTCTCTCTCTCTCTCTCTCTCTCTCTCTCTCTCTCTCTCTCTCTCTCTCTCTCTCTCTCTCTCTCTCTCACGCTCTCTCTCTCTCACGCTCGCTCTCTCTGTCTCTCGCGCTCTTTTTCTCTCTCTCTCTCTCTCTTGTGCTCTCTCTCTCTCTCTCTCTCTCTCGCTCTTGTTGAACATCTGTGATGGATTACTCTGCTCGTGTCTGATTACGTCTGATGCTTCACAGTCTGTGATGGACAGTAATTGCCTGTGCTGTGTTTGTGCTGTTCTCTCTGTTCACGGCTCACTCTGTTACACCTTTAATCCCCTTTCTACTGAATCCGTCCATGATTCAGGGGTTTGGCTCAAAACTGGAGTCTGTTTGAAATGACTGCAGATTTAGATCCATCCATTATCTTCCGCTTTATCCTCTATTAGGGTCGCGGGGGGGGGGGTTCTCCATGCCCATCCAGGGGAGAACGTTTCGGGTGCTGGGCAGATAGACCCAGGACAGGACGCCAATCTATCTGTGGGCACACTCTCACTCAAACAGACACACTCTATATGGGGCAATTTGGAGAATTTAATTGACCTTGATCCATGTTTTTGGACTGTGGTAGGAAACCAGAGAACCCGGAGGAAACCCACGCGGACACAGGGAGAACATGGAAACTCCACCCAGATGGGGATTCGAACTGGGAATCCCTAGTGCTGAGAGGAGAACATGTTAAACCACTAAGCCACCGTGCCACCTGCAGATATTTATCATATTTACATTTACGCTTATACCTGCCATTGTTGGCATGTTCTCCCCATGTATGTGTGCACTCCAGTTTTCTTCCACATTTAAAAAGCATGCTAGTAGATGCATTGGAGAGGTGTGAGTGTGTGTGTGTGAGTGTGTGCGAGTGTGTGTGAATGCCAGGATAGGCTACAGCACCCCAAGGGACCCCAAATTGGCGGAAAAAGTGTTTTATTTTAAAATGAATTACGTTGCAGTTTTACAGATCCAGGTTACTCGGAGTTCAGGTGGCACTCTACGGGAGAGATTTAGCATGTTCTCCCTCAGGTTTCACTGCAAGTAATTGGTCCATGCTGTGACTTGTGATGGTCTGAGTGTCGGCAGGTGACGTTTGTATTTGGCAGGTTCTCAAACAGCTGCCTGCCAAAGAGGAGCGAGTGGAGTTCTGTGCCATGAGTGAGAACCAGCAGCGGCTTTATGACGCGTTGTTCAGCAAACTGAAGAGCTCCAGCAACTCGGAAAGTACGGTTCGAATGAGATCCATGTTCCGTTTCCGTAGAACCTGCGTTTAATTAAAGAGACTGACCAAACGTGACCATCCGAACCAGAATTACCTCCCTGATCCCCAAATCCCCAAATCCCTGTGCCGATCCACTCATATACACACAATACAAACTAACACCCCTGCACCACCATGTCCGTGTCACTGCAGTGCTGAAAGTCCATCCACCACCCTTATATAAAAAAAAGGGTACTAACAGCGTATGCAGAGGAACGGATGGACTACAGAATGTAACTGTAGAACTACAAACCCCATCTGTATGATCAGTGAATCAGGATTTTTACTGATTATCACTTTGCTTAATCGTGTTTAATTAAAATCTGCCATCCTCTCCGTCCAGAACGGGAGCTGACCAACGTGATGATGCAGCTGAGGAAGATGGCCAATCACCCGCTGCTCCACCGGCAGCACTACACCAGCACGCGCCTATCCAGCATGAGCAGACTCATGGTCCAGGTCTCACATCTGTCTTTACAAACATTCACATCAGCATGAAAAGTGCATCCTGGACAGGTGTCCAGCCACTCACAGGACACACACACACACACACACATTTCACCATTTCTAATAGCTCAACTTTAATATGGGCGGCACGGTGGCTTAGTGGTTTAGCATGTTCTCCTCTCAGCACTAGGGATTCCCGGTTCGAATCCCCATCTGGGTGAAGTTTCCATGTTCTCCCCGTGTCCGCGTGGGTTTCCTCCGGGTTCTCCGGTTTCCTCCCACCGTCCAAAAACATGGATCAACTCAATTGAGTTCTCCAAATTGCCCCATATAGAGTGTGTCTGTGTGAGTGTGTGTGTCCAGCGATAGATTGGCGCCCTGTCCTGAGTCTATCTGCCCAGCGCCCGAAACATTCTCCCCTGAATGGGACCCTAATAGAGGATAAAGCGGATGATGATGAATGAATGAACTTTAATTTGTTATTAACTTTAGGAGGGGAACTGGGAATTTTAGAACAAACACACTTAGATAAAGGGAGAACATACAAATTTTACCCTAGTGGACTGCCTTAATGTGTCAGAAGAGCTGCGGTTGCTCAGAATCACTTTTTTGGTCATTGATTAATGGATCAGTCGCTTCTGATCTGTGTGGTTCTGCAGGAGCCGAGTCATCGGGAGTCGGACCCGGCTCTGATCGAGGAGGACATGGCCGTGATGTCGGACTTCGAGTTGCATCGTCTCTGCCAGCAGTACTCCTCACTGCACGAGTATCAGCTGACCTCGGATCAGCTGCTGGATTCAGGGAAGCTCATCCACCTCACACGCCTTCTGAGCGACCTCAAAGAGCAGGTGGGGTCAGGTGCGGTCACCACCACCACGCGCGCTCGCCTAGACGAGGTTGACTGACCTGCTCTGTTCCTCAGGGTGACCGAGTGGCTCTCTTCAGCCAGTTCACCATGATGCTGGACATCCTAGAGGTCCTGCTCAAACACCACAAGCACAGATACATCCGGCTGGACGGATCCACACCCATGAGTGACAGGTGTGTTGTGGGTTCGAATACCATCCATCTATTATCTTCCGCTTTATCCTCTATTAGGGCTATATTAGGGATGCCCCCTATGCCCATCTAGGGGAGAACGTCTCGGGCGCTGGGCAGATACACTCAGGACAGGGCGCCAATCTATCGCTGGACACACTCACTCACACAGACACACTCTATATGGGGCAATTTGGAGAATTCAATTGACTTGATCCATATTTTTAGACTGTGGGAGGAAACTGGAGAACCCGGAGGAAACCCACGCAGACACGGGGAGAACATGGAAACTCCACCCAGATTGGAATTCGATCCGGGAATCCCTAGCACTGAGAGGAGAACATGCTAAACCACTAAGCCACCGTGCCTCCCGGTTTAAATCCCAAGTCCTGAATTTGCTAAATTCTATAGATGTAGAGACTGTGTGTGTGTGTGAAGAC
>JAFMOD010000347.1:218752-245740 GCA_019802435.1 Corydoras maculifer
TGTAAAGACTGTGTGTGTAAAGACTGTGTGTGTAAAGACTCTGTGTGTGTAAAGACTGTGTGTGTGTAAAGACTGTGTGTGTGTAAAGACTGTGTGTGTGTAAAGACTGTGTGTGTGTGTAAAGACTGTGTGTGTGTGTAAAGACTGTGTGTGTAAAGACTGTGTGTAGTCCTTGTTGTCTTTGTGCTACGACAGAATCGTGCTGATCGATCAGTTCAACACGGACCACGACATCTTCGTCTTCCTGCTGTCCACCAGAGCCGGAGGCCTCGGCATCAACCTGACCTCCGCCAACGTGGTCATCCTGCACGACATCGACTGCAACCCTTACAACGACAAGCAGGCGGAGGACCGGTGTCACCGCGTCGGCCAGACCAGGTCCATGTCGTCATGACGATATAATAACCAGATGTTAGTTTAACATCAATGGAGTTTTAAATACTGAACGGCCGTTGGTCCTGCAGGACTGTTCAGGTGATGAGACTGATCAGCAAGGACACCATAGAGGCCGACATGCTCCGCATCGGACAGAGGAAACTCAAACTGGAGCAGGACATGACCGCCACACAGGAGGGTGAGCTCATGGACATGTGGTTCTCCTTTGCACCTTCAGCCCCAATCAGCAAACTCACTTTTATTGTAACATCAATCTGATTTATCCTTAACTAGGGTCATGGGGGGGGGGGGGGTGTTTGTTCCCCATGCCCATCCAGGGGAGAACGTTTCGGGCGCTGGGCAGATACACCCAGGACAGGGCGCCAATCTATTACTGGGCACACACTCACTCACACAGACACACTCTATATGGGGCAATTTAGAGCATTCATTTACCTTAAATCCATGTTTTTGGACTGTGGGATTATACCCACGCAGACATTGGGAGCACATGGAAACTCCACTCTGATCGGCATTTGAACCGGCAGCGCTGAAAGGCGAACGGGCCGAGCACTACACCACCGGGCCGCCCGAATTCACAAACAGAACTGGGATGAGTACGGTTCCTCTGATTATTATCCATCCATCCATTATCTTCCGCTTCATCCTATATCAGGGTCGCGGGGGGGTTCCCCATGCCCATCCAGAGGAGAACGTCCCAGGACGGGGAGGGGGGGGCAATCTAATCGCTGGGCACACACTCACTCACACAGACCCACACACTCTAAATGGGGCAATTTGGAGAACTCAATTGACTTGACCCATGTTTTTTGGACTGTGGGAGGAAACCGGAGAACCCTGAGGAAACCCACGCGGACACGGGGAGGACATGGAAACTCCAACCAGATGGGGATTCGAACCGGGAATTCCTGGTACCGTGCCGCCCCTGATGATGATCCTCTGATGTGTAATGTTCCTCCTTCCAGGTGACGAGGACTCCATTCCAGATGACATGGCCTCCCTCCTCAAAGCCTCGTTAGGACTCTGACCTGCACATGGACCTGCACACCTTCATCTTTGTAGTTCTCTGTTTTTACCAAAACTACAACTGACTGACCTGAAGATTTGCCGACTGTGTCATAATTAATAGAAGTTTCGTCTTCGGTTCTGGATTTATTCTCAGTGCCGTGAAGAGAAGTAGGTTGCAACTGGAATGTAATTCAGTTCTGTGGTTCTGTTTTTGTGTTGCAATAAAAAAAAAAACTTTCAATAAAAAAACTCAAATAAAAACCTACACACCACATTAGAACTTCACTATCGATGCTGCAGCCATCCCTCCATCCATCATCTTCCACTTTATCCTCTATTAGGGTCGGGGGGGCGGGGGGGGAGGTTCCCAATGCCCATCCAGGGGAGAATGTCTCGGGCGCTGGGCAGGACACCCAGGACAGGACACCAATCCATCACTGGGCACACACTCACTGTACACACACACTCTATATGGGGCAGTTTGGAGAATTCCTTTGACCTTGATCCATGTTTCTTGGACTGTGGGAGGAAACCGGAGAACCCGGAGGAAGCCCATGTGGACACGGGAAGAAGATGGAAACTCCACCCAGATTGGGATTCGAACCGGGAACCTACTGAACGAGTTATAACACAGGACATGGAATAAACGCTGATAGATGGACGATAATTAAAGATTTAATATACAAAGTGGGGCGGTGCGGTGGCTTAGTGGTTTGGCATGTTCTCCTCTCAACACTAGGGATTCCTGGTTCGAATCCCCACCTGTGTGGAGTTTGCATGTTCTCCGCGTGGGTTTCCTCCGGGTTCCTCCCACAGTCCAAAAACATGGATCAAGGTCAATTGAATTCTCCAAATTGCCCCATATATATAGTGTGTGTGTGTGTGTGTACAGTGATAGATTGCCCCCTCTCTCCTGGGTGTATCTGCCCAGCGCCCGAAACGTTCTCCCCTGGATGGACACCCCCCCCCCCACGAAGACTTCAAAGAGCAAAAGATAAAGTGTAAATAAAATGGCGAAACTGCTTTAGTAATCACACATTTTAATGAAACGTTTTTTGTTCAAAGCGTTTTAAAATACTCCCGATACTCAGAGTCACAATAATAATTATATTTTACTTTATTTTTTTATAATTCCACGCGTTTTGTCGACAGTACGAAGCACCGAAATCTTTTAGGTGACGAAACGGTCTTTTTGTTTTGGCGAAAGTGTTGAACGGAATCACATTGTGTGTTTGCGCTATTTGAACGTTGGCGCGAGCTGAGGCGATGAACCGACGCTTTTTAAATCGAACAGAAAGAAAAGTAAGTCACATAAAATAACATTTAAACGATAAAAAAACACAATAAAACACTCACGCGTTGAAATATTTACAGTTTATAAAAGGGAAGAGATGTATAAAAGATTTCATTAAAGATGTTACGTCGGTGTCTGTCGCTGGATGATAACATTAAACACGATAATGTTTTTTAAACATTTATAAACAATCGTTCGCTTAATAAAAACAGTTTAACGCGCAGAAACACTGATTAGTCACTTTTTTTTTATTGGAATCGCATTTGATTCCGAGAAGCTGGGAACCGATTCGAACTTTGAATGCACGTCTTAAGGAAGCTGGTGAGTCGTTTGAGCGATTGTTATTGTTTTGTGATGTTTCGATTCCTCGGCGTGATGTGTTTTATTTTATTTGTTTGATTGTGATTAATTTAAATGTGTTTTTACAGCAGGATGAGTGAATTAGAGGAGGTTACGAATCAAATTCATGAGAAGATTTCACTCGTTAAACGACTTTTGGAACTGCGTGCCCTCGGTAATCCATCCATCCGTTATCTTCAGCTTTATCCTCTATTGGGGGGGGGGGGGTGTCTCCATGTCCATCCAGGGGAGAACGTTTGAGGCGCTGGGCAGATACACCCAGGACAGGGGGGCAATCTATCCCTGGGCACTCACTCACTCACACACACTCTATATGGGGGCAATTTGGACAACTGAATTGACCTTGATCCATGTTTTTGGACTGTGGGAGGAAACCGGAGAACCCGGAGGAAACCCACGGGGAGAACATGCAAACTCCACCCATATTGGGATTCGAACCGGGAATCCCCAATGCTGAGAGGAGAACATGCCAATCACTGATCCACTGTGCCGCCCACTACGACTGATTTAGTATTTTAAATTTACTTACGGGCCAGCATTTAATTTGTGGAATCTCTTACTGACATCCTGGAGAGAACATGCAAACCTCACCCCCATCCCAGTGCTGTGAGGTGACCCTGTGCTAAGAGGAGAACATGCTAAACCACTAAGCCACCCTGCAGCCCTCAAATCTAGTCCTTATAAATGAAATAATTGTTATATTAGAATATCATCCATCCATTATCTTCTGCTTTATCCTCTATTAGGGGGGGTGGGGGTTCTCTCATGTCCATCCAGGGGAGAACGTCTCGGGCGCTGGGCAGATAGACCCAGGACAGGACGCCAATCTATGGCTGGGCACACACTCACTCACACAGACACACTCTATATGGGGCAATTTGGAGAACCGAATTGACCTTGATCCATATCTGTGGGAGGAAACCGGAGAACCCGGAGAAAACCAGCACAGACACGAGGGGGAGAACATGCAAACTCCACCCAGATTCTGATTTCAATCTGTATCCTCAGCCCTGAGAGGAGAACATGCCAACCACTAAGCCAGCCCTTTAATTTGGGTATGATGTTTGGATTCGTGATCGTGTTCCGCTCACTTCACTTGTTTTATTTTCCAGCTAAAGATCCGGACAAGCTGACCTATCTGCTCAAAATCCAGCAGGATGTTCGCACCGTCGACGGACTGCTGGATCAGTTTGAGAGACACGTGTCTGAGCAGAGAGGTCTGCTGAAGCATCTGCAGGTGAAAACCCTCACCCGCTTCCTTTACTGATCCACTCATGGAGGGAGGGACAGGGGCAGTGCTGGGGTGCGTTTATCTCTTTTGGATGTAGTGCTTATAATTGGGTCTTATTTATGAGGATATGAGCAGCCAGGTAGAATAGTTACCATATTTTCCGGACTATAAGGCGCACCTAAAAGCCTACAATGTTCCCAGAAATCGGACGTGCCTTATACGTGTACTGAGTTCCAAAATCTATAAAGGTATTGTTGTGCTCCATGCGCTCATCTCACAGACAACGTTAAAAGCAGAGTGAAGAAAATTATAACACATATTGTAACATATATATATATATAGGGCGGCATGGTGGCTTAGTGGTTTAGCACATTCGCCTCTCAGCACCAGGGATTCCCGGTTCGAATCCCCATCTGGGTGGAGTTTCCATGTTCTCCCCGTGTCTGCGTGGGTTTTCTCCGGGTTCTCCGGTTTCCTCCCACAGTCCAAAAACATGGATCAAGTTAATTGATTTCTTAAAATTGCCCCCTATAGAGTGTGTGTGTGTGTGAGTGAGTGTGTGCCCAGCGATGGATTGGCGCCCTGTCCTGGGTGTATCTGCCCAGCGCCCGAGACGTTCTCCCCTGGATGGGCATGGGGAACCCCACCACGACCCTAATAGAGGATAAGCGGGAGATAATGAATGAATGAATATATATATATATATATATATATATATATATGTGTGTGTGTGTGTGTGTGTGTGTGTGTGTTACAATATGTACCTCCTGATTTACACATTTAGACCATCTGTAGAACCATTGGTGGAGTACCCCCCTCCTTTTAGTGTTGATTGTCCAGATAATTTTATTAATAATTCTTTTCTTTGGAGGAACTGGATGGCTATTTTCAGGAGGATGTGCAGAACGCCCAGCGTCTTAAAGAGAACATCCCACCACACATGCCTCGCAAGGGGCAACCGGCCGAGTAAGATACACAACTCATTACAACAAAGTCAATTCCTATGTTTTAAAGTAGGTCAGAGTTTACTGTCTTGAACTTCAACCATTATGACACAAGTTTTTCTTTTTAGGATCTAAAATACTCTTAACTGAGACGTATTGTATTGCAGCCATGCAGGTGTTGTTTTTTTTCGTCACCACTGTGACATCACAGTAATGTGCAGTAATAATGTCTGCCCAATCAGAGGAGGACATGCGGCAGCTCCCAACAAGCAGACAGATGTGCAGTCAGCACCCCAGGACCGAGAACAGCCAAGAAAGGCCGCAAGGAACCCGATCAAAGAAATGGAGTTCATCACAGTGCTGGAGTTTGAGAACATCCCTCCGTAAGTCGTTCACAGATAACAGAGGCTGATGCTTTAAAACAGATCCCAAATTAAAGTGTCCACCAGTTTCATCAATTTCATAAATTACTGTTTCATGTTGAGGTACTTTATATAATTAATTGTTTTGCACATGTTAAGCGGTGACTTTAACTTTATTGGTTTAAGGGTTAAAAAAAAAAAAACTTTGTGGTGTTCTTCTGTCTCAGGTACATGAAAGGTCGCGTGACGTACGATCAGCTAAATGCTGCTGTGAGGAGCATCAATACGGCTGTCGTGGCAAAATACAAAATCTTACAGCAGCCAACAAAAAGCCTGAACAACACCTCCCGAAAACTCCATCAGCGATTTAAAGATCAGGAGACCAAGGACACGAAAGGTATCTTACTACACACCCTTGGGGGTCGCTCCAGCCAAGAGAAAAGCTCACCACAGTCATTTTGTTTAATGACGACCTCTCTTTCTCTCTCTCTCTCAGGTCATTTCTTCGTGGTGGAGGAGGATCTGCGTGAACTGGCTCAGCTGAAGGTGGATAAGCGCTTTGTGGGCATGTTGAACATGCTGCGACACTGTCAGAGGCTGAGGGAGCTGCGAGGAGGCGGGCTGACCCGCTACGTGCTCCTCTGATTGGTTCTTCGTTCATGATGGAAGCATGTGTGACGTGATGATCATGCGGTTTTAATTTAACAATCAATAATAAAACTTTCTGTAAGATTAAAAAGGGGCATTATGTGGCTCTTTTGCTCATTTGTGAGGTCAGGCACTGATGTTGGACCAGATTCCTGATTCTAGTTAATCCTATATGCTCCCTTTTCCCGTGTACAGTTGTCCGTACAGTTGTCCAAAGTGCACGGCATGGTGCTTGATTCTTCACACCTGTCAGTTATTAAGAGGTGTCTCCCAATGCTTTTGTCCACATAATGTGGAAGTCAGAATCACTTTGTACTTAAAAAGTGTCTGTAATCACTTAGTAATTACTTCAGTGAGCCGTCACAACATTAGTGGGAACACGGTGTCCAGACAGAGGTCAAATCCAAACGACTTCATCCATCACCCATCAGCACACCACAGCGCTCAGACGTTATGCAGTCTCTTTACTTTTGTTTGTGAGTCTGTCACCGCTTTTTGTATGTGTATGTGTGTATATATATATATATATATATATATATATATATATATATATACAGTATATACACACACAGTATGTATGTATTAGTAAATATTTTGTATTTAGTAATAAATCCTTAAATATAATCCTAATGTGTGTTTTCTTTGATGTCTGCAGACATTTATTTAAATATTTTTATTGACCTTGTGGGTAATCATGACTGACTAACATGGTGTTGGAGCAGGAATGCTGTACACAGGGTTCTAAACTTTACTCATTGTTTCATTAAAAACATTTTCAATCTGCAGTTTAAATATAAAGCTGTTATACATGTTGCCTTTGCGCATTCGATTTTTTCATTTACACTGTGTGGGGGGAAATTTAGTGAGGGGGGGGTCCCACTGGGTTCTCGCTGGGTTCTCTGCTGATCAGGGTCGAACTCAGAAGTTCTGTCTTTGTCCGTGGGGCTTCAGACGATCTGGTGTTATTGATTTGTTCATACTCATATTTCTAATACATTTAAGATCTCACATGCTGATGTGTGAAGGCAACGCTATGTAGTGAATATGTATGAAATCCTGATCGCGTTCACTTCTGATGTTTCGTTTCTTTTGTTTTTTTTTTAAGTTAATAAGTGTTCTTTATTTGTGGATGTTACTTTTGACCAAATCAGTTAGACATTCACAGAAGTGCAGTGTCATAATCAACCCACAGCTCAATACAGAACCTTCAGCTCACACTGGCACACAGCTCTACAGCTGATCAACCATGAAGCATCTCATCTCATCACTGGTGAGTTTATTCAAAATACATTTACTTTTTGTTAAATTGTATAATAACTTACAACTTGTACAAATTTTTGAACCATTTAACCGTGAAATAAAAGTATGCATGATGCTAATTCCCATTAAGCCTCAATGTGAACCGTATTAAAAACATTTTAGATTTTTGTGTTTATATCAACTTTGCAGTCAGATTGTGTTAATGTATAATTTTTCATAGTAACACAGCAGTCTGTGTGTAAACAGGGCTGGGTATTAGTTATGCTGTCAAATTGTTATCCACTTGTCCTGCAATTTTTAATACAAATGTCTCCTCTTGTCCCTTTGTTGTTTAAATTGAGGGTCATGAAAATAATGCCCTGATTTTATTTTTAAAAATGACTGGCATATTTAAAGGTTTTTGGGCTAAAACTTCAAATATAGACACATAATTAAAACCTAAATACACAACTTCCCTGCCTCTTATATAACATGACTGCAGATACATGGTGTTAAACAAATTTTTAAAAAATGTTCGGTGAGTGGATTTTAAAATGACTTATTACTGCTGATCAACCGGCTCATCCCAGTCTAAAATAATATTAAAAAAAATACAGATTTGTAAAAAAAAAATCCTACAAATGAATAAATGTTTGTCGTTGACATCACTGGGTTACACGTCTGGGTTACACGGGTAACAGTGAAACTGCATCACAGAGCGGTCACTTTGAACCTCTGCTCCTCTTGCTGCTCAGGTGGAGAGTCCGGTTCTGGTGGCAGTGGTTTTGGTTACAGGTATCGGGGGAACCTTTCATTACGGCTTCAGTATCTCCGTCCTCACCGCACCATCAGCCGTGAGTTTATTCCTGTTTACATTCTAACCCTGAACTCTCTTTGATTCTTATTCATTCATTCATTCATTATCTTCCGCTTTATCCTCTATTAGGGTCGCGGTGGGGTTCCCCATGCCCATCCAGGGGAGAACGTCTTGGGCGCTGGGCAGATAGACCCAGGACAGGGCGCCAATCCATCGCTGGACACACACTCACTCACACAGACACACTCTATATGGGGCAATTTTGAGAATTAATTAACTTGATTCATGTTTTTGGACTGTGGGAGGAAACCGGAGAACCCGGAGGAAACCCACGCAGACACGGGGAGAACATGGAAACTCAACCCAGATGGGGATTCGAACCGGGAATCCCTAACGCTGAGAGGCGAACGTGCTAAACCACTAAGCCACTGTGCCGCCTTGATTCTTATAATATTTTAAACTTTAATTTCTGGACAGTTAAGCATTATTTTTATTTGTTTAGTATACTTCAATTTCAAGTTATTTATATATTACTTTTTACAATACTGATAGTGTTTGCTGTAAAAAAAAAAAAAAAACAGTGGTGTAATCGGTTCCACGTTCACCTTTCAGGATCCAGGTTCGAACCCCGATCTGTTTGGGTTTTCTCTGGGTTCTCTGGTTTTGTGCCACAGTCCAAAAACATGGATTCAAGGAGAATTGGCTACTGTGCATGTTCCCAGCACACACTCTTTGGATGGGCATCGAGAACCCCCCCCCCCCAACCCTAGTCCTTAGTATAGCTTTAAGTTCAAGATAATGTTTAACAAATCCATGAATAGAGTTAATGGTTTATTAATGATAAAAATGTATTGTCATGATGATGATGATGGTGGTGCAGCTGTAGTCTGATGATGTTTTGTTTCTGTTTTTAGTACATTAAGGAGCTGGTGAACAGAACATGTGTTCAGCGTTATGGATACTCTCTAGATCCCTGGGAGCTCTCGCTGATCTGGTCCTTCATCGTCTCCATGTTCTGCATCGGAGGCTTGCTGGGCTCGCTGTACTCCGGCCGCCTGGTGACTCTCTACGGCAGGTAAACCCAAGCTGTCAGGGGCGACCTTTAGCCCATTTAGTCCCCATCATGCAGATCGTGTGTGTCAAGTAGTCTATTGATTATGTTTATGAGCAAACTTCCTTTCTCATCATCCCAGTAACCCAGTTTACATCCCGTTTGGTATGTTCTCACATCTTCAGTATATTAGTTCCATGCTTGCTGCTGGGGCTTTATGCCTAAAAATGCCGTGGAGACAGAGTTCTCGGCGGCTGGATGCAGTGACTCAGCACAACGGTGTCGTTATGTAAGACACTGATTCAGTAATGATCTATTTAATTTGTTAATGTGTGAAGGCCTCTGAAAGTGTGCAGACGGCAGTTCTTGGCCGCACTTTCCTGAACCCACGAGCAACTGATTGACTCGAAGACAAACACGGGCGTTCCATTCTGTTTATATGCGAGGAGCCAATAAAAGGTGCAGCGAGTGCCGAGTCCATCTCAGATCGGTCTGCGGTGGCCAACGCGGTCCGTTCGGGCTGACCTCAGCGTTCCGTTCCTTCTGAGCGCTGCTGCTTCTCCTGACATGCTTTTAAGGTTATTGATTCAACGTGACCTTTTAGAATTTTTACACCAGATTGAAAGATGAAATACTGAGAGTTCAGATACAGAAAAAAAATAGAATTAATTTAGGGAGAAGAGAAAAACTGAAAGCAGTGTTGTGTATTTCATGACGCATTGTAATTTTCCTAAAGGTAGCAGCACCAGCAACCACGTCACCTTTAAAATGACACATTCACACACCAGGCCTGAGGGATAACGGATGAAGATGAGTTATTAACTTAACATCTCTGTTGCTCTGTGATTAGGAAGAGATGTCTTATGATGAACAACGTGGTGGCGCTCTGTGCCGCTCTGCTGATGGTTCTAAGTAAATCGGCTGTGTCCTTTGAGATGATCATGGTCGGCCGCCTCCTGAACGGCATCAACTGCGGTGTGTTACATCATCTAACAATATTTAACCTGGTGTAATTACTGAAGCATCGACTCTTAAATATAAATCTTTATATGTTATTTATTTTTTAATGTGGTTGCACAGTGACCAACACAAAATTAAGTCAGTTTAAATCATTTTTAGAGGAAAAATATTAACACTGTAAGGTACGAGGGGGAGTGGCATTATTGTGAAATCACTTTAATGAGGTGCTGTTAGGCCCGACCTGTAGTGGAGTTACAGTTCCACCTCTTTTCTGAGATTTATTCACAATAATACACAACCTCGAGTGTCTTATTGCTTTAATAAAACGCTTACAAAAACTATAATAAAAAATACAAGGTTTGATTTATAAATGCGTTTATTGAAAACAAAATCGTTAATAATCTGCTCTTCCGCGACGTCATCTAGTCCGATTTTAGATGTCGGTTTCTCTAACGATCAAACACTGCCATCTAGTGGCCAAATTACAGAACACAATTTATAAATAAAAAAAACCAATAGGTTTAGTGCTGACTGGGAATCAGCTCGCTGTTTGTATTTTATTTAAAATAATGTATTTTACTCTGCTGTGTTATTTACATTGATGTCATGACAGGACGAACGGCTCAGCCAATCAGATTTAAGGAGCAGAAATCCCCGTTTTATAATGACATTAAATTGTAATGTCTTTTGATTTGTTAGTTCTGTATGACAGTAAAGCAGCGAGCCTTTAGAACCTGAAGGAGTTTTCTGTTCAAAGCCAAATCAATTTGCGCTCAGATCTTATTGTGATTTATAAATGTTTAATCAATTTAGTAAAACCTATATTTTCAGTTGTTATGTGGTTACTGAGACCGTGGTTTGTAGTTAGTATTTCGTCGATGGCAGTGAGGTTCATTTATTCAGTTGTTTTTTTCCCCACAGTTTAAACATTGCGTTCCTTCTTTTTATTGTTAAGGTAACTAAACGCTGCTGTTCTGTACAGGTGTCAGTCTGACGGTCCACACCATGTATGTGCTGGAATGCGCCCCCAAGAGGTTGAGAGTGATTCTGGGGGCGTCGGTGGCCAACTTTATTTCACTGGGAAAATTTGCTGGTCAGCTGCTCGGCATCAGGTGGGTGTTGTGATGTCATAAGGGAGGTCTAAATGTGCGTTAAATGTATTGTAAAGTCTAATTATATTGGTGTTGATGTGTGTGTGTGTGTGTGTGTGTGTGTGTGTGTGTAGTGAGTTGCTGGGGACTGAAACTCTCTGGCCCCTTCTGCTGGGCTTCACCGGACTCACTGCCCTTCTGCAGCTCTTCATTTTTCCCTTCCTGCCCGAATCACCCCGTTTCCTGTTACTGAACCAGGGCGATGCGTCTGCCTGTCAGAGAGGTGAGGGCAGATTTTCTTTACCAACCCTTTCATTTCAGTCTCACGCACCAAACTATGAAAAGTTATAAATATTAAAAGTGTAATGTACGGTAGCTGCAGCAGTAAATAAGCATCATCAACAACTTCAGTTATTGAAAATAATGTTTATTAAGTTCTTTTCTCAGCTCTAGGGATTCCCGGTTTGAATCCCCATCTGGGTGGAGTTTCCATGTCCTCCCCGTGTCCGCGTGGGTTTCCTCCGGGTTCTCCGGTTTCCTCCCACAGTCAAAAACATGGATCAAGTCAATTGAATGCTACAAAATTGCCCCCTATAGAGTGTGTGTGTGTGAGTGAGTGTGTGCCCAGTGATAGATTGGCGCCCTGTCCTGGGTCTATCTACCCAGCGCCTGAAATGTTCTCCCCTGGATGGGACCCTAATAGAGGATAAAGCGGGAGAGTTTTACTGAAATATAGAACTAAACTCTATTTGACATTATTTATACATTACATATATCATCTCATTTGTGTTTGGTTTGGCAGAGATGATCAGTAATTGTTGAAATGTTGCATGAAGAAACTAAAATAATAATGGACTAATTATAAAGACCCCTATCTGCGTGGGTTTCCTCCGGGTTCTCCGGTTTCCTCCCACAGTCTAAATACATGGATTAAGGTTAATTAAATTCTCCGAATTGCCCCATATAGAGTGTGTCTGTGTGAGTGAGTGTGTGCCCAGCAATAGATTGGCACCCTGTCCTTGGGTGTATTTGCCCAGCATCCGAGACGTTCATGGGGAACCACACCGCGACCCTAATAGAGGATAAAGCAGAAGATCCCATTTTGTTTTAGAGAACATGCAAAATGCTGCGCTAAAGGTCTTTATAAAAGAAAGCACATACACTACATACAACTGCATTCAAGTGACATTACCACAGACCAGATTTAGTGAAATTATGTTCTGTTGGGTTACGGTTTGGGTTGCTATGAAATGATTCGAAAGTCTATGCAAGGTCACCACAATGCGTGTGTGTGTGTGTGTGTGTGTGTGTGTGTGTGTGTGTGTTTGTGTAGCTTTACAAAAACTACGAGGACCCCACGACATTCACTGCCACTCAGAAATGGAGGTGATGCAGAAGGAACACGCTGTTCTGCAGGATGTAAAGAACCACAGCGTTCTGGAGCTGCTGTCCTTACGTTCTGTTCGCTGGCAGCTTTTAACCATCATCATCTGCTTCTCTACGTTACAGCTCTGCGGCATCAACGCTGTGAGTCTCCTCCACATGAACACAAGAACTGTGCAGGTTGTTCACTGAGTAGAATAAGAAGGTTCTCGTCGTGACATCAGTTCACAATCAGTCACTAAATGCTGGAACGATCTTCACAACGCTGAAGAGACATCTCAGAACCACATCTCTTCCCCAAGCTATAAAAAATAAAGAAATACAATAATAATAATAATTATCATTTTGGTTTGATTAAACCACAGCTGATTTGTGTTGTTCTCTCATGAGTCCCTTTGGATGAAAGCATCTGCTGAACGACTAAATGGAACCTCAATTAAATTAAGTACTGAAAGTTTGTATTGTACGTCGTTCCTGCACCTGCAGAATGACCTAATGTTATTGATGTAAACGATAAGACACAGATTTTAGTGCTTCTACACATTAATTTTTTTTTCCAGAGACACAGTTACAACCCAATATAAGAGCCTAGAATACAAGATATTAATAAATATATTTGTTACAACTAACAAAACCCTATCAAGAGTAACAGCGATACAGAAATGTCTGTTTTTAATTAGGGATGCTCAATCTATAGATGAAGATTTAAGAGATTTAACATGTGAATGAAAAGGGTGCCATTTGTCGTAAATATAGCTGATATGGTTGTTGGAAGATGTTAGAATCGTTTTCATATTTAAAGCTTTTTCAACGTCCCACAGCCAAGTTGAGATTAGAGAAGGATTTAGAGATTTCCACAGACAAAGGATCCAACGTCTGGCCATTAGTGACTTCCACACTTTAAAATAGTGAAAGCTGCTCTTCCATAATCATGAGGCTGAGATATTATGGTGCGTTTATTATGGGATGTGTTTGCAGGTCTATCTGTACTTGTCAGATGTGTTCATCGCTGCAGGAATCCCCGAACCCGACCTGCGCTACGCCGCTCTGGGGACAGGACTGTGTGAGTTCAGCACCTCCATCATGGGTGTAAGTTTGGTTCCAGTTCACGCCATGTGTGTTCATCACTTACAGACACTTTTCCTTTCCTCAATGTATTTAACAGTAATGTAAGTGAAGTTATTTTTTGTTATTATTTAGAGTTTGTTGGTTGAGAAGTCCGGGAAGAAGGCGCAGTTAATTCGGGGTTATTTGAGCATGGCCGTCACGCTGCTGGTCCTCACACTGACACTCTACCTTCAGGTGAGTCCCACCCTCCCCATGTCAGCCAGGTGTTAATAAAACAAATCAATAAAAAGAGCAAGAAAAACTGAAGCTTGTCTTTAAAAACAAAACAAAAGACTTTTATATAGAATCCATTCTTTCTATGTTGCCTGAACACAAGGCTTTAAAGCAAATCATTTATATCAGTGATTTAAACATTTGCTTCTAGGAAACCCTTGCCAGTTTTGGAGAGCTTAGGCTGCATCCCCCCCCCCCCCCAAAAAAAAAAAAACAAATAGAATAATTCGCCGTTTTTACTGAACTGTTCCAATCTGGGCGGCACGGTGGCTTAGTGGTTTAGCACGGTCTCCTCTCAGCACTAGGGATTCCCGGTTCGAATCCCCATCTGGGTGGAGTTTCCATGTTCTCCCCGTGTCTGCGTGGGTTTCCTCTGGGTTCTCCGGTTTCCTCCCACAGTCGGAAAACATTGACCAAGTCAATTGAATTCTCAAAATTGCCCCATATAGAGTGTGTCTGTGTAAGTGAGTGTGTGCCCAGCGATGGATTGGCGCCCTGTCCTGGGTCTATCTGCCCAGCGCCCAACGTTCTCCCCTGGATGGGCATGGGGAACCCCACCGCGACCCTAATAGAGGCGGGAGATAATGAATGAACGAATGAATGAACGTTTTAATCTGCATTTCCTATTACTTCCACCAGATGGGGGTATTTCGCAGCATTATTACTGTGATACAGTGAATTCTGCTCCGCGGTGCAGAGTCTGCACTGAACCATAGAACCACAGAGCTGGATTCATTAAGAACAATTCCTTTTTCTTTTCATTGTTATTTTTTACATTTTAACATCGTGGTAACATTATGAATCGTGCCGCCGGTTCCAAACCTGTGTAGTTAGGAGAGGTGACAACATTGACACTAATAAATCTCTTGGTTCGTGGGTCACACTGTGAGATTCTGTTCCCTCTGTTAATGGTCTTATGACTTTGCAGTCCTACGTGACGTGGATTCCATACTGCAGCATGGTGCTCATCTTCATCTTCATCATCTCTTTTTGCTCCGGACCTGGTGAGAGTCACATGATGCATGACTTGCGTGTTTTAGGAGCTCGGAATTAAATAGTGGCTTCACTTTTTTCATGTTTTGATGGCAAATTTCATGCAGTTTGTCTGTCTCTTTCCTCACAGCCTGTTTGACGGTCTCAATCCCTGGAGAAATCTTCACACAGTCCGATCAGGCTGCAGCCTTCACTGTGGCCTGCACGCTCAACTGGGTGGGTCTGTTCCTAATAGGCATGGTGTTTCCCTTCATAGTGGTGAGACTTTATTAAATATTCTGAGGTTCCACCGACAGCTCTGACAGATCCCACCGTGAACACGTGTCTTTCTTTTCAGATTCATCTCGATTACTTCTGCTTCCTCATCTTCTTCACGTTCTGCTTCGGCACCGCCACGTACATATGGTACTGGGTTCCAGAGACGCAGAACAAGAGTCTGATGGAAATCACTGCTGAATTTAAAAGAATGCACAGCAAAAACAGAACCACACAGATCACATACGTCACAGACGCGCCGATGAAACAGTTCACAAAACTCTGAATTATTATACTGAAGGTGTTTCAGACGTTCAACACCGAACACAGCAGCAGACATTTTAGTGAAGCCTGTAGAATATAAAACAAACTATAAAGGGTCTGAGGTCAGCGCCCCAAACACACGGCATCCTCCTAAAAAAGTTTTTCAAGCAATAAGATACCAAAGGGCGTGGCATTATTCTGAATAATCACATAAAGAGGTGTTTAGTCCTGATGTAGCGGAGTAGAGTTCCACCTCTTTCATGTGATTTATTCACAATAATACACAACCTCGTGTGTCTTTTGCTTTTAGAAAATGCTTAAAAACACACTGTAATAAAACACTGCTGTTTTACTGCAGTTAAATAAAATCACTCAGTTCGGGAGGAAACGTGATATTTAAAAGACTTGTAACACTCATTATAACCATTATTTGTATTTGTGGTGTATCACTTCTGTAGTACTCTTGATGTTTACATCATGACTGGCTCATTGAATCAAAATAGTGACGTCAAAATGATATGATTTTTTTTTATTTGCATCTGTTAACGATCTCCTGCTGCCTTTAATGAAACAAAAAAGTTTGCAAACGTTTGTACAGACATTTAATTGATGAAGTGCCAACAGATGACGTGTCCTCTGTAATGAAATCAAATCAGGTTTATTGATCACATGTGTAGTTATAGACGGAACAGCCAGCAGAGAAATTCTTTTCTGACGTCTCCACAGGAAGTTAAAAATTTTAGATTTACAAAATAGTTATACAAAGGATAATGTGTATTTACAATGTGCGATTTAAGTCTAAAAGAGAAACTGTACAAATATGGCACTGTAACGGATATAAACTAAAAATTGTTTTATAAGTTATATTAAAGTATAAGTTATAATTAAAGTGAGTAAATGGAATGTTTGTGTTAATTTTAACTTCTGGGAAGAAAATAAGAATCATTTGTTAACGATCCGGGGTGTACTAACTTTTGCTCAGACCTCTGTAATGATGAGCGGTGTTTTGTGGATGAATGACGTCACAGCGTGGGTCCACGCCGCGTGTTTGGGGATCGATATGAGATCAGATGACTGATTGATTGTTTCAGACGCTGCGACGCCCGGAACTTATCGGCTCTGCCTCGGTGCTCTCCTCCGGGTGAAGCGGCTCTGTCGGCTGTGAGGATGAGCGTCGGCTGTGATAGACGCGGTGACGTGCCGTGACGTGGGTCTGTCCCGCCGCGTCTCCGAAACCCTGCGCGCCGCTGATAACGCAATCTGCCCCCCCCATCACGCGCTCCGCCCACCCTTGACCCGCACCCATCGCACGCACGTGAGCTGTGGGATATGCGTGGGGGGTGAGGTGGAGCGCGCACGCGAACAGTGGACGTGAAGTGCGCGCGCGCGTTTTGACGCGGACGCTGCAGGAGCCCGGTTCGAACGCCGCTCGCGCGGTGACCACGTGACCGTCTGAAGTCCTGAGCGCGAGCTGTTTAGTTTCTTTTTTTTTTTTTTTTTGGTTCGGTTTCAAAATAGTGACGCGTTTACGTTGTGCGTGCGCGCGCACCTGCGACTCGAAGTGTTTGGGGCGGCAGCATAGTGGGGGAACCCCCCCCCCCGAAACACCTCCCCCCCCCACACTCACCCAATTTAGTCATTGCAAATATTTTGCACGCGCGCAGCTGAGTGGAGACGCGGCGGCGGAATGGAGGAGACAGTGGACGTGTTCACGAGCAAAAGTGACATCCATCATCGGTGAGTTCAAAGAATCTGCACCTCATCATCATCATCATCATCATCATCATCATCATCATCATCATCATCACTCTGCCATCTGCTTTTCTTTAAATGTCTGTTAAGAAAGAAACGATGCTGAATAACGTATTATTTATTTTTACATTTAGAATTCACTCTAATAAAACTGTAAGTCAATTAGTTATTGGTATAATTATATCCGCTCTAATTATTCTACTTTATTATAACAGCTTTATACAATATATGATTAAGAATATTATTAATCATTGAATTTAGGTGGTTGATTTAGTCCCATTTCGGCCATGTATATTGGACAACTAAATACCTCTAACCTTGTGCAAACATTTTGGGGAAGGCCCTATTCTGTTTCAGTCCCTGAGCCTGAGTGTAATTTGTTAAAATCAGACAAACAGTTGACTGTAAAGACGAAGTGTCATGGCTTAATGTTACACAGGACGTGATGTGAGGTTTTTATAGAATGAGTCTTAAAAACAGCAAGCAGGCATAAAGTTTCACTTTAGTTAAATTCATAAATAATTAATTGTGCTGTTTAACGCAGCAGTTCAGAAACGCAGAGCCGTTTCTACATTTCCATCGCGGTCGATCCGACGCCTGCGAGTTTAGAACCCTGAAACCTGAGGCTGAAGGACTGTGGAGGTGATGGAGGCTCAGCGTAGGACAGATTTGATCCGAAATCTGTTTTAGGGTTAAATTCATGTTCTACAGAAGTCTGAGGGATATTTGCAGGAGTTTATTAACTTTAATTTAGTCTCGAAACATAATTATATTGAAATTGAACATATAATTTGAAATATCAGTAACGCTGAATAAACCCAATAAACCCTGTATTATATATTTTGATGCTTATTGTCTGTGTTTTCAGCTCCACTGATCATACAGATGGGGTTTGTAGTTCTACTGTTCCATTCTGTAGTCCATCTGTTTCTCTACATACTCTGTTTGTCCACTTTGGTATGTTCTCTGATGATCAGGACTGTGGACAGAGCAGGTGTTATTAGGGTGGTGGAGCTGGTGGTGTACGGTTAGCGTGCGTTGTGCTGGTAGCAGTGGATCAGACACAGCAGTGCTGTTCAGCAGCAGATGATTAACAGGGTGAAGCAGTGAGGTGGAGGTGTGTAACAGAGTGCACAGTGTGTGGAGGCAGGGTTCAAACTCCAGCAGCTCTGTCAGCGTCTGCATGAAGGAGAACTGAACCCAGCGGGTGAAATGAGAAGCGTAACTTTACACCAGGTCTCGGCTCCGTCTGCCGTTATTGGCTCATCGTTGCTCATCTGAGATCCACACTCTGTCACGCCTGCGAACGTGTCGCTCAAAAACATACACTCCTCAGAGCTGTGCTCCACCCACATGACATACAAGCTGGAGTGATGTCACAAGATTGCTCGACGATAAAGCCACGACTGCAGGGTCCTGATATGGTGCAATGAGAGAGAGAGAGAATTTAAAACAAGAAACCACAGCTTTTATTTACAGCCTTATTAAAGATCTGCAACACGGACACGCTGATCCTCATGAACTCCGCTCATCAGTGCACAACCTTGTGCCTGCACTCTGAACTATCAATAGAACGTCAGCAGTTCATCTCTGAACTCATCTTCTCTCTCTGTGTGTGTGTGTGTGTGTGTGTGTGTGTGTTGCTTTTCAGGGTGTTTGTTAATAAAAGTGTGAATCTGGATAAAATCAAGTGCTATGGCTTCGATATGGACTACACACTGGCTGGTGAGTTTACACCAGAACATCCATCCATTCATTATCTTCTGCTTTATCCTCTATTAGGGTCGCGGGGGGGGGGGGGTTCCCCATGCCCATCCAGGAGAGAGTGTTTCGGGTGCTGGGCAGATACACCCAGGACAGGGGGCAATCTATCACTGAACCCACACTCACTCACACACACACACTCTATATGGGGCAATTTGGAGAATTCAATTGACCTTGATCCATGTTTTTGGACTGTGGGAGGAAACCGGAGAACCCGGGGGAAACCCACGTGGACACGGGGAGAACATGGAAACTCCATCCAGATGGGGATTCGAACCGGGACTCCCTAGAGCTGAGAGGAGAACATGCTAAACCACTAAGCCACCGTGCCGCCCAACACAGGAACATTCATTCATTCATCATCTCCCGCTTATCCTCTATTAGGGTCACGGTGGGGTTCCTCATGCCCATCCAGGGGAGAACGTCTCGGGCGCTGGGCAGATAGACCCAGGACAGGGCGCCAATCCATCGCTGGGCACACACTCACTCACACAGACACACTGTATAGGGGGCAATTTTGAGAATTCAATTAACTTGATGGATGTTTTTGGACTGTGGGAGGAAACTGGAGAACCCGGAGGAAACCCACGCAGACACGGGGAGAACATGGAAACTCCATCCAGATGGGGATTCGAACCGGGACTCCCTAGAGCTGAGAGGAGAACATGCTAAACCACTAAGCCACCGTGCCGCCCAACACAGGAACATATTCATTTCAAATCATCATACTCTTCTTCATCATGCACTCTTCCTCCTCATCATCGCGGTTGTATCTGAGCGGTGTTCGGGGTGAATGAAGCCGGTGTCATCAGTACAGCTGAGTAACTCAGTTTTAATGTAATGATGTCCGATCCGTTGTTTCATCTCGCAGTCTATAAATCCCCTGAGTACGAGGCGCTGGGTTTTGAGATGCTGAGGGACAGACTGGTGTCCATCGGTTATCCACACGAGCTGCTGCGCTACAACTATGAACCCACCTTCCCCACACGGTGAGTGAGTCCCCACCTCACACTCCCGCAGATCAAACCGCCGGACACAGAGGAGTCGGCCGTTCATTCGATGGAAGCCTTGATCGAGAACCCACCCTGTTTCTGTGTCTGATTCCCTGCAGAGGGCTGGTGTACGACACCACCTACGGGAATCTGCTGAAGGTGGACGCTCACGGCAACGTTCTGGTCTGCAGTCATGGGTTCGTTTACTTCAGCAGGTACGAGTTAATTTATATGGTTTTACAAAATAAAGACTCATTCAGCCTTAAATCAACAGGTTTTTAATCTTTAAACACTTTAAATAACTGTGTGTGTTTGTGTGTCTGTGTTTGTGTGTCTGTGTTTTTGTGTGTGTTTGTGTATGTGTTTGTCTGTGTTTGTGTGTTTGTGTGTGTGTCTGTGTGTGTGTGTGTGTGTGTGTGTGTGTGTGTGTGTGTGTGTGTGTGTGTGTGTGTGTGTGTGTGTGTGTGTGTGTGTGTGTGTGTGTGTGTGTGTGTTTGTGTGTGTGTGTGTGTGTGTGTGTGTGTGTGTGTGTGTGTGCAGTGCAGAGATTCAGCAGAATTACCCGAATGGATTCATTCAGAGAGATAACACAGAGAGGTTCTACATCCTCAACACCCTCTTCAACCTCACAGGTACCAACATGAGCGCCACCTTCAGTCTCAGTGTCGCTACAGATCTGATCTCAGAACAGTGTGACTGCTCTTTTAACAGAGACGTACCTGTACTCCTGCCTCGTGGATTTCTTCACCAACTGCAGCAGATATAAGAAGTACGAACATCTGTTCAAACGTTTACTGAACAACATCTGGATCTCACTCTCATTACCCCCCCCTCCCTCTCTCTCTTCACCGTGCTTGTTCTCACTACACTCTCACTCTTATTTTCCCATTATTATTCTATTATTACTCTCCCAAAATATTCTTTTCTTTATTCTCTGATTCCTCTGACATGTTTTACATGTTACACTTTTCTCTCATTTCCTTTTCCACTTTTCTATTTACTCTCTCATAAACACAATGATATCACCGCTTTCTCTCTCTCTCTCTGAATTCGACTCTCACTCTTGTCTCTATGTCATATTTATAATTTTATCTTTCTTTATTCTCACTCTCCTCTCTCTCTCTCTCTCTCTCTCTTTCTCTCAGTTATCAGAAGGGCTTTAAACACGGCGACCTTTTCATGTCCTTCAAAAGCATGTTTCAGGACGTGAGGGACGCCATGAACTACGTCCACGACACGGTGAGCTGACAGACTGACCCCACAATCAGAACCAGACTTTAAAATCCAGAGTTAAATTCATGAAGATGTTTTATTATGATGAGCTTCATTATGGAGTTATGATGGCGACCACAGGAGGGCGCACATGTGCCTAATCTGTTAAAACAGCGTTTGCGCTCAAGAACCTTAAATTTTAAAGTAGCATTTAATTCATTACTGATTTCGATGGAACATTTTAATCGTTTTCACATTTGCAGGGTGTTGAAGTTTAAATAAACTCCTCCCACTCTTGTTTTTGATTGGACAGGGCTGTCTGAAGGAGACGACGCTGCAGAATCTGGATAAATACGTGAACAGAGATGTAAGTGATCACAGTGCTCTCTTTCTCTCTCACACCTTCGAGTCCTGTTCAGAACATGCAGGTTATTATGAACATTAATTACTTTAATTAACATAAATATGCAGGGTGGTGTAGGGGTTAGCACGTCAGCCTCTCAACGCTGGGGATCCAGGTTTGAATCCCGATCAGAGGTCTCATGGTCTCCTCGTGTCCACATGGGTTTTCTCTGGTTTCCTTCCACAGTCTAAAAACATGGATTTAAGGTGAATTGGATGCTCTAAATTGCCCCTATATAGTGTGTGTGTGAGTGAGTGAGAGCCCAGTGACGGATTGGCCCTCTGCCTCCCAACCTTGGATTAAGCGGAAGATAATGAATAAATGAATATAATTATACAGACTTGTGCAAGATTTTAGAAAGACATTACTGAAGGGACGACGGCGGATTAGATTTAATTCAACACATTGTTTTGTAAAACAATATAAGGAACTGGATTCATCACTTTTGAGCTACATCTCATGTTTTTTTCATGTTAAAATAAATAAATAACTTATTCCTCATCATGGACAAACTTCACTGTCACTTTAGAACATTTAGAACATTTCAAACATTAAAACATGGAGTTCTGTGTGAAATAATCGAGTGATCCTCAGATCTGATCTGATCTTCTGTCTGCAGTATCGTCTTCCCTTTTTACTCACCAGGATAAAGGAGGTTGCAAAAGTTTTTCTGGCCACGAACAGTGATTACACCTACACAGAGGTGAGCGCTGTCCGTCTAACAGACCAGAACTGATCTGAGATCAGCCACAGTATTAATGCAACGCCGTTCTTTTAATTTTTTTAGGCCATAATGAAGTATCTGTTAGACTCTCCACCAGGTTCGAAGGTGAGCTGTGACTCCTGATTCTCAGTGAACTTTATTAGGAACTAATTCTGGTTCCCTCCAAATTCCCCCCCGGATGGCATTGTTTTCGGTACTTTACCCCTCTGATCTTACAGATGGGGATTGTAGTTCTACCGTTCCGTTCCCTTCACTCTGTTCTCTGATGATCAGGACCAGGGACGGAGCAGGGTGTCATTAGGGTGGTGGATGATTCTCAGTGATGCACCATGTCAGTGTCACTGCAGTACTGAATAAATTAATCAGTTTTAAAACCATGTTCTATTATACTAATATATTTTTTTTCATGATGTTGTTGATTGGTTTCCATGGAGATCTCATTGAGGTTTATAATTTCTGCTGTGCATCATTTATAATCACGGTTTCTTTTTACAGTACCCCCAAAAAACCTGGCGCTCCTATTTTGACCTGGTGGTGGTGGACACACGGAAGCCGCTGTTCTTCGCTGAGGGGACGGTGCTGAGGCAGGTGGACACGGTAGGTCTCCGGACTTCTGTTCTGCTGGGTTCTCTTTAAATGACTAAAGGTCACGACTGACCTTTGTGTTGCAGAACACGGGGAAGCTGCGGATAGGAACCTACACCGGAGACCTGCAGCACGGAACCGTCTACTCCGGAGGTCCGGATTATTCTGCATAACCTACCGTTAGTGTCCAGAGTCTGTCCTTTTCATCATCATCTCTTCTCAGGTTCCTCAGATATCATCTGCGACCTGCTGGACATGAGGGGGAAGGATATCCTCTATGTGGGCGATCACATTTTTGGGGATATCTTGAAGTCAAAGAAGCGGCAGGGCTGGAAAACCTTCCTGGTGATTCCTGAACTGACCAAAGAGTTACACGTGTGGATGGATAAACACGGTGAGGGTCATCGCTCGCAGGTCAGAAATCTGCAATCGCTATAGCAACAAGTGCATTGGGTTGGGTTTGAACTTTCATAATACAGTGCAAATAATCTACAGCTTTCATTTTAGTTCCTAAACATATTTAGTTTATAATTTGGTGTTTAAAAGATTTAAGAACTTTAAGGAAAATCGTAGGAGACTTAATTGACTGGGATGATAAGACTGGAATGTCTGGAACAATGGAAAAGCAAACATATGCAACATTACTGCTCTTTGACACTAGAGGGCAGACTTTTTAAACTAATTTTTTTATTGTAATTGGATGTTGATGTTCAGTCCGGGTTCTTGTTGGTTATTATTGTTAGAAACTTTAATGCTGTAATGCAGGACATCAGCAGTGATTCGGACTCAGGAATCATCCTGACTCTGGGTTCGATCCTGATGAGTGCTGTGGCAGTGAGGATGGTGATGCTGATGTTCTGTCTCTGTGCAGAGATGTTCGAGGAGCTGCGGGAGCTGGATATAAGTCTTGCTGAACTTCATAAGTAATTAAAACACGACATTTAACAACAATTAATTTAAAAAAATAGCGCCCTTAATTAGGATTCAATTACTTAAAATATATTAGCCATGGTGGCTTAGTGGTTTAGCATGTTCTCCTCTCAGCGCTGGGGATTCCCTGTTCGAATTCCCATCTGGGTGGAGTTTCCATTTTCTCCCCGTGTCCACGTGGGTTTCCTCGGGGTTCTCCGGTTTCCTCCCACAGTCTAAAAAACATGGATCAAGTCAATTGTGTGTGTGTGTGTGTGTGTGAATGAGTGTGTGCCCAGTAATAGATTGGCTCCCCTGGATGGGCATGGGGACCCCCCCCCCCCCGCGACCCTAATAGAGGATAAAGCGGAAGATAATGAATGAATGAATGAATGAATGAATGAATGAATATAAGCCATGTGATCAGAGCAGCTGTATCAGACCTGCAGGTGGCGGTGGAGTCACTGTTTCTGATTCAGCTTTATTCTGGTTTCAGGAACTCAGATTTTGAAGGTGCTTCAGACGTGAGTCTGATCCAGAGCAAAGTGAAGGTGAGTCTGATCGTTCAGGATCTGATCTCTGAGTTCCTTCAGCGTGGTCTGTGCTTCAGTCCGATCTTTCTGATTCCAGTACGTGACCAATGGGATGGAGCTGTGTTATGGGAAGATGGGAAGCATGCTGCGCTGTGGCTCCACCAAAACCCTGTTTGCCAGCCAGCTGCTCCGCTACGCCGACCTGTACTCATCCTCCATCCTGAATCTGCTCCACTACCCGCTGGGATACCTCTTCAGAGCGCCATTCGTCCTGGTAGGACTCTGAACAATAATAATGTACATGTAGAAAAACAAAAAAACCTCAGTGATTCATTATCCCGCCCAAAAAGTATTATAAAGTCCAGAGTTTCTGATGGTCCTCATTTACAAACGGACATACAGATGAATCCAGAAGGTACTACCAAGAGTAAACAAACCAAGATCTAAAAACATCTGACCTCAGAATCACTCCACTGATTTAAAGAACATGTTTTAAACTGTTTTAAAGAAAAACATCATCTGTATCTTTTAAGGTCTGATCCGTCGTTAATAAAGATGCGATCTGTGAAATAAAATCTGCTCTTAAACATCCTACAAGCTATTAGAATGAAGAGCTTCCTTCGGTTCCACGTGTCCCACAGTGATGTACACACAGCAGTCACTTACAGCAGGGTCACCTGACTGACCCGCACTGAACCCTGACCTCAATGCCATCCAACACCTTTGGGATGGAGCCTGGTCTCATGGTCCAACATCAGTGTCTGACCTCACAGATCACACCTCATAACCACGATGAAATCCTGCGAAGTTTATTACAGCGACGAAGGAAGAACCAAATTAGAACGTCATGTAAATTTATTCATTCATTATCTCCTGCTTTATCCTCTATTAGGGTCGCGCGCGGGGGGGGGGTGTTCCTCCATGCCCATCCAGGGAAGAACGTCTCGGACGCTGGGCAGATACACCCAGGACAGGGTGCCAATCCATCCCTGGGCACACACTCACTCACACACACACACACTCTATATGGAGCAATTTGGAGAACTCAATTGACTTGATCCATGTTTTTGGACTGCGGGAGGAAACCGGAGAACCCGGAGGAAACCCATGCAGACAAGGGGAGAACATGGAAACTCCACCCAGATGGGGATTCGAACTGGGAATCCCTAGCGCTGAGAGGAGAACATGCTAAATCACTAAGCCACCGTGCTGCCCGTCATGTAAATTAATTTTGTAATTCAGAGGGACACGTTTTCCATGAAAGAGGGGGATGAATTAGTACAGCGAGGCCACTGCGTGCTGTTCATCGGTGAGAATCTGATTGAATACAAACGTTTTCCTTTTTAAACCAGATGCCCCACGAGACGGCGATGGAGCCCTTCATCAACGACGCCTTGGATCTTTCATCCAAACTGAGGAGGACGTCCATCCAGGTGAGACGGCGTCGGAATGACTGATTATAAAAGTTTAACGAAGTAATTTAATCAGATTCTCATGTAATTATTTGTTTCTTTGTGTTTCCTTCTTTGGAGCAGCGTCTGTGTCAGTGTGGCGATAACTGTGGGCTGAATAAGTGTGAAAAGGACAGGAACGTACAACCATAGTAACTTTGTGTGTGTGTGTGTGTGTGTGTGTTTGCGTGTGTGTGTGATTTCCATCATGCATGATTTTGTAGTCGATGTTAAATCGACTGCTCAGGCCTGGGAACCACAGCAATAAGAAACTTTGTCATTTCTATAAGACTCTGTCGTTTCTTCTGCTCAGTGAACGCCGAACACGTCGCTCTCTCGCAGCTTCACACTGAGATCGCTGATCGCTGATGCAGACATGATGAGTGCATCTGCCTTTTAATAATGTCCCGGGTTCAAATCCTGAGGTATCCGAAAACTGAACCTGCAGAGGACGAAGGGATTTAAATAAAACTATAACAACGTGATCAATCGTTTTCATAAATAACCAATAAAATTATTGTTTTAAATCTTTAGTACACTGTATGGACTAAACATTTTGGGAGTCCGGTCTCTGACATGGTTACAGAGATCAGGTTTTGTAAACTGAAGTTACTTATTTTATACATTATTTTGTTCTTTGAAAGATTTCTAAATGAGTCGACTCAGTTTGAGTCATTCGTTCATTATCTTCCATTTAATCCTCCTATACGAGGGGTGTGGGGGAGAGGGGGGAATTTGGTCCCCATGCCCATCCAAGATGAGATGTTTTATTGCTGGGCACACTCACTATATGTGGGGCAAATTAGAGCATACAATTTACCCTGTAACTGTTTTTTGGACCGTGGATGGAACCCCACAGGGAGAACATGCAAACGCTACCCAGATTGGGATTTGAAACTAGATACCAGGCGCTGAGAGGCCGGCGTCCAGAAAACAGGTTGAAGGAACAATTTACGGATCTAAGACTGTTCTCTTAATCAGACGTTTAAACAGTAATTATTAATAGTATTCATATGGGGGGGGGGG
>JAFMOD010000347.1:252745-290005 GCA_019802435.1 Corydoras maculifer
CACAGAACCTCAGAGACGCCTCCAGAGCACAGAACCTGTTACTCAGTGTCTCAGCCTTCAGGTCCATGAGATTCAGATTTAAATTCATTTATATTTAAATCTAATCTAAATGCTGAATGTGCAATTTCACGGTTTTACATCGATTTATACGGTAAATGGAAGACGACAGTTCAGAAGTTTGTAGACGATGCTAATCTATTTTTAATTACAGACTATATAAGTGTTCATGGGGTTTTAAGAATCTGATATAATGATAGTTTTTAATTACGAGTTCTTAATTAAGATTTGTTTATTTAGGAGGGCAGTGTATGAACAGCATTAAGGACTGTATTCAGACAGAACCGGGGAGAAGTGAGACAGTCACAAGATGTACAGTATCTCTAATTTTCCCGTCAGAATGTGAGAAAGAACCAAAGTTCCCGGACAGCTCCCCGCAGAACGTGGAATCGAACCCAGAACCTTTTTGCCATGAGACGAAAATGCGACCTGCTGCCCGACGGTGCTGCAAAATAACCCCGTCATGAGTTTCAGACTCAGAGATGCACCACCACAACGCACCAAACTGACGTACCAACAGAACCACTCAGAGTCGGACAGAAGGAGAGGGTAAGAGACTTGATGAGGGGTTTATGCTAATGAGTTTAATAAGAATATTTAATGAGCATTATGAGAGCTGAAGGTTTTTAATTAAATTTTGTTTTTAAAAATCATAATGAAAGGATATATTTTTGGATGTGGGATTCTTTAGTTACCAGCCTACACCCTCACGGTCCATGTCCTCAGCTCCACTGATGGGGTTTGTAGTTCTACAGTGCCATTCTGTAGTCCATCTGTTCTCTGATGATCAGAACCTCCACAGAGCAGGGATCATTAGAACCGTCTACAGAGCAGAGTGGATCAGACATCAGATTAACAGGGACTCGGAAACGGACTACAGTCTGTAACTGTAGAACTACAAAGTCCATCTATACGTCAGGAAATCTAATAAAACAGGAAATAACCACAAACACAAAGAGGTGAAGCTAATAAAAAAACAGAGATCAGTATGACAAAGTGAAATACCAAAAAAAAAATTAAAACATGGGCAAAAGTATTGAGACACTACAGGAGCGTTGGGACTTTCGTTCTACGATGGTTTGTAATAAAACGTTAGTGATTAATGAAGCTCCTCAGCTATTTAAATAACGGACGTTCTAACGTTCTAGTCAGAGCCCTTTCTGTGTCCAGGTGTCCCCTTCGTCACGGCCCTTCAGTTCGTCTCATGTCAAGTCTCTCGTTTATTTCAGACGGACACTCCGACAGAACCCGGGTTTCTTCACTGGAAGCAGAATTAACTCTGATCAACACTTCCTCACCCGTCAGCTGCTCGTTCTTTATTTTTGTATTGTGATGGTTCTTCTTCCAGGAAGTACAGTTCTCACTGAACTTCCTTCTGAGCCTCGTGTTACTTTTCTGAAGGAACGTAAACTCGGACTAATGGAAAACTAAAAAAGCAAAACGCTTTTAGGTTTTTTTTTTTTTTTTTTAGTTTAAATGTTTAGTACTAGGGGGCAACACTGTGGCTTAGTGGTTTGCCTCTCAGCGCCAGGGATTCCCAGTTCGAATCCCCATCTGGGTGGAGTTTACATGTGCTTCCCGTGTGCGCGTGGGTTTCCTCCGGGTTCTCCGGTTTCCTCCCACAGTCAGAAAAAAAACATGGATCAAGTCAATTGAATTCTTCAAATTGCCCCATATAGAGTGTGTCTGTGTGAGTGAGTGTGTGCCCAGTGATAGACTGGCGCCCTGTCCTGGGTCTATCTGCCCAGCGCCGGAAACGTTCTCCCCTGGATGGGCATAAGGAACCCCCCCCGCGACCCTAATAGAGGATAAAGCGGAAGATAATGAATGGATGGATTTTTAGTACCAGAGGAAGAACTGAACTTGAACAGGAACTCTGGGGTAACAGAACTGAAACAAAGGGGCAGGTGGATGTTCTGGGGAACTTGGACACCTACAAGAGCTTAACGACGTGTTAAATGGTTCCCTCCCAACTAGAACCACATCATTCATTCTGTTTTAAGCTTTTTTTCAGAGTGCGTCTGTAGGAATATTTGTCTATCACGCCAGAAGAGTTCTTCTTTATAAGGTTCTCTAGAGAACCAAACCTGCTGAGAACCCAGCCCTAACGAGACTGAAGTGTTTTCACAAAGCTGAGAAAATACAATCATTAGGTGCTTAATATTAAATATGTACACTACACAGAAAAGATTTAATTAACGAATATAAAGTGGGTCCCAATACTTTTTTCCATAAGGTGCGATTTCCGAAAGCTGTCCAGTACAACCCCCACCATTCTGACACCACCCTCACTGCACATCACTGAATTTACCACCTACAAGCAATTAGAACACCAGCTCTAATGATGACATCACAGAGTTCACGTTCTCAGTCCGTACTGGTCTACGGTACGAAATACTGTAGCGCAGCAGGTGCCCCCTCCTCCCGCTGCTCACTGCTAGTTCCACATGTTCCAGCGCATCAAAGCACGCCGGTGGTGAAGGGTCACAGCAGCACGGCGCCCCCGAGGTCTCTGATCTTCCAGCCAATGCCCTTTTAATATTGCACTGCTCTTCTGGTGGCTCACAGTAGTACAACAGAAAAAGGGCAGCGGACAAAAACAGGCTTTTGCGATCGGCGAGGCCATTTCAGCAGCCAATCCTTTTTCTCCGTCCTGTCACGTTTATCAGAGCCAATCAGCTCTGACTGCTTACATTCCTCAGCTCTGAGAACCCGAGGAGGAGCCAAGAGCCCCCCCCCCAAAAAAAAACATACAAAGCTGGTTTAAGGTCAATAAATCTGACATGCAAAAGAAAACTTTACATCGACAAACAGATCACATCCACACGTTCACAGCGTCCCATCAGTTCCACACCGACATTAAACATCCGCTGGGTTTATTACAGCTCTGCTGGGGTAGAACTCATCAGAAAACATCGCTCCACGGACGCAGCCTCCACCAGCTTCAACATCCGAAACTCATTTGGGGAAGTTGAGCAAGACTTTTAGATCCTCCTTACGCCCCCCCCCCTCACCCCCCAAAAAAAGCTTTCTAATAATCATTGAGAAATGCTTTAGATTCATTAAAAATTACAATTAACAATCTGCAGTTTAATTATAAATATAAACAAGTTAACTTCACCTCCAAGATTTTTTTCCATTTCAGTCTGGTGCAGTCGTCACCTGGACTGTAAAGTATTCATCCATATTCACATTCATGTGTTTAAACAGTCTGATTATCACTGCTGGTTCATTAGTATTACAGACTGTCTCAACTGAGGAAAGTTATTTTTAAACCAATAGCACATTTAATAAAATAGTTTAAATTAATACGAACAAGATAATTGACTTTTTGAGAATGACATCTTTAAGCTCCATTAAAATAGTCTGTTACCCTGAGACCCTAAGTTCTTACACCCAAATGTTTTACATAGTAAAAAAGATTGAATTGCTTTTTAATTATTATTATTAAATGCATTTTAATAATTATGAGGAATATATATATATATATAATTAGTATTGTAGAGTTATTATTATTAGTATTATTACCCAATGATACAATGATATCCAATTGCTGCTGCAAACACATTTGTTTCTAAAGATCTTTTTGAGATCAGATTTTTAATTCTAATTAATGTGATGTCTCTGAAAACACTTTAACACGTTAAGATAAACTGCTAAAGAATTTAATCATTTTAATGTAAATGAAAATTTTAATCATTATTACATTTTAAAGTCAGAGCAACAGGTATTTTGGGGATGAAGGCTGATATAAAGTGTGAGATAAGCGTTAGACAGATTTATGTATTGATCATTTTAGAATAAACTCTTTATTGATGTAATGTTTGTTGAAATCGATTAGAAATCAGAATCGGCTTTTTTTTATTAAATGGATATATAATAAATAATAAATTTAATTAAATTCCAAGTTGAGTGTAAACTGTTTGGTTTCCAAAATGTGCAAAGAACTCGGAGTCGCTCTTACCTGGTGGGAAACACGGAATGCAAAGAAACGCCTTTAATGAAGATGAGGATGATGATGATGATGATGATGATGATGATCGCTCCCGAAATCCGCGCGGTGAGGTCTGCGCTTGGACGCGCGCTCACCTCCACCACCTCATCACCACCAGCACCAGCACCACCACCACCACCTTAACCACCTTCATCACCTCCACCAGCACCTCCCGCCCGCCCGTCCGTCGCACGTCTGACACGCGGAGTCTAAATCCAGACTTCCGTACGAACGAGCGCGCGTCTGGACCGTGCGGCGGTCGCGTGCTCGCGGGTCGCCATGGCGACGCTGGAAACCGCGTCCGTTAATTTCGCTTCGGTCGGCGCGCGCACGACGGACGACACGGGAGGACAGACGGACGGAAGACGGTTCGGGTCCGCCCGCCGCCCCACCCAAAATAAATAAATAAACTAACAGTATAATAAAAATAAATAAATAAAAACCAGCAAACTGGATAGAAGACGAAGAGGAGGAAGAGGAAGAGTGTCAACAGACGATCAGAAAAGTTGATGGCGGTGCAGATGGAGGTGCAGAAGGCGGCGGCGGTGTGCAGGACGGTTCCTCCGCTCGAGGCCGCGGCTCTCTCTCCGAAACGCGCCCGCGAACCCGGAGCGCTCGGCCTCCTCCCGCGCGCCGCACAGCCTCCCCCCAAAAAGACTCCATCTTTGACTCGTTGACATTCAGATCCTGCCCGAACGAACGCCTCATTTGCATGCAGCGCGTGGATTGGCTCTCCCCTGCGCTAGCCCTTCCCCGCCCGGCCACGCCATTGGTCGGATCGCGGCTCCTCGGGGCCCCCTCATTGGCTCGGACTCGTCGACCGCGGCCGCCGAGGATTTTAATTGGACGACGTGCCAGCGGCCACGTGCTTCATTCACAAATTTACTCCACTTGAGGCACGTCGGCGTTTGAAACACCGCCCTGCTCCCTACTGCCTTTTAAGTCTGACTGCGCAGCCCCCCCCCACGACCCCCCCCGCGTCTGTCCCTCTGAATGACGCGCAGCGCGCGGTGATTTCATAAGACTGTCCGCAGTGTTCATCACAGACACCACGGACACGGTCACGAAATAAAAAGCTACATAAACTTCACATGGTGAACTTTGTAGTGGAGTTGTGTTGATTTCGGACGCTCCCACTTCGTAGTTTTAAGTATTAATTCCAAAACAAATGTATCGTTTATTGAAGTCGTTACTCAAAAGACAACTGTTTATCAAAACGAATTTAATTCATTCATTCATTCATTATCTCCCGCTTATCCTCTATTAGGGTCGCGGGGGGGTTCCCCATGCCCATCCAGGGGAGAACGTCTCGGGCGCTGGGCAGATAGACCCAGGACAGGGCGCCAATCTATCGCTGGGCACACACTCACTCACACAGACACTCTATATGGGGCAATTTTTTGAGAATTCAATTAACTTGATCCATGTTTTTGGACTGTGGGAGGAAACCGGAGAACCCGGAAGAAACCCACGCAGACACGGGGAGAACATGGAAACTCCACCCAGATGGGGATTCGAACCGGGAAACGAATTTAATTAATACGGGAAAAAAACCCACATTATATCTGTAAGACATTTCATTTATTCGATAAAATTAGTTTACATCAGAACAGATACACCTTTAATTTCTTTTGTTAATTGCCCTTTTATTTTACTTAACAATTAAAGATCAATATAATCACTGCTTTATATGTCTCAAAAATGGACAGACTATTTAAATGGAAACAGACTTTTAAGGTTTTGCAGTTTTTTCTGTTTAAAACAATTTTGTTAAAAAAAAATAGGGAAAAAAAAACTCATTTAACAATTTACTGATTTTCTTTGGTTACAGCTTGTATAATGATTATTAAACTGTTCAATCGTGATTGAATAACCACGGTAACATTTCAGTTTTCTTGAATAAATAATTCCATAGTAAATAAAAACAAACAAAAAAAAAATCATAAAATAAGATAAACCTTCAGCGATGGATTGGCGTCCTGTCCTGGGTCTATCTGCCCAGCGCCCCAAACGTTCTCCCCTGGATGGGCATGGGGAACCCCACCGCGACCCTAATAGAGGATAAAGCAGAAGATAATGAATAAATGAATGAAAAAGATAAACCTTTATTTGTCCCACAATGGGGAATTTCACATTCATATCTCTTATTAATTAATTATTCATTTTTGTTTTGCTGCAGGTCTGAGAGCCAACGTTTCATCTTTAAACTACACAGACATTACAATTATTTCCTTGTTTTTATATAAACACACAAAGAAATCCAGATAAATACCTTAATTATTTTTTTCTATACAATTGATTTACTGTTTTATCTTGGTGTAATTGTTACACCTAGCTTCGTTTACCTTACGTTTAATTAGCTGTGATTGGTAATGAGATTCACAGCCTGATATCGATAAAGTCACTTCTTTAAAGGTTTAATTTCTCATGTATTTTCAGTTCACCTGCAAAAGCAAACAAACTGCTTATAAAAGTTGTTTTGTGATCTAATTTTGTGATAAATTCGTCCCCAACACAACTACAAGATCCTTAAACTTTTAGATGTTCTTTATTGAACTGTGGAACAAGTCTAAAAGAATTGAGGAACCCTCAGAAACGCTTCAAGTGCCTTAAGCATCCCAAACTTAAATGCATTTAATGTTCCTTTACAGTATTAAGCTCCAAGAACTTTATCAGTTACACAAATTACACATCAGTGTATTATTGAGCTGAATATTTATTATTATAAAAATCATTATATTAAACTCGTATGCAAAAAGAGCTGGAATAACTGAATGTCATTTGTTTATTGATGATTCGAACCGTGCTCTCCGTTTAAACAGCAGCACATCCCTGAGCTCACATGACCCCGTCATATATATATATATACACATATATATTTTAATGTCCTTTATTTGTCTTTGTGTCTGATAAGTGTCACGCACACCGGCGTCCTGTCGGCTCGGGCAGGGACTTACGGAGCTTCAGGGTGGGCCACACTGCAGAGGGAGGTGCCTGAAGTCTCTCATTGTGCTTTGACTGACAGATGGAGGAGGGTAGTGGGCTGTGAAATCTGGCATTCCTGGCCAAGGGAGCTGAAATAATGGCATTGTCCGGTGGAAAAGGGCCGTCATTCCCCCAGCGGCTCGCTCCCTCCCTCCATCTGAAGGGATCTGATTGTCGAGTTAATCAGAGGAAAAGTGTTTGATGTGCGAGCGAGTGCGCTGCCACAGTTCAATAAGCTCCAGGGGGCAACGGGAGAGGGCAGAGTTCTCACTCAGGTTCCCTCTGATCACAGGCTCTATGGAACGTATAGAAATCATAGGAACTGCCCACAGCATGAGGCATAGTTTAGGGACTAAACCTCATCCTCATCTTTTAAATCCATTAACAAGACACCAAAAAAAAAAAACAACAACATTGAACATAGTAGAACACAGTTAGGTTCTCAAATGGCTTCAACATCTTTGCTGCAACAAAATTAAAGATAAAAATCTTTCTTTTAAAATTCTTTCTTTAAATCTCTTTATTTGTGTAAATTTAAATGTGTGACACCAAACGTATGGCACCTTAATTTCGTTATACCTGGTATAATGACAATAAAGATATTCTGATTCCGATTCTAAAAAGGACAGAAAATAATTAAAAAGTCATCTGAATGTTTATGATGGTGGTTTCTAAACCAGGTTCTAGGTTCCGTGACCCAATCTGCCATCATACTGCATCACGGAGATGTGAACAGATTCCCGTCTGTCTTTAGAACATGTGTCATCTTTCTGAACATCTGAATCAACACTGAATCACAGAGTTATATTTACAGACGCACTACGGATACGGCTCCCGTGGTTACCAGGTGAACCATCGAAACCCAGCTTTGTGTTTAGCACTCTGATCACATGCACTCGAGAACTCTCGACTGTTTGGCGGAGTCGTGTCCGGGGAACATACTGGTCTTTCATCGTGTTGTTTTATCAAAGGTTAAAGTGCCAGACGTTTTCACATGGCTGCTGAAACTAAATAAATCAGACGACCTGGTGAACCGTCCGCCGGATGACTCTGGCTGTCAGAGGGTCAGACACTTCAACAGCAGCAAAAATATACAAACCGGCCATGAATCAGAAAGAAATCCTGCAGAGCCCCCCCCAATAAGAGAGGAGAAGATCAGCCACTCATGTTGGACCAGAGAACCTCACAATCTCAGTTCTAGTTCATTCCAATGGTGTTTGATGGGGTTGAGGTCAGAGCTTTGTATGATTTAGGGACCTTGCTTTGTGCACTGTGAACAGTCAGTCATGCTGGGAAAATTAAACGGACTTCCCCAAACTGTTTGTTTCAAAGGCATGGCAAGGTGCTCGTTCTTAAACAGTTAACTTGAGAAAACACCGTAATCCGGTGATCATTTAGTTACAAACAGATTAAAATAAACCTAATTACAAATTTCATTTTAAACTTCTGGATTAAAACATACAGAATCAAACAGAGAAGAATCAGAACGGAAGGGATTAGACTCCGAATCACTCTGCAGAACCAATCGAATGTGACTCATGTGACAGATGAAGCTTTACTTACCTTCATCAGAGAAGCTCACAGAGGACAGCTCCGGGTTTGAGACTTTGCTCGGGGGTCCAATGGGGCAGACAAACAGTTTTGGGATTCGACTGATCGCACTTCAGATGTGTCTCTCCTCCAAACAAAAAAAAAAAAAAAAAAAGATCCATTTAGATAAACACGAAGCTCATAAAATTTTTATGAATGGAATCATTATAAAAACATATTTAAGAGGTTCCTGAATGTTCTCTGTAAAAAGAGTTAGTTTCTGTAGAAGGTTTGTACTGAAGCCCTGCAGTCTGCTTTCTACAAAATCAACACCTCAGACACATTTAAAAACATCTCATCTTCATTTCCACTTTCAGTCTCAGAGCTGTGAGGATGCCCTGCTACACTGAGACACTGAGGGTACCGATATGATCGAATAAATACTGAGCAAGAAAAACGAGAACCCCACGTAAATGCCTATAGAACCATCTAAACCATAACACATGGAACCCAGAAAACAAAAGCAATTAAAAAAAAATTAAACCCTTTAAAAAGAATAAACTGAATTATTTCTTTGAAGTTCGTAACATTTTTATTTCGTGTTTCAGGAACCAGTTTGTTATTATTTACATTACATTTACATTTAGTCATTTAGCAGCAGATTACAGAATAAAGGAATAACATTTAGATACAAAGCTTTCAAACAGAAATAAACTCTAAAGCCGTGAGTGGAACTCCGAGACAGGAGTTTATTTTCCACCTCACATCATCAGCACTGAACCCTGACTCAGCATTTAGAAACGACTCAGCGAAAGTAATTCAGACTTCAGGTTTAAATGATCCTCACTGTGTGATGTAGAAACTGAACTGATTACCAGAAGAAACTGATCAAAAAAAATTAAAACCAACTCAAATCAAAATAAGCAGAAAAACAGAATGGGTTTTTAATGTAGTTCTAAAAGTTTACACTTCGTTTACCTCATTAAATCCACACATTCTGTTTGGTTTCAGTAAAAATAAAATGATTTTATTTAAATGATTTTGTTTGTTACATTTAAACTAATTATTAATTTTGTTTTCAGACATTTCTTTTTATTCCATTTTTTCCTTTTTAAATACAATGAATTTATTTCTGTTTAAGTTTTTTTTTTTTTTTAAGATTAAATGCTAATAAATCCACTCTGATTTTTAAATTCATCGAAAAGTGTAAAGAAAAGGTTTTTCAATATTACAATAATTCTAAAAATTACACTGAATTCAAAATAACTTTAAAAGATCCAAAGTTATGAGTTTTATTCAAATGAACACATAATTAATGAGATAAATTTAATTTGATTGTAATCGATTCCTTTGCTTCTTGATCATGCAGTTAAATACCAACATAAAAAATCTAATTGAATGAATAATTATATTCAAATGTTCAGGCAATTATGTTGATTAATTTTAAAAAGTAGGTTTTAAATATAAATTCTAAGGTATAAATTAAGTACTTAAATATATTAATGTAGAATTAGTTTGGAATTGAATCCATTATTGAATCAAAAACACTTTATTACTGAATTTCGTATTTTTTAATGAATAAATTTGACGTTTTTAACTTAAGGACCGTGAAAGAAGGTTCTTATCTGCAGCTTTAAAACACTAATCGAGAACTTTAGGTTCTGAGTGGTACGTTTGTCTTTTGTTACTGATCACCCCCCCCCCCCAATTTACTTCCCTTCCTCCAAAAATGTTGCTCCATTCTTCCTGTCCCCTTTGACCTCTCCCCTCCCCGCTGCCTTCCCCGTATAGACGCCTCGTCTTCAGGTTTCCCTTCATCTGTTAAAGTGAACTGGGTCTGAGAGCGATTGATTATTTCCATACATGGTTCTATGAGAGCGGCGCTTCATGGTAACGTCCCTCTGCTGGGAAGTAAACTCTTGAACCCCGCTTATATTTGGAGCACAACCTCCAGAAACCAAGCAGCTTCTTCTAGTTCTTTTTTTTTTAACTGTTGAGCACATACCCCACATTCCAGCATAGGTGTGGAGGGGCACCGGTTTTAGGAGGGTGGAGGTATTTCGCAAGAGGAATGCGACACGAACTGTCAGAGACGCAGCATATTTCCTTCAGATCGGAATCTTGTATAAAACCAAAGGTGACTGAAGAACACGGCGTTATGAACGCGCTGCTTAGACGTCCTGCTTTCCCGCCGTGGTGACATTATCTCATGGTTTTGATTGAGGAACCCTGAGATAACGAGTAACTGCTCAGAACACTCAAATCTTCAAAGTTTCTGCTGATGATTCAGGTTTGAACTCCACGTCCACTATATCATCTCCTATTAGTGTCCAGCATCAGTCCCCAGGCACTGAGGACGTCCGGTCGCCTTGGTAACGCTGTTCTGTGGTGGTGTCATCATGTTCATCACTCACTGCAGCGAGATGATCAGAGTGTGATGTAGAGCGGGGGTCTACGGGGTTATGCAATATCAGGAGACTCGTTTGAGTGTTTGAGATTCCACATATTTACACCAAGTGTAAACAGACCTGTTCTCTGAAGACACACACGCCTCCATTCCACGAAACACCAACCGCACCGGTTCAGATCAACCGTTCACTGTTCCACTGTGGCTTCATCAGAACGTGATGGGGCTCGAGGAACAGCTTGCAATGAGACACAAGGTTCCTTACCTTCCACTGGCTCGGTTTCTGGGAGAGTGCAGCTCATGGTTCTCTTCATTAAGAGGTCTCAACCTCGTAAAGAGACTCCAGAGAAATTCTTCACCTCACCTCACACCCCACTCACAGGGTCAAAGGCCATGAGGCTCAGAGGGGACAAGGTCTGAAGACAAAGTGATGAACTCTTATTTAAACCAAGCCAGACGATCAGAGCGCGTCTGCTGCACACGCAGATGAACACGGTCCTACATCCGTACGTTTGGATTTTATTTGCACGGATGATGATGATGATGATGATTAACAGTGACGCATCGGTTCATGACCCAGAACCTGAACTCATCGGTGTTCTGAACACTCAGACTCTAAACACTCAAAAGCCAATCAGCATGTCAGATCTATACGTTCGCCATACGCACGCTGGTCTCTGTCAAAAATTTTAAATTTCTTATACATAATGAGAGTCCCAATATGGCCGAAAGACAAACAAAGGACCTCTGATTTTGCCGCCACTGGAAAAATACTGGGCTGGGATTGGCTGATTTAAAACCTAGGGGGGTAATCTGCAATTGGATTAGTCAGTTAAGGGGCGTGAACTAGACGTAACAATATATACAGGTAACCCTTGAGTGGGCTCTCTCTCTCTCTCACTCGGACCTGAAGGTGTACTTAGCACCTGAAAGCTGAATGGGCAGACCGCTGGCCAGCGTTACTTCCTGACGGTGTTCAGAAAGGATTCACTTTGTTCTCAATAAACCAGTTGAGAACGGCCATCTTGCATCGGCGTGTTCTTATGCCTTTCCAGAACTTAAAAAGATCCTAACATCTCTAATTCCCGACTGCGTCTTTGTGCATTCCTTTGTACATTCTCACGGTAGCTGTGAAGAGGATTTGAGAATGCGGCAGCCAATACGTGATCGGGGTGGACCCCAGAAATTCCACCGTCGCAGTGTCTCCACTTTGACCTTGACGACACCACCAACCCACAACACCCAGCCCCCACCCTGTTTCGATCTTGGCCCCCATGCGAGCCGCTTGTGCAGGTTCACTGTTCGACCCCAACGCTGAAACAGAATCACATCACCGAATTTTACAAAGCAAACGAATAACCGCCGAATTTCACCAAAACACACACCAACACACCTGCACCACCACGTCAGCGTCTCTGCAGAGCAAAGAACCATCCACCACCCTAATAACACCTGCTCTGTGGGTCCTGATCATCAGAGGACAGAGTGACAGGAACTAACAGAGTCTGTAGAGGAACAGATGGACTACAGAATGAAACTTTAGAACTACAAACCCCATCTGTGTAATCAGTGAAGCTGAAGTAACAATAAGCGTAAACAGTGGGTGTAACTAATAACGCGTTCGTCGAGATATTTTTTTTATTGCAGTAATTTCTCTTGTGTTTAATTGATCGAATGTTACTTTATAGTTTATATCTGCGCTACGTCTCAGTTAACTTTGAGGAAAAACCGGCGGCCATTTTGCCTCAGAAAACCGAGCAAAAGAAGCTACAGCGCCCTCTGGTGTTAGAGTTAAAACAAGCCCCGTCATTTTACGTCCTGCAAAGGCGAATTCCAGGAGAAAAGTCACCGAAACACCGCGTTTATTGAAATATATTTTTTTACATCATCAATATTTTTAAAATAAACCTTTAAATGTTTCAGTTTTTACATTTTACACCAGGTGCGCATGCGCCAGGCGTGACTATGCAGTGGATTGAAGTTGCTCCTTTTTATTCTTTATTTGTTTTAAGGACATTATAACTCTGTAAATGGGGCAACTGCAACAGCAGGCATTCCCCTTGAAGATTGGTAAAGTTTTCTGATGTTTAACTCTCACCTGCAGGCGGTTGGAGGCTGCAGCGTGAAGCCGAGGTTTTTTTTAAGCATCCATTTTAATCCCGTAATCCAACTTTCAGAAGCTAAAAAGCAGTAATTAATGAACTAATTCATTAATGACATTCGTGTGACTCTCTGAATCACTAACGACAAACTGCGGCCACAGCCGAGGAGCACAAGGTATTATAGTTACGCTACAGCGACGCGCTGTGGACATGAACGGTAACTACAGGACTCTGACCTTCAAGTCACGTCCATTTGTGCCTAAAAACTAAGTCCACTTTATTAATCTAGCTTTTTGTAAGTAAATCAGTTTAAAGTATTCAGCAGCGACATTTTACAAACGTCATTCGAAGTTCACACGACCACTGAATGAGTTTCACTGCGCGTTTAAATGGTGCTGACGAAATCACCCAGTATGTTCATTTTCGTGGCTTTATGAATATTTCCCTACCAATTTTCCTTCTTTCATTTGATCGAGAAACTTGGCTCCAGCTGAGTGATGGGATAGGACAGTGTGTATACCTATTTCAAGATGGCTTTTTATTCATTTACATTTGGTCATTTATTAGACGCTTTTATCCAAAGCGACTTACAAGGTGAACACAGGGTTCATCACAGTATCCCTGGAGCAATGAGGGTTAAGGGTCTTGCTCAAGGACCCACACTGGTAACTTCAGTGGACCTGGGATTTGAACCCCCAACCTTCAGATTGACAGCCCAACACCCTGACCACTGAGTTACCGCGAAAATATTCTGGAACATTTTCACCCACGACTTTATTTTCAGACAAACTGAGCACCACACCTCGATTCTACGGCCACTTCATTAGGTACACCTCCTCGTTGTGGTCAGGATCCTCACTGCACCCTAAAGAGCACGTGTTAGGGTGGTGGATAATTCTCAGTACTGCAGTGACACTGACATGATGGTCAGTGGGTTGGTATTAGATCAGAAACCACAGTGCTGCTGAAACACATCACCTTACCGAAATCTCAGCAGAGATGTTTAGATGGTTGCAGTGTCATTATATTTTATACAATATAACTTTCCAGTGAAAGAACCTCCTGATCATCGTGAGATGGAGCTGAGGTCGTGGTTCATCGTATGAAACGTGAGCAGCTTCAGTAAGACAGTAACAGAACACACTACAGTTAGTCACCTTTATTTACAGCAGAATCCTGACCGGGTTGGTGAGGGGACTCGGGTTAAAGGGGATAAAAGGTTGTAGTTACACGACGTCTGGATCCACGGATCACTACACAGTTCTTAATTCCCAATCCACGTTTACACAGCGTCTGTTCGGCCACGCGCACCCACAGAGCTCGGTGACCTCTGCTGCTCGAGGGAAAAATGATGGGGAAGGAACAAGGGATCAATTATAAAAAAAAAATAATAATAAAAAAAAAAAAAAAAACAGAACCTCGAAGCACGAAGAAAAATACAAACAACAGAGTAAAACAAAGAAAACAGGTCAGATCCGTATGACCTCCATCAAACGGAGACGTTAATGCAGGTTTCATTCTGGAGGTTTCATTTTAATGCACGTCCATACGGGGAGAGGGGGGGTGTGGTGGGGTGGGGTGGGGTGGATGCAGGTCACGGCGGGGTGATACTCTGGGTGGGGGTTCCTGAAACTGGGAGGCATTCTCATACAGAACCTACAACGCTCTGCAGCAGTGTACAACGGTTGTGGTCATCGGTGCGAGCAAATGGCCGTACACACACACACACACACACACCACACACACACACACACACACAAATTCATAGAAAAAACAAACACACAATGCCCATACACACAGCCCCGCCTCTGCAAACCACCCAAATTCATGTAGACACCTGATTTCAGGACAAACACCCTCGAAAAATACTAAACTCAATCAGCGAACAAACGAACAGTTACCACACACACCGCTGGCAACTGAAGACTTTAGAACCTGCGGAGGGTTAAAGACGGAAACGTGGACAAGAACTAGGCCTGGAATAAAAGAGGCGGAGCTTGGAGTTAATCTGCGGCATTCATAACCAGCTTTAAAACAATACTTTAAACACGAACGCACTGACGTCCATACGGAGGACGCGGGCTTAAAATCAACTAAATATAATGAGAATTTTGTGCAGGGGCTACAAACGCAGTTTCACCCCCCCAGCAAGGTGACCTCACTGCAGAGTCCAATGGAGTGCATACTATAGATCATAAAGAGCACACGGCTGAAAGCACACAAGCATCCGACCAGAACATCTCCAGAGCTGAGGGTCCTGATTTTAAAGATCGATAGCAGGACGGACATCAGGGTCGCCAGCTGCGGTTCCATAATATAAGGCTGGAATCATTATACTGCCCTCTAAAGTCAAATAAAGTAATTACAATTCAAATTTAAGAAATCTTGTTTATAAGTTTCATATTATTATAATGCTAATGTCCACGCAGATTTTCTTAATTGGCATCATGGGAAAGTTGGGAAGCACCCCTGCTGGAGGACAAATGATTTTTGGAGTGCAGAAAGGCCCGACCCAAACTGTAGGGGGAATACAGTGGACTCAATGCACACAATACATCTGTAATGCTTTGACTTTAAGGGTAACTTTTATTGTCCTTATTCTGTTTGTGTGAAACCGAAGTGGGCCAGCCAGCCGGGGGCCCCGAATGTGGCCCCAGAGTCAGGAATAATCAGATTACAGTGAGTGACTCGGCCTCAAATCACCCAACCGCTGTGCTTACGGTCTGATATCCAAACTGCTTCTGGGTGTAAACGTGCCATAAATTAAGTGTTTATTTAAGTTTTGTTTTTTTATTCGTTATTTTACACAGGCGATGAAAACACGGAATATAAAAGGAAACCATTTCTGTACTTCTGTTCTCTATAAATTCTGCAAATCATGAATCAAAAGCCACACGCAAAACGGCAGAAGCAAAGGTCCGGACACCGAACCGGCGCCGGACTCAGTAACTCGCACCCACTCACACCGCCGCGCCAGAGATCAACCCGCCGTGGAGGGACCGTGGAGAAGGTGGCCGATGGTCAGAGTCGGGGAAAAGTGGAAAGGCGACCTGCTGCCACCACGTCGATGTGACTACAAACGCAGTTTTAATAAAAAAAAAAAAAAAGAAGACACAAGGGAAGGAGCACAAATTCTCTACAAAACCACTCGCACACACTCGCAGGATTCAGCAGCGATCACTTGGACCCTGACATGATCCCTCTAATACATGTGTACACATATATACATAGAGCTGTGTGGCCTCGGAGGGCCGCACGGGATTTTATAATGCATCGTTTCTGTATATGCCAAGAATAAAATCTTTCTAAATAAAATACACGTATCTGCAAAGGGAGGGGCGTCGGGGGCGTATTGAGCCGAGGGATGATACGGACACAAAATAGAGGGAGGAAAGCGTCCGTGGGCTCGTCGCTCATGTGCATTTGGGTGTTTGTGTGTGTGTTTGTGTGTGTGTGTGTGTGTTGGTCCCATCAGGGTCATTACAGTTCTAGAGAAGATCTCAGTTTTTTTGTTGTTGTCCGTCTTTAAAAAAAAAAAAAAAAAAAAAGCACAAAACACCGACATGATTCTCGCAGTCCAAATCCAAAATTAACAAAACAACCAAACTCGTCTGCGTCCCGAGTCCAGGAAGGAGAGGCGCCTTGGAGGAAAAGCGAGAGAGGTGGGGGGGATGGTTGAGAGAGCTGTGAAATGAATGGGGAGACCAAAAACGAGACAGCGGGAGAGTGACGCCGAAGAGAAACCAGACGCCCGAGCGAGGACGAACGGATGCGCCGAGCCGGATCCATCTGGCAGTGACGTGAACGTGCCGCTCCGGGGATGATCAGAAGACGAGTGTAAGCCCCTCCCCCTCGTGCTCGCCCATCCTTCTCCTCTCTCTCTTTCTCTCTCTCCGTGTGTGTGTGCTGGGGACGAGTTGGATGCCGACGTCCTCCGGTGGCCATCATACGTCCATGAAGCGGGAGCTGCTGGACTTGGCGTGGAACGGCTCCGACCACATGCGCCGCAGGTCGCCCTGGGAAACACGGGGGTCGTATGAGGTCACAGATCCCGAGAACCGGGACTCGTGTGGTTTAATACAGACACTTTATTCTAAATCAGAACACTAAAGTCCACTGTACAGACTGCTGAGGACCTTCACGCGAGTATTCAGCCATTTCAACACCTGTGTTAAAGGCTTACCTTCAGGTAGGCCATAGTGAGCAGAGGCAGCAGGGTAAAGGGCACCAGGTAGAGCAGAGCGGGCTGAGCCGCACGGTGAATCCGGGACGCCACGGTGGCGGTCAGCAGACCTGAGACACACCATCAGTTTAACATCGTTAAGGGTTTACTGAGGATTTCAAGTATTCTAGTATTTTATCTGTCATCCCAACAATATAAAGTACTGTACAGTATTTTACATTTGGTCATTTATCGGATGCTTTTATCAAACGCAACTTACAAGGTGTGGCACAGGGTTCATCACAACACCCCTGGAGCAATGAGGGTTAAGGGTCTTACTCAAGGATCCACATTGGTAACAGTGGACCTGGGATTTAAACCCACAACCTTCAGATTGATAGCCCAACACCCTAACCACCGAGTTACCACTCCCTAAGTATATGTGGAATGAGACGGCGTTCCCCAGAAATGGGGTGCTACACATAACAGCCACTACACGATCAACATGTTGTTCACGTGTGCAAAACACAAGGTTTACAATAAATACAGGACGATACGCAGTACAATAAACATTCAGTAATGGTACAAAGTGAACTCTGAGTTTGGTTATTGTAAACAGTTAACATTGAGTGGAGAGGTAACAATGCAGGTGGCCTCATGTGTGAGCCACATGTGCCAAGAAAAAATGTCCCTGACTTTAAAATTCTTAAAGAGTTTGTAATTGTGGAAAAGTTATTTATAATGTGCAAAAGATGTTTCGCAGTCTGGATGTGTTGGCCCGGATGCTCCGGTACCTTTTTCCCAGAAGGCAGGAGTTCAAAGAGTGTATGTGAGGGGTGAGGGGTCGTCCACAAGTTCTAAAGGACAAATAGAGTCTACAGGGTGGTGAACCGTTCCACTGGTTGTTCACGGCCGAGTTAGCGCAGTATTGTTATTCATTCAGGTTTATAATTGTAATTAATTCATATCTGAGGCGATTTCACCTCTGACTCACCGACGAAGTAGCCTATGAGGGTGCAGTGGAAGTAGGAGACACGCTGCATGCGGCCGGACATGTTGGCCGTGCTGGTGGCCTCGCCGTTGGCCTGCTTCTTGTAGTTGTCGTAGCGCAGCACGAAGCAGAGCAGCAGGCCGGGCATGACGATGTCGCCGATGCCCAGCATGGAGAAGTGGCTGCCGGTGGAGCTCGGGAACACCAGCTTGCCGGGCAGCGAGAGCCGGGGAACGTCGCGGCCCATGCCGGGTCCCAGGTGCAGCTTGCGTGAGATGACGTCCAGGGGGTTATCGGCCGGCTGCGTGGCCACCTTCACCATCACGTTACTGTTAAAGATGTAGGCCGAGAAGAAGACCTGCAGCAACGGAACCGGTCAGAACGAGAGGGTGAGGTTCATTCTAACACACCACCACCACCACCATCACCACCACCCTGTCAGTACTGAGAATCATCCACCACCTGCTGACTGGGATGCCCCACCCCTCTTACATCAACGTAATGTAAACCAGGAGCCTCCAGGTGGTGGAACAAACTCAGGTTTGAGCCGAGTGCAGGTTCAACACTCGACTGCAGCATTGAGTCTATAAGGCTCTCAACTAAAACAACTAGCATTTTTTTTAAAGGATATTAAAACACATGAAGGTCTGAAACACATTTGGAAATCATTAAAAAAAATACTCAAAAACAAAACTAAGGTTCTCAGTGGAAGGCGTTCGAGCTCTTACCCAGAAGACGTCGTATATCAGCAGGCCAGAGAGAAGCAGACAGGACACTTTGAGGCTCGGCAGTCGCACGAAGGCGATCATGGCTACACACAGCCCCATCGCCAGGGCTGCACACAATAAAAAGAAAAACAAGATTTAATGCCATAAACTAAGGTATCATGAAACGTTTTATTTGGTTCTCGTACTGCAGCTGAATTTATTTAATTGAGAGTTAACTCCATTTTGGACCTTCATGGTTTTTGATGATCCTTTCATGGTTTTTTGCACTTTTTTAGTCATTGTTTCACGCATTTCTGGCATTCCAGAGTGAGGTGTTTAATGTTGTTAGGTGATTGGCAGGTTTCAGAGATGGGCGGGGCTTACTGCAGTTGAACTCTGAACAACGGCATGTTTCCCATCCTGTGAGAACAGTTTAGGGAAGGACTCGGCGCACATTTTTTTTTTTTTTAATTCAGACGCGGTGGAGTGAATCTGGTGTGCTGTGGAGGTGGAGGGCCAACCAGACGACTCCCATCGTTTAAAAATCAGATGGGACGGGTGGATGAAGGTTCCTGCGCCGTCTCTGGAATAACAATAACCAACCAAACCAGATTCTGTCACTACGTCACCATGTTCTAATTCCCCATCACACTCTGAAGGTCGAAATGTTTAAAACCTCTGCATCGGTGTAATCTGAACACCACCACGCTGTCGGACCTTCATCCACGTGGAGCCGTGATGCACGGCGAGTTCTGACACCGTTCCGTCAGAGCTGCATTAATGTTTCAGCAGTTCGTGCTGCAGTGTGTCTTCAGTAGAATCCCAACAAAGGCTTGACTCGGCAGTTTTCACACCAGGGGTTCGCTGCTGGGGGGTTTGGATGCTCTATACGTCCGGTGACCGATTTATTCTGGATGTTCAAAGCTGGAGTTACTGCAACAAAGCATTTTTTTCTGGATGGATGACGGTGAGTAAAGCATCATAACCCTGTGACAGCACTTCTGTCCATATGTCACATTACTTTGTCCTGCTGGACATGCCCCGATCGCCATGACAACGCACATGCAGCCTCACTCTCAGCCGACCCCCTTCATCCTCACAGTGTTTCAGTGTTAAAACTCACTATTTGGACCCGAGCCATCTGTCAGTCTCCCAGGCTCCAGGTGCTTAAGCCACTAGGAGCCTCGAAATCCAATAAAACTAGTTTGTAATCCATCGTTCCGTCCTAAACGCCCAGCTGCCGCGGCCTCGTGGTGGAAGTCCCTAACGTTAGTCCCTAATGAAGATTTAGGTGTCTCAGTCACAGCGGCAGCACACCAAAGACAGGGCGAAATGAGAGGTGTTGACTGAACACAGACGTGTTTGCTCTCATGTTGTCCTGAGGTTGTGTCTCTGCGTGTTCACGAAGCGGCGCGAGCGATGTGAGCGCGGTGGGAAGTCTTGGACAACAAACTCCCATGAGGCAAAGCAGAACACGATGGAACAGGTAACAAAGACCTGAGGGATGAATGGACCTCCCACGTTAATGTGACCTGCCAATCGAAACGCGGCCCCCGGTGCGGCGCCAGCGGCGAATCGGAACGCGGCCCCCGGTGCGGCGCCAGCGGCGAATCGGAACGCGGCCCCCGGTGCGGCGCCAGCGGCGAATCGGAACGCGGCCCCCGGTGCGGCGCCAGCGGCGAATCCGAATGCGGCCCCGGTGCGGCGCCACTGAGAAAGAGTTTCTAATAAATAAGGAACTGTTAATATCTTAATTAAAAAGCAATACAGTCACATTCCTTCATAATGACCAAAAATTATTTGTTTGTGTGTGTGTGTGTGTGTGAGTGTGAGTACAGTACATATTGTAACACCCTACCAAAATTAAGAATAGAACTTCACTAAAGTAGATAAGATCAGCCGCAGAGTTAAAACAGGTCTGACCTGACAGTGTGCAAATTCACCCCCCCCCCACCCAACACACACACCGTCCATGAGGAGCCAGTGTCCTGTGAGCACCCAGATGAGGACGAGCATCACGGACAACGAGAAGGAGAGCAGCTCTGCCAGGGTGAAGCGCCCACAGCAGCCAAACGAGATCCTGCACACACACACACACACACACACACACACACACAATATATATATATAAAATCACAATTATTACAGAATGATTCACCGATTCAAAACAGAACACTTGTGAGTCATTTGATTCACAACTAATTCGCCTCTCAGTGAAACAGGTTAGGAATCAGAGTTCTGAATCAGTGATTCACTGATTCTAATTAAATTTCTCTGAGGGAAATGTAAGAATCACAGCTCTGACTCAGTGGTTCACAGAGAACGCTGGGTGAGACAGATGTAGAACGCTTCAGCTTGATCACTGAGTCAGAGTTAGGATTCTTACTATTCCCTTAGGTGAGCTTCATTTGAAATCAGTGAATTTCTATTAGAGAGAAAGGTATCAATCTCCTATGTGACTCTGTGATTCACTGATTCAAATATAACTAGAAAGGAAACTTGGATCTTAGAACTACCCATTATCACACATCTAAGATGCATAACTGCAATTATAATGAATAAAGTCAGTTATATGAGAGTCTTACTTGTTCTGAGGGGAACAGGGTCGCGTCAGGTACTGACACATGGGCAGCAGCAGGAATGCAAACGCTATGGTGGCCAGAACTGCAGAGAAGAGCAGAGAGAAATATGGAAATCCTTAAGCTCCTGCAGAGTGACACTGGTGTGTGTGTGTGTGTGTGTGTGTGTGTGTGTGTGTGTGTGTGTGTGGACGGCATACCTGCTGTGCAAATGGTGAAAACCACCTGAACCGAGTCGAAGAAGAAGAACATGACGAGGAGCGAGACGGACGCCCCGATGGGCAGAAACAGGGCCTGTGTGGAGTCGATGGTCTGAATACCTGCAACAAACAGAAGACGTGAGCAGGAACACTGAACCCTGAGGTGGAAGGGCTACAGCAGCACAAGACTTAACCAGCAGGAGGGAGGATTGTAGTGCGAGTGATCAATGAAGGTGCTCAAAGATTCTAGCATTCCGTTCTTTCTGTTCACCATGGAGACGACGTTGGGGAGGCGACGCAGAGGTGGTTTGGATATCAAATCTAATTAAATCAAATCAGGTTTAATGGTCACATGCGTAGAATTACACGGTACAGCCAGCAGTGAGATTATTAACCGACATCTTCACATAAAGTTGAAATTTGTAGGAAAGGATAAGTAAAATAGAATAAAGATAAACATCCATCCATTATCTTCCCCTTTGTCCTATATTAGGGTCGGGGGGGGGGGGAACGCTTCGGGCGCTGGGCAGATACGGACAGGACAGGGGGGCAATCTATCACTGGGCACACACTCACACACACAGACACACTCTATATAAGGCAATTTAGAGAATTCAATTGACTTGATCCAGGTTTTTGGACTGTAGGAGGAAACCGGAGAACCCGGAGGAAACCCACACGGACACGGGGAGAACATGGAAACTCGACCAAGATGGGGAATCGAACCGGGAATCCCTAGCGCTGAGAGGAGAACATGCTAAACCACTAAGCCACCGTGCCGCCCTGAGTGTAAAATATTTTGCCTAATGGTGCATTATTTTTATAATTATTAATTAATATTATTATTCAGGTCAGCTCTGTCTGCATGCTCAGGGTGAGACGGACGGACAGACAGGAACGAGACGAACCAGCTGCTGCACCCTGAATATTTCATGCGAGCTGCAGACAGGTAAAAGGCTCGAACAGACACACGCAGATCTCTTCCAATTAGCCGTAAACAGTAATTAAACCGCGATTACGGAGTTTGTAATTGCAGAGTAAAGAGCTGATTGTTGATCTCGGAGGCAGCTGCAGATTTCCAACAACGTTTTTAACCATGACCTCACTGAAAATGAGGGGTGGCAGCACTCATCACAGCGCCACGGGGCAGACCAAACACCTGAGGGAACAGCAAGCCCAAAATTACGGCTTTACCCCCCCCTCCCCCCGCTTCGCTTTATACATAAAAAACAGGAAGTGAACCAGCTCCTCATTTCTGTTCCTCTGCACTCTTTGCTCCCTTCATTCACAAAGCAGGTGTTATTAGGGTGGTGGATGATTCTCAGTACTGCAGGGACAGTAAGGGGGGGGGTCTAAAATCCAGCAGCACTACTGCATCCGATCCGCATCACACGTTACATCATTACGAACAGATACTCTGTGTGTGTAACAAGTGTTAACTCACTGTTATTGGAGTTGCTGTTGTTGAAGGAGCTGGTGGTGGTTGGATTCCCATCTTTATCTTTGTCCTGGTTTTCACAGTCCATGTTTAGCGATCTACAAGCACGCAGACGCAGACGCAGACAAACAAAGACAGACGCACACAAATGCAAACGCTTTAATCTCTATTTAATTGAAATCTGTTATCAGTAATGAAGATTAATTAAATGTGGATCGTTTCCAGGAGCATTTTTTCGATGAGCTCACCTGAAGCTGCCATAGACGATGAGGAGGATGGAGATGAGGAAGGTGGACACCTGGCTGGAGTCGACCAGTGAATACGCCCTGCGAACGAAAGACGCACAATGAGAAGCCACACTCGCTGTTCCAGTGACCCACTTCCGCACTCTGCGGCATCATTGCAACCAAAAAAGACACGGACAAGCACATCAAAGCTTTCCAGGTTCCTTTTACATTAATTGTCTGCTCGTGTTCACTGGAATCTTTCAGCACAGAGCATTAAAGAACCGCCGCAGTCGGAGAACAAGAGAGCAGCGAGGACAAGTAGGACAGGAATCACAGCATTCAGGCTCCGAAATGAACCGACGTCCTTTAAACGCAGAGACCGCAGGAGAACCGCGGAGAGCGTTCCGTTTTACTCATTCTCTCGAATCCCTGATTAACCTGAGGTTCTGCTTTAGAACACAGTGTGATCGTTCAGCCACGTTAACTCCGAGTGAGGCTGTGAGTGAGGCAGCGACTTCAAAACAAAGGTTAGAACCGACTTTACCTGAACAAACCGGCAGTTTCACAGACGTTTGCGCCGCCTCTCAGACCCCGCAATAAAATTTTATTTTTACATTTACATTTGGTCGTTTATTGGACGCTTTTATCCAAAGCGACTTACAAGGTGAGCACAGGGTTCATCACAACACCCCTGGAGCAATGAGGGTTAAGGGCCTTGCTTAAGGACCCACATTGGTAACATCAGTGGACCTGGGATTTGAACCCCCAACCTTCAGATTGAAAGCCCAACGCCCTGACCACTGAGCTACCATCACCCACCCATTTTTGAGAATCTTTAATTAATAAAGAAATTTGTGCTGCACAGTAGCACAGTTACATCTCTGTGCTGTAAACAATAACAGAAACCAAGCAGAGCAGGAACCTAGGGCGAGAACCCGGAGGGGTGGAAAACAATTTTTTGAGGAACAAACCATTTGAGGTTATCCCCCTAAAAAAGGGGTTTCCAGGGTAAACTCAACACAGCGCCACTAAACCACGACGGAGCCGATGGAAGCGGTGAGAACCGCAGAGTGAGTCATGTGTGAACCGTATTAAGTAACAAACGTTCCGCAGCACTTTGTTTACAAGCTTCAAGATTCAGGTCAACGAGCGACGAGAACAGGAAACCCGTCTCAGACGGAGGACGAAGTCCACACAGAGATGATATCACACACTTCAGTCTCAGTGATGAAGAGTCCACTCAATACTCAAGCAATTAAAGACCTGCAACATGAATCAGAACCCCGAATGCAAATCTGGATCTTTTCACCTTAAAAGTTTACAGAATGGAGAACCATCTCTGAAGATGAGAACTAAAGGGAGCACGGGGCAGAACGCAGCACGATGGGGTCAGTGGGATGCACTGAGCAGGTTCTTCAGACCCTGGTTCTGATACTAAAAGGTACTGAAGACTTTGTTTGCTCTTGCTGAACCTCTCCAGCTGTACTGTGTGTGGTTCTAAATGACAAAGCTGTTCCTGTTGCTGACTCCTCCCTCTAGAACTGTGGCATGGGTGCTGGTACCAGACAGGTGGTTTGAAGTAAATGTGTAACTGTAGATCTTCTCCTGGGGGGGCGCACGGTGGCTTAGTGGTTTAGCATGTTCGCCTCTCAGCGCTAGGATTTCCCAGTTTGAATCCCCATCTGGATGGGTTTCCTCTGGGTTCTCCGGTTTCCTCCCACAGTCCAAAAACATGGATCAAGGTCAATTGAGTTCTCCAAATTGACCCATATAGAGTGTGTTTGTGTGAGTGAGTGTGTGCCCAGCAATAGATTGGCGCCCTGTCCTGGGTGTATCTGCCCAGCACCTGAAACATTCTCCCATGGATGGGCATGGGGAACCCCTCCCGTGACCCTAATAGAGGATAAAGCAGAAGATAATGGATGGATGGATAGATAGATCTTCTCCTGATGGGGTGCCACATTTTAATGTCCCCGTCTCTCTGTCTCTGTGTGATGTTCTCCACATTCAAAGCCGCACCATCAAGCTGCAGAATGTTTAAACAGACAGAGCAAAGCACAAACAGTGCTTATGGAGGCTGCTCGCCCACCCTGCCCCTTTCCACCCGTCATGTACCCGACCTGCGACTGCTACTCAAACACAACTGCTGCCCAGGACGGTGTGTGGAATGTTTACATCTACTGTGAGGGTCAAACACAGTCCTCTGAAAATCCCTCAAATACTAAACACATTCAGAAAAAAGTCCTTACACAGACTTGTGCATCAACCCCCCCCCCCTCCAGCTATGAGCACTGCAAAAGGCTTCAGCACCCCCCAAGACTTTAATAAAGACACAAGAGATAGTTCTTAAGAGTAAAATCCAATTTAGGTTCCATTCAAAGCCTAATGAGGATTTCAGCAGAACCCTGTGCCTTCTAATTATTTCAGCAGCTCAACAAACCGAGCACAATGACCAAAGAGCTGTTTGTGGATTCCTGAGATATCACCACGCCACAAAAAAAAAAAAAACAAAGAGAAAGAACAGAGGATGAAGGTTTGAGACACAAACACGCCGTAATCGCCCCGTTCCAATAACAATGCGGTTTACGCTGAGCTCCACTTCAAAAGAGCGAGAAACCGAAAAGAAAGCGGAATTAAAAACCCATCAGACCGGGGGAGTGATGTAAGAACTGCACTGTGACGAGCGGGTGGGTGGACGAACCCAAACAAGCAAAGAGGAACCCCTCATTACGGCAGAGAACGAACACAGCAGCGCCCGGGTGCTGACACCATGGTGAACAGGTGTGAACGTGGGGCGAGTGGACGACCCGGTTTGGTTGGAGTCTGAAAACAATGTGTGACGCTCCACTGCGGCGCCACCACCCTCGGAAACGCATCACGCCTGTTCAATGTATTGCTGAGTGATGAGGCTGTGAATGTAGTGTACCACGTGGAACATACCAGGACGAGAACTTTCTCATGAACAAGAAGGGGGTGTGTATATAGGGGCTCCCTCTTAACACACCACCTTGATATTTGGAGGATCCAGTGATTATTTACCCCATAATGTGATGAAGCAAAAACAGTGGCGGCAGCAACAACATGTGACCGTACGACTTCAGGTGGATCAGAAACTAGATTAGAAATTTTAAATCATTGTTTTTGATCATCTATCTGGTAAAGCAGTTCTAAAGTCAGACACTGATGGATGACGAGACCTCAACCTTGGTTCTGGTTTATCTCAAAGTTGATGCATAGTGTTGGGTTCAGTGTTCTCTTGAGGGCAGGACAGGTACCTACATTCCAAAACCCATTCAACCAGGCCATTAGAACGGGGCCTTTCCCCCCAACCGTTCCCACAGTGTCAATAGCAGATAATTGTCCATAACTGGCGAGCTCTCGAGAGCTTCACACCCCACAGGAACGATGAACATAAAGCTGACAGTAATTCAGATGATCACCACTGAGCGGAATCACAATGTTCACCACCACACACAACCCGAGGCTGTTCCGAGCTCAAAAGCAGGAACCAACCAGGTCAGCTGCTTAACAAAGCGCTCAGCGAGGGTTAGATTCAGTTCCAGCACAAACATAAAGCCGATACATTTAGGTTTGGGAGCTTCAAAAAGGCCAAAGCTCATAAACCTGGGCTGGCGAAAAAGCATGAAGCCCCACTACAGAGGTGTTTACGATGTGATGTAATTAAAACAGCGCGGTGACATTTGCATTGTGCAGCTCTGATAATGCATCTTTAAGAACAGAGGCTCGAAAAACAAATATCACAACAATGCAGGCTTTGTGCACCAAAGCACTGAACACCGAGCACCTACCAAACGTGCCCTCCACTGTACAAAGAGGCATGTTTGCCCCCATTCACATTAGCACTGTGGGGCAACAACACTGTAAACATGTACTTTCAGTACACAGGAGGAAACTCAGCTTTTAGCAGACATGCAGAGAACATGCCAAACCCAGACAGGCCTGCGCTTGACCCACCAAGCTGCTAATGTGGGCCCTTAACGCGTGTGCTGAGGCTCTGACCCTGATCTTCAAGCTGAAGTAGTAGGTCACAAAATGACCTCGTGTAACCTCCACTCAGACTAACAAAGCGCATCTTCTGCATCTGCAGGCTTTTACATCAGTGGGTTCTTACGCATTTTCCACACGTGTACAAAGAAAAACCTGAATAAAAGAACATACAAAACCTCCAAAATAAAACCCTCAACCAGTTTCACACCACGACAGGGCGGAACACTCAAACATATCTGAAACCACAATGCCAACAAGAGGAAGAGTTGAGGAACATCTGCAGGAACCTCTGCAGTGCTTAGATGTGTATTCAGCAATTCGAGCTACATGTAAAGAATGAAGGAAGATAAAATTAAAATAAAATAAAGGGATCAGTTCAAATATGAATTTATGAAATGGAAAAAACATTATACAAGAGGTTATACAAGAGGAGAATGCTCGTCTGACATCGAGTTCTAAAGTTCTAACGCTGACGCCGCTGTGAACGAGGACATGCAGGAACTGGTGACTATGCAAAGAACTGTAGACGCAGAGTTACTGGCATCCTCCATCATGTGGTGAGTAATGTTACGATTCATATTTAAATAAAGATGAGGTGTCGGATTGAGCGGGACGGATCCACTACGTTATGATCCTGTTAAACAGCATGATGTAAGCACTCCCAATCTATAAAAATAAAAAATAAATAAATAGAAAAGCACTATGTAAAAGAGTTTGTAACCCTTTCCCGCTTCAGATTGCTCATCATGATCTGGGAGATGCTGGTAAAATATGCAAACTCGGCAGTTTAATGCACCACGCTACTTTGTTTACCTGCTGAACTGAATCAATTTAGAGAAAGAGCTCATTGATGGATACGACGTCTAACCATGCCCATCCAGGGGAGAACATTTCGGGCGCTGGGCAGATACACCCAAGGACAGGGCGCCAATCAATCGCTGGGCAGGATATGATGTCTACTGTAGTTTAAATAACCATCTGCTGGAGGGAGGAGGACGCGTGTCTCACCTACTGAACCGTACACGTGTGTTACATGATGCACGCCACACTGACCTGACCATACGGCCAGAAAAACAGACTGCAAATGGCTGTGGAGAAGTCTGAACCTCAAAATATATTTTAAAATTGCAGTTAAGAAATATTCTTCTAACAGATGAAACCGTCGCAGACGAAAACGTTCATCTCATTGCGTCACTAATCACAACAGAATCAGATCTTCTGTTATTTCATCATTTATTGGTTCCGTAGACACAAGCAAGCCCCTGGTGGCCTAGTCTGTTGCTTAGCAACTACTAACTATACTATACTACAGCAGACAGAGTTTGCAGTGAAGTATTAAGATAAGATAAACCTTCATAAGTCTCACTCTGTTACGAAGGTTTGTGAGACGACTACAACTAAAGGAAGTATCGTCATGGCGACATTTTGACGAGGGCAAGACGGTGATCCGTAATTAAATTCGGCTTCTAATATTTAATTCGCTTTAAATTATTAAAAGGCAGGAGTAGTGACACGGTGGATATTCACATAATGTTCTGTTCACATAATGTTCGTTACCGTGACGACACCCAAACTAAACAGGGACCGCCAATAAAATACATTTTCATCTTAAATCATAAAAGACGGCACTCATTTTAATGCTAAAAATCTTGCTGTGATCACAACAAACAACGCGTTACCATGACGACCATGACCAAAGACCAATCAGGCAGCTAATGACAGCATTACGATAACCTAACTGTATTAGTGATCATTAGTTATGTGGAATTGTCTTGAAGTGCGTGACAACGGATAGTCACACAGCCCTCGGCTCCGGGTTCGAACACCTGCACTGTGATATTAGTTCCGGAGTGATGAGACCGTGATGGATCACATAACAGCATCACAATGACAACACCCCTAAACCAATCAGATTATGACTGCTGTACTAGTCATTCTTCACAGAGCCATGGATTCTTCACACCCTCTCCACCCCACCACACCCCACAAGTAAGAACTTCCATTTCCATGTTCAGGGACATTGACTTTCTACAATCAAGAAACAACATTTAAACAAATCAGTCTCGGCCGGAGACTTCAGATTCACCTGTTACAGGGCGGGTCACGGGAGGTGGCTCTGCTAGAGCTGCAGGAATTCATTTTCAAAATTAGATTTTCTCCCAAAGTACACATCGGGTGTGAGAACACATTTCTTATGCAAACATGAGCTTCTTCACGTCTGATGATGATTCTCATGACTGGTGCTGATGGAGGCGTGCTGCACTAATACGCGTGGAAGTTATAAACACCATGACCATGCACTGCACACATCAACCTTATTGTTCCACCTTGTAGATGAAGCTTAGGGCCCACCCCCCCCTTGCTAGTTCCTACCACACAGTGGGGTGATGTCACTGAGCGAGTCGACCTGCTTCAATTCCAGTGAGACCTTCCAGAATGGTTACAAAAAGGGCTGGGATAGGAACATGAAACGACTGACAGACCAAGTTCTACAATTGTGTCGATATAATAAACAAAGTCTTTATCTCTCACACACACAAAAACACACACACGTCGTTTTGTCATTTTAACATAGGTGCCCTCACACACTACAGTAATGTCCTACGGAGCCCTGATGTGTTTTTGGTGATGTGTTTACATCGAATACAACCCCCCCTCCCCCCATACAGGTTCTCCTCTGTGGTCTTCGCCTCGGTTAGTCCCTGAACGAGGGACTCCCTGCCGTTCCGGAGCTGGTGGAAGGCGAAGGCGTGAGGCTGCATTTCTGAGATTAGATTAACAGTGGAAAATTCTGTGCAGCTATCTAGTGGAAACGCAACACCTGAAGGGATAGGACGCAACGTGTTCATACTAACCTTGTGAAGCCGCCCAGTGAAAGTGCCATCAGGTTAAATTCAACGTCACTGGAGGCACAAATTACGAGACGGGCGACAAACGGTCGTACAACAAGACGACATTCTGACATGTAGTTTACAAACAGAGCCACAAGGCACTGGGATAAGACACAGACACACACACACCTTTGTCTGCACATAATGCACACGTTCATGTGCATCACATGAAAACTGCTGCATGCACACTTTTTTCATGTACACACAGTAACTGCACCTGCACACACACACAAAGCAACTTCATCTGAACACATCTCATACACACACACACAAACTCACGTGCACGCACACACACACACACCCAGCATACCGCAACACAATTTTAATTGTGTACATAAAGCAAAACAGTGTTCACACCCAAACACACACACCCGCTTCTGTAAGCAGATCTAAAGTGCATCATCCTAAATGAAAGCCATCAGATTAAGAGAGTCTCTGTCTTCAGGAGGATGGCGTCCATCCATTGTCCTGGACGTGTTCTCCTCCCACAGATGAAACGCAGTTCTGCATGGTGCGGCTTCACGAGGACAACGCTTCTGCAGCCCAAAACTAATTATTTAGGCTGAACTCGGAAAACCAGTCAACAGATTTGCTGCTTAATAAAAGCATAATTACACACGTCGACACACCCATGCAGTGTTTAAAAAAATAATAAAACTACCAATCAAAAGGTGACTTCATGAGTCAGCAGGGGCACGACCAGCGGTGAGCCTATGCACCTTATAATAGGACCATTATATTAAACAAAAAAAAAACTATTCTTACTAACATGATGTGACATGATGGTATGATGTGGCCAACACGTGGTATGATGTGGCCAGCAATTTGGGGGTTCAGTCCATATGACGTACTGATGATCAAAACAATACGTCTTTTAGAGGATGCATCTTTACTTGATGGTTGGTTCGTGATACTAAACCCTTGAAACAGTGAGTTAGGGGCCTCGCTCAGTTTTGAACACTGACGGACTCTGGGATCAGACCCAACCAGACACTGGACCCATCACACAGTGAAAATAATAATAATAATAAGTTTAATTTAGATAGCGCCTTTCAAGAACCCAAGGATGCTCGTACAAGCATGTACAGTATTAATAAAAAAAAAAGAATGTGAGGAACATAAAGTGAGCAAACACACCGCCGCTTGATCCACTCATACTCAAACTAATGTAGATCCAATACCACTGGTTAGGTGAATTTGGTGTGGAACCGACCGGCCCCCACAGACCCCTGATCTCAGACCCATCCAGTGCTTTGAAATAAACTTGGAGGAGGATTGTAGGTCGGATCACTTTTCACAAAGTTGGAAGCACACGATCATCCAGCAAACACGACTAGAAGATTCCATACACCGGTCCGATCATGATCCACCGGATTCAGTGATCAGGCCTGTCCTAATACTTCTGTTCTTATCGTGCAACATAAACCAATTCGTTTTCTAATGCACTTCCCCTAAACGGCGCTGCAGCGGCCGCAGTTCTGACTACGTGCAAGAGTTTAGAAACGATGTGATGAGCTTCAGTTTTCACTTTGAAGTTAAATTTGGATATTTCACAGGAAAGAGACGAATCTGAAAGCAAGATTCAAGAGTCTGCGGCATCAGCAAGAAACCCAGGTTCAGAAAGACAACATGCACCAAACAAGTCGCCGCTGAAACACGGGAGAGGAACTGTTCTGCAAAGGTTTCACTTCCTTGAAACGGTTTGCTAATGATGATAAACCTGCTGGAGCTGCACATGGACCAAGCTTCTGATTAAAGAACCATGAGATGAAGAGTTCCTGAAGAGAACATTCAGATTCTCCACTGAGATCAAAGTGTTCGCTGATGATTCAGGTTTGGACTCCACGTCCTCTGCATCATCTCCTATTAGTGTCCAGCATCAGTCCCCCAGCACTGAGGGAGTCCGGTCGCCTTGGTAACGCTGTTCCTTGGTGGAGATGTCACCATGTTCATCACTCTCTGCACCGAGATGATCAGAGAAGATCTGAGTGTTATACAGGAAATTAATATTCAAGGAACTCCTGCACTCCCTCCTGCAGTTTGGTTCTCGATGGTGGAAGAGAAAGTATCAGAACAATCCGTCGATTGACGTCCGAGTAACGTCCTCCGGTTCCACCAGCAGCCCTTCGTCTGATTCATTAGTAATGTTGGTTTGTGGAGTCGCAGAAACACCTCCCTTCACCTCCGTATCAGTTCTTTTTGGAACTCATGTATCAACCTTCTCCCTCCACGTTCACTGCCTTCACCAAATTATTAATCAGCCCCCGCTTTACGTGATGTGGAAGCAAAAGGATGGTTGGGTTCAAGTGGTTTACCTCATATTTGTCACTGCTGATGAATCAAACAGCTCTTTATGATGTAATATGACCCACGAGTGAATCATTAATAAATTAAAAACAGTTCATGAGAAAAATTGAGAGCCATTTGTTGCCAGTTCCACAAAAGAGATGATAAAGAAAGAAACAATATCTCTGTTGATAAGTGATACGCATGTCAACATCCCACTACATTGAAGGTTATTCATATGGCCTAATCTGAGACTCCGGCACCCCTCCACCCCCACCCCCGTCCAACTCAAACTCAAGCTTTTACACACTACCTAATCTCTGGGAACAGTTTAGGGAAGATTCTGTTCTAGATTTACTGTGTGAGTGAGACAGACACCAGACACAATCTGACTAATCTCAGATTAATCTGTAGATAAAGTCCTCAACCACAAATTGAACTGCAGCTTTCTAATTTAACAGAACAATTAGAGCATGCAGATCATACAAGAGGAGCACAACAAGGGACTTCTGAAAAGGCTTTCTACAACAATTTGGAGTGCATCTTCGGTAATAACAGGTAATCCAGAAGGGTGTACATAAGGTCAGACACTGATGTCAAATGATAGGCTTATAATCCTCATCCCAATTCATCTCAAAGGCTTTGGATGGGGTTGAGGTCTGAGCTCGGCTTGGACCAGCTAACTTCCTTTACACCAAACTGACCTGTGAAACAGCTCGTTCCCTTAAACTGGTTAACTCACAAAGCAATAACTGCACAAAACCTCTAACACCTAAACAACAGCCTCACTGACATTCTATAAACCGCCGTTAAAATAATTTTTTGGGGGACAATTTGAAGAATTTAAATTTTCTGCATACATGCATGGATTGTGTGCATTGTCGTTCGCAGTTTCGTTCCACTGTTATACCGCACAGACGGATATTTTTGGGAAAAAAACAATAAAATACTTTCATTCTGCGTTAAGGGTGGCATGGTAGCCTGGTGGTTGGCATGTTCTCCTTTCAGCACTGGGGGATTCGGTTCGAATCCCAATCCGGGTGGAAGTTCTCCCCGTGTCCGCGTGGATTTTCTCCGGGTTCTCCGGTTTCCACCCACAGTCCAAAAACATGTATTGAAGGTGAATTGAATGCTCTAAATTGCCCCATATAGAGTGTGTGTGTGTGTGCCCAGCGCCCACTCCCTCACACCCCACAACCCTAGTAGAGGATTAAGTGGAAGATAATGAATGAATGAATACCTTTTTTGCATTAATAAAAAAAAAAATTTATCTGTAAAGTTGACTGCATACAGACTGCTGATATACATTTAATAAAAGGCTTTTAAAGCAACCAGAACTCATTTGTTCAAACAAAAGGCCTGGGACTCAGGAAAGCACCGGTTATAAAAGCAAGACTAAAATGTAAACATGACGAAGCCCTCAATTTAAAGTTCAAAATTCCAAACACAGAACAAGGGGGAAAAAACAGATACCAAAACACAGAAAGCCCTTTAATAAGGTCTTTGGATTTATCCTCAGTGTTTAGTGATGAGGCCAGCAAGAGGAACCTTCTGCTGTTAACGGGCTTCTTTTGACTCCGTTTGTCGTGTTTTTTATCTTGTTTTTGTTTTAGAACGCAGGTCTGCACGTTACGCGCAGTAAACGATTTTTAAATTGAATCTGAGGAAAGAAAATTACCCAGGAAACGTCTCCGAACGCTCGGGGCCAGAGCGCTGGGTAGCGCATTGCCGTGTCCCAAATCGCAATCAAAGCACTCAATAGGGTGTCAAAATAGTAACAAGAGGTGCGTCGCTGGTGCATAGATTCCAGGTAGTACTTAGTGAAACATTAGGCCGTTTGGGACGCGGCGAAATTCTCAAACGCGATGACCTGCTTCGACGTAAAAATTCCACACTAACGCAGATGTGCGTTATAAAAAAACAACTGCTTTACAACCAAACACACAATTATAATCGAATTATTAAGGACGGGATTTGTAATTATCGTTGCTGTGAAAAGGCTTTGTTAACAGCTAGCATGTAGCTAAGCTACTGCTGGAAAAAGGAACGTCTGAACGTTAATGTCACTTGCTTCCAAACGTCTAAAATGCAAATATATAATAAATATTTCACATTACACGTGTCGGAGGAGTGCGGGTTTTCGATGTGTCGCGGCGTTTTATTTGTTGAGTTAACATAGCTTGGACGAAAAGGGAAAAACACGCCTCGTCCCAAATGACATACTGCCCTACTTAATAGTATGCAAAAGCCATAGTAGTGACGGCAGCGGCCGCGTGTACTATCGAGTAAGCTAGTGTGCGGTTTGGGACGCGGCCTCAGTCATTGTTACTGCACCTAAAAATCGTAGCGATAACGTCGAAGTAAGCCGATGACAGCCGCCGGGTGTGTCACCTGTAAACGAAACGCGACCCGGAGCCACCATTACAACCGAAAAGATCGACTCGGGGGCTTCGGGTCGCGATCATAATCCATTACGGCAAATGCGCACTCACCAGGAGTAGCTCTGCTCCGCCATGTCGCCGAGGACAAACAGTCAGCAAAACGGCGAGACCTCGATCAAACGCGGGATCCACTGCTCCACGCTCTCAGCGGCCACCTTCTTTACTAATAGCTTTTTGGTAACAACATGGCGAGGGCTGGCTTTCCGGCCGTTTCATCGGTTCGATGCGCTTGAAACGACGGCGAATACGACAACGATGATGGCTCTGCTGAACCGGCCAAAGACAAAAGCACCCCGGGAAGAGACCAAAAAAAAAAACACCGCCGATCCGTCAAAACAGCGGCCTCCTGCTGCTCCTGCGAGCCTTGAAAACGGACATGGGTGTGAAAAAAAAGGAGCCTTAAATCGGCCGTAAATCCATTTGCGAGCGGGCTCCTCGTCCTCGCGTGTGCAGACTGCGCGGCTCCGCGGTTCTGTGGAGCGAGCGGCGCAGAGAGCTTTGTTTTGTATGGGGAGATCGGCGGGCACGCGCAGCGCTCTGAAGGAAAAAAAAAGAAGAAGGCGCGGGCACGCGCGTCGTGCCCGATTCTCGTGAACGCGCGACGTCGCCATCGAGATTAAACGCGCCAACCGGGTTCGTCACAACACCGCCGCGTGGAGCTGGAGTGGACCCCACTGACCGACACCACGTTTCAACACCGACTGTCCATTTGATCAGTCCCACTGTGTAGATTTACCATTACAGACCCCCTGTCCCCCACATGTCCCCGACCTGTCCCCCCACCTGTCTCCCTGCTGATCAGGACACCCACAGAGCAGGTTTATTGGGGTGGTGGATAGGGTGACCAGATTCCAACTCACCAGGTGTGGGACAAAGACAATGTTTGTGTGGGACAACGTGGGACACCAATGCATCAAGGTTGTCTAGAATAACTTAAAACAAAACAAAAAAAGGAACATCTCCATTCTGCCCCTTTAGCACATAACTGCAAATAAAAACCTACATACACACACGTGTACAATTAAAGAGAACAGACAGTTCTTTAAAAAGGGTTTGACGTTCCTGTATTTCTCCAAACATTTCTCCAAATATTTGTATACATAACTTGTATATATTATTTAAATGTACCTTTCTCTAACGTAAAAAAGAAACATAGTAAGCGTTGAGTTTTTATTTCACAATTATTCTCATATTAAAACACCCGACTGTGTACGATTAAACAGAACGACATGCGTCCGCGTTCCCGATTGTTTGATATTCAAACCGCCCGCCTCTCCCCCCGATAACAGACAACACAGCCGCCCAATGGCAGGTTATAAATCACGCGTTTTAAAACTGCAGTCTGACTTTCAATTACGATGCGGGACAACGTCTCAATCTGCAGACCGTGAAAAGTAACGAAATTGCGGGACATCTTTGGTGGATAATTCTCCGTACTGGTGTGTGTGTGTGTGTGTGTGTGTGTGTGTGTGTGTGTGTGTGTGTATTTAAAAAGACTCAGAGGTTGTGATCAGACATTTCAAAGTTCAGTAGGTCAAAAGCAGAGTAAAGCCCTGAGCGTTTTATAAGTAAACCACAGGTGTAAGTTTCCAGCTCACCTGACTATAGCAGAAAATCCACTCAGGGAGAACATACAAACTTACCAGGTGTCCGGACTCGAACCCTAGACCTTCATGCTGTACCTGGTCTGCACTCTGCCTACTGTTTTCTGGAAAACGCATTCATTTTATTCATAACTGCATATTTATTCATTATCTTCTGCTTAAGCCTCTACTAGGGTCACGGGGTGGTTCCATAAGCTCATCCAGGGGAGAGCGTTTCGGGCGCTGGGCAGTTACACATGGAGCAGGGTGCCAGTCTATTGCTGGGAACACACTCACTCACACACACACACTCACTCACACACACACACACACACACACACACACACACACACACACAAACAAACACACAATATATTGGGCAATTAATTTACCTTGAAGTCATGTTTTTGGACTGTGAGAGGAAACCGGGGAACCCAGAAGAAACCCATGCGGACGGGGAGAACACGAGGGACATTAAGGGATTTATTATTAATAAGTCTGAGCAGCACAGTGGCTTAGTGTTTAGCATGTTCTCCTCTCAGTGCTCAGTGCTTTGAATCCGTGTCCATGTGGTATTCAAAGTGAATTTAATGCTCTAAATTGCCCCATATAAAATGTGTGTGTGTGTGTGTGTGTGTGTGTGTGTGTGTGTGTGTGTGTGTGTGTGTGTGT
>JAFMOD010000347.1:304694-343404 GCA_019802435.1 Corydoras maculifer
TGGCGCCGCCCTATTCCACTTATTGAAGTCACCCTCATGACTTCCTTCACCACATCATTCGGTTTGCACCCGTTTCTCCTCCTCGTACTTCCCTCTCACCCCCCCCCCGCACGTCCATCACGCCTCCTCCTCTCCATCTATAAAAGGAGGCGTTGTGTTGTTTGTTCGCAGATGGGAGTTTTGCCTGGAAAGGAAGTAGCACTTCACACGCGCAGGTTGTTGGCACAGAAACAGTGTTCACCGCCCCCCCACCCCATCCACTGTACACCCTCCCCGTCTCCTGCACCTCCTTCCTCTCGCTCCATCCCTCTCTCCATAGCGCCCCTACGACATGCTCCTTCAGCCATCAATGAAATCACAACTGAACCGAGGGGCAGCAGGCTGCCAAACATCTGTAAACACTGCCATCTTCCTCTCTCTCACCCTCCCTCTCGCGCGCGCGCACACACACACCCTCCACCTCCCCCTGCAGCTGCAGCCTGCTTTCCCCCATCCCTGCACCGCTCCTCTCCATTCCCCCACCTCGTTCCATAATCCACTAGATCCCTCCGTCCTTCTCTCTCTCTCTCTCTTTCTGTGCCTGACTCCTCCCTTCATTTCTCTCCTGCACGCCCTTTTATTTCCAAACACACACACACACACACACACACACACACATGCGTGTGCGCGCACACACCCTCCACCCCCATCGCTGCAGTGTCTCTCGGAGCTCAGCGCGGAGGAAACGGCGGCCGGGCTCTTTACCGGGACGCAGGACGGGAACCGACGCGCGTGTGTGCGCGTGTGTATGTGCGCGCGCGTGCGTGCGTGCGTGTGTCGTATGCGTGCGCGTGTGTGCGCGCGCGTCGGAGAAGTGAGGATGCTGGGGATTCGGAGGACGTCCGCTCGCGCGCTCCCCGCCTGGACTTGACGGCTCGGCTGCAGAACCCGGATGGACGGACGGACGGACGCACGGATGGACGGATGGACGGACGGACGCTGAGCTCACGGTGAGGCGGAGGCCGGGCCCTGGTCTGTTTGTTCTGTCTGTCGGCTTCGGTCGCTTTGATCCTCAGAGGGAGGATGCTGTGGTTCCTCCGCGGCGAGCGGAGGTGATGATGAGCGACAGACGCTGGACGGAGTCTCTCACCCCCCCCCCGCTCCCGACCCCCCCACTATCCCCGCGCGGTGCTCGGTCGGTAGCTCGGATTAGACGCCGGCGGGAGATCAAAGCGTTTTTTTCGCTGTCGGTGTTAAAAGGCGAGTGAGGTTCGTGTTCCGTTAAAACGGGAAGCGAGCGGAAGTCAAAGCCGACTGCTCTTTGATGTTGAATCCGGATTGCAGTGTTCCACCAAAATCAATCGATTCTCCATTGATCTGCCGCTTCATTGGCATGTGGCTGCACGTATTTTATTCTTAGTTGCTTGGTGTGTGTGTGTGTGTGTGTGTGTGTGTGTGTGTGTGTGTGTGTGTGTGTGTACCTGCATGAGGACGCGCTGGGGAAATAGAGACGGCAGAGGGGCGGAGGTCGCTGCATTCGCAACAGAGAGAGAGAGAGAGAGAGAGAGGTGTGTCTGATCAGAACCTTAAATCATCGCTGCCTCAATTGTCGTTTAAGGAGCAGAAGTTTTGCATGTTCTCTTCGAAACGGCGGAGCTGAACCGTAAGACGGTCAAATTCTCGATTCTGATTGGTCAGCGAGCTGGTTCATGAATATTAATGACCTGCGCGAAAAAGCTTTATTCACCCAGGACGTCGTTTAACGTCTTATACGAAACCTTCTGCCCCGTGGCCCAGTTGACACCCTCAACCACCTTAATCCCAAAGTGATTATTAACTGAATGAGTTTGGAATAAATTGCACTTCATTAAATTCACCCCTTAATTTCCACCAGCAGCTCCTCTGATCATACAGATGGGGTTTGTAGTTCTACAGTTCCATTCTGTAGTCCATCTGTTCCTCTACATTCTCTGTATTTCCTCTTTACTCTCAGCACCCCCACCCAGCAGGTATTATTATTTTTATTTATTATTATTAGGGTGGTGGATGTTTCTCAGGACTGCAGCAACACTGACATGGTGGTGAAGGCGTGTCAGTGTGTTTTCCTTTATTAATAAATGATGCAAGTCTGACATCTTTGTCCAGTTTGCATGGTTTGGTTCTCTGTATCTACGTTTGGGACTCGTTTAAAGATCTGATTTAGTTTTGGGGCAAATTTAGGCCAAAACTTTCGAGCACCTGTAAAAGGGTTACGTGATATAAAGGACGCTGTGTGTAGAAACAAGGCGGTGACCCTGTATCTAATTAAATGGCGTGGGGGTTGTGCTGTGTTCATTTCGTCTCGGTGTCACTTTGTTTCCTCCGCAGCGTCTTGTTTGGAGTGGTATCTGCGGAAGGCGTCGAGTGAGGGAAGGGTGATAATTGTGTGGCGCGAGGCGGCGGTGTGTTTTGGCGTGCGCTGGCTCGTTTTCAAACTCGGCGCTGTCAGGTTCAGGGTGAGGAGGTGTGGCGGGTGAGTCGGAGCTCCCACCGCTGCGCTCCATTATCGGCCGAGTCATATGACGGCTGGGTAACATTAGCCTAATGCGAGTGGATGTTTTGATCCCCCGAAGCATTATCGCAGCTCTCTGCGCCCGCCGTACGGTAATTGGATGAAAGTCGTGCTGATTGCCATCAATGATAATTGATTTCCTCAGATAAACTTGTGGTGTTTTCTGTAAAATCAACACAATGCAAACCCAGTAACGTGGCACACACTCAGACCTGCAGGCCTGAATCCGATTGGTCGGCTCGTCAGGGAGCGGCAGGTTCACGGAACGTCTGCAGGAGAGCAAAAACACCCAAATACATCAGTGTTCTGTGATGATGTAGAGGTTGAGTTAAAAGATTTTGTCAGCGAAGGGGCAAGACAGCCGTGCTGGGGTGTGAGGACCAAGGTGCATTGGACAGAAACACCACAGGGGGCAGCAGTGAGAAAAATATAACTGCATTATTAAAATCAACGTTTATAAATTAAATGAGTTCATGTTGCAGACGCTTTAATACAAAGCGATTTACAGGTACCCAATTTAATGGTTAGGGTCATATCCCTATGAGCAATAAGGGTTAGGGGCCTCGCTCAAGGGCCCACACGGGTAACTTCAGTGGATTATCAGAGGTATCTGTCTCCGACTTTTGACCCTCACTATAAACAGCGAGTTTATTTCTGGAGCTCCTTTAAAACCAATGGCTATTTTTTGCCCGTCTCGTTTGGGCCTCTGACGGCTGCAGATGGGCGGAGTTTGTTCCGAGTGAGTAAATAAACTGATGTCAAAGCAGCGACCCGACCCTCCGTTAAAGCAGCATTTTCCTTTTCACTGAATAACGACGTGAAGTCGGCGTCACTTGACCTTTATGTAAATATCTGGTGGGATATTTCGGGGGCTCCGGGTCACATTTTTCCAGCTCCGGGACGTAAACATGCGCAGAATGTCGGCGAGGCTTTGAGCCGGAATGCGACATTTGATTAAGAAAATAAATAGTCAGGCAAAAATAAGCGGGACGCCGACGTCGGAGCGAAAAAGCCTTCATGTGATAATGTAATGGGAAAGTTTCCTGTGAAGGATAATGTCAACAGTTACGCAGATTACATCAGATCCAGGGGCCTGGCGGCAACGAACGCTTCTGGCTCAACACCACGGCACCTTATAGGGGTCCCGAAGAAGTCTGGAACTGCCGTCAGAGAAGGAACAGCCTGCGTGAGCCGGAGAACGCTGGATCACGTTTGAGTTCCAGAGCATCGGAACCTCAGCCGCTCAGTTCAGAGAAGAAGGCAAGGTATGAGGGCAAGGTAGCTCAGTGGTCAGGGTGTTGGGCTTTCAATCTGAAGGTTAGGGGTTCAAATCCCAGGTCCACTGAGGTTACCAATAAGGGTCCTTGAGCAAGACCCTTAACTCTCATTGCTCCAGGGATGTTGTGATGAACCCTGTGCTCACCTTGTAAGTCGCTTTGGATAAAAGCATCCGCTAAATCCATCCATCCATTATCTTCCGCTTTATCCTCTATTAGGGTCGCAGGGGGGGTTCCTCATGCCCATCCAGGGGAGAACGTTTCGGGCGCAGGGCAGATACACCCAGGACAGGACACCAATCTATCACCGTATACACTCACTTACACAGACACGCACACAGACACACTCTATATGGGGCAATTTGGAGAACTTAATTGACTTGATCCATGTTTTTGGACTGTGGGAAGAAACCGGAGAACCCGGAGGAAACCCACGCGGACACGGGGAGAACATGCAAACTCCACCCAGATTGGGGATTCGAACCGGGAATCCCTAGTGCTGAGAGGCGAACGTGCTAAACCTCTAAGCCACCGTGCCGCCCACGTCTGCTAAATGACCGAATGTAAATGCAAATGAATTGAACCAGAGTTCTCCTCGAAGTCGAGATCATTTTGTGTAACTCGGGAGTTTTTAATGAAGTTGTGATGTGCGTAATGTGAGACGTTGTGCACGGCGGTGACGCAATGTGGCTCAGATGCACCTGTGATTGGCTAAACCTACAGGTACACCCGCAGCCGATTATTTTCCCAGCATTCACTTTACGTCTGGGACATTAAGTCGTCATGCGGTGCGTCTCTTCGCACCGCTGGCCGCCCCGCGCTTGTGGGCAATCCTGGGATACTTCGACGGCACCATGCAGGTCACGGCACATAATCACGGGGGGGCGTTTCCCAATCTCGTTCTGGTAAAGCAACAGACCCAGCAGGTGGCACTCTGAGGTGGAACGGGTGAGCTCCCCTAGTGTTCCAGCGAGGTCAACGCAGTCCTTTGTTTCTTTTATATATTTTCTGTAGGTGTAACATGCTCTCTAAAGCTAAGAGCCGTGGCACTTGCAGAGTAGTAAGAGCAGCGCCCCCTGCTGTGTGTTTTTGTTTGTGTTCTGTGACGGAACCAAAAACATCAGTGAGAGCAATGTCGTGGCTGGGGTGGGGGTGGGGTGTGGGTTTTCGAGCTGACCGGAAGGCTTTGGTCATCGTAGTTCAGGTTGAGCATCACCACTTTCGGCGGCGTCAGGCTCACTGTAGGCTGATACGCTGACGCAGAGACGGAGCAGCTGGTGAGCTCATGCATGTCGATGCACGACTAATCGTTACAAGTAATCAAGCCACCCGTTCCGGAGATGCGGCGTGTAATTAGGCGCTCACATGAGTCATGTCCGATCGAGTGATGGGGCAGCAGGTCTCTACGCCGCTCCGGCAGTCTGGACTGAATCCAGGAGGTTCCCGCAGGACGGCAAAGGGAAGCTGAGAGTCCAGAACCCTGGACTCCGAGCGCCAACCAATCACAGACTTCATCTCACAAGTGGTCCACGTGCGACCATCATCATCATCATCATCATCATCCCGAATATATCACCATGGTTGTGTTACGATGGGGTTCCATTCGGGGTATCTAGTAGGAAATGTGGAAAATGTAAGTTTAGAACTCGATTGCAAGGTCTTGCATTGTAAATTTTGTATGTTCTCCCCATAGATTAGTTGTTTTTTTTTGGAGCATTCCCAAACACCCCAGACCAAGCGTCCAAAACCGCCCCGGGACAGATGCTGTATTAAAGGTGAATAGATAAGATTCCTCAAGACGGCCTAATAAAATGGAAGTGATTCTCATTTGGACATCTGTATCACACTGTCCTCTCCCATGATGCAACTGGAGCTCATGTTTCAGCTGAGGGAACAAAAAAATATATTAAAACACTCTGTTTTCTCTGTCCTGCGGTTATTAGAACACCTTCACCTTTTGGAAGGAGCATTTACTGTTTTACTCTAATCGAGGTTTAATGCAGACCCCCGGGGTTCCTCCAAAACGTAGAACCTCACTTCAAACGGGGAATCCTGTCTTCTCTCAACACTGAAAGCTTATAATTATCTACACACGCATGATGCGCCATTAACTTTCCACCCATTAGAACTGTAACTCGCTGGAGCTAATAATATGTTTAGGCTTAATAATTAGGAGGATCAACACATAGTTACGCTTCTCAGTGCTGTGTTGAAAATTAGAAGGTAAGAGGGAGGACGGTCCCCACCTCTGATGTAAAAGCGTTCCACATCGCGGCTGAATGTGCCGGGTCATAAAGGCCACGCGGCCTCCTTCAGAACGTTCCATTCGCTCTCAGACGGAACGCCGGCGACGTGATGTGGGTGAACGGGTTCGCTGGGTCAACGAGACCGGATCGTCTGAATCAGAGCCTGCGCCGGCCCCACTGCCCTTCTCTTCAACTAAATTAAATCAGAGGTTTTATCTGCACATCGGCACCGACCGCTGTCGCTTACAACCGGAGGCGCCCGCGTCGGCATGCTGCATGGGGAGTGAGGCGGCGGGGGGGGGCCGTTAGGGGCCCAGCATCATGCATGAGGGTAATGATCTGGCACTGAGCGCTTGATGATGTCAGAATTAACATATTCAGGGATGGAGCTGTGACTGGCGTCAGGTGTACCCACACCTGCACCGGAGACGTCGCCATGGCTACCGCAGCGGCTACACGGCGAAAATTGGCATAACACGTCAGCTCAATTCACAGAGTGCAGGTTTTCTTTTAATCCTCGCAGCATTATCCTGTCTCAGCACCGTGAGCCTAAACACATCAGTGACGGGATAAGTTGAGCGCATTGCACCCATGATCCTCGCTGTTTCCCCGTGTGATCATTTAAGTGTTGATTTAAAACCTACGTCATCTGGATTTGGCGTTCTGAAGCCGCTTTATGTCATTCGTGGCGTCTGCGTGACTGCCGTCTCCCTAAAGCTGCTGTTTACAGATGTTTTTAAATCAGAGGGTCAGGGATCTCGGGACCCCGCAGTGTCACAGCATGTTATACACGACGTTCCGCTGTGTCCTCTCTTGTAACGGAAGGACGGCTGAGTTCTAAACAGAACGAGGGTTTCGCAGTGTTTGTGGAGGGCGTGGCCGCTGCCTCCATCAGTGTGAGATGAGGCAATGCTGGAGAGCGTGGTGGGGAGATTCCCGCTGGTTAGACTTCAGCCTCTGAGATCAGAGCGTGGTGTGGTCTCCGGTAATGTGACCCCGGCTCTCGGTTCCTGATCCTCCCTCACACACACGATGCAGACTGAAAACAAACGGAGGAGGACGAGACGAGACGGTGAAATTAAAGACCTTGAATAAAATTGAGAAATCAAGAAATTGAATAAAAGTTCCCTAAAAAGTTCTCTAAAAGCTGCGTCCCGTGGTTCGCGGATGCGTTTGTCAGGAAAGCCACACTCAGGTTTACAGAACGTCTCTGTAGATGAGGGATAATTAATACACGGCCTGTAATTAATGCGGTCTGGTGCGAGTTCCTTCGCAGTGCACAGATTCAGGATGCAGGAGGTTACAGAGGGTTTGGTTCTAAACTGTCACATCAGCATTTTGGCCAAAAGGTTCTCCCGTCTGAGCGGAAGTTCCGGAGACAGAAGGACAACGGAGTTGCACTCCAATAAACATTTAAATAATATTTAAAAACCTCAGTCAGGCCTCCCTCCAGCAGACACGGCTGATGGGTCTCTGACAGCTGGGATAAGCCTCTAAAGCCTCATAACTGAGGATGTTGTAGTGCAGCTAAATAACTTGCAGTTTAGTATGTTCTTCCCTCATCCACCATCCACATGGGACAAAGCATGTTAATATTTAATAGTGTTTCCAAATGATCCATCTATTATCTTCCGCTTTATCCTATATTAGGGTCATGCGTGGGGGGGGGGGTTCCCCATGCCCATCTAGGAGAGAACGTTTCGGGCGCTGGGCAGATACACCCAGGACAGGACGCTAATCTATCACTGGGCACACCCTCACTGAAACAGACACACTCTATATGGGGCAATTTGGAGAACTCAATTGACCTTGAACCATGTTTTTGGACTGTGGGAGGAAACCGGAGAACCCGGAGGAAACCCATGCGGACATGGGGAGAACATGGAAACTCCGCCCAGATGGGTATTTGAACTGGGAATCCCCAGCGCTGAGAGGAGAACATGCCAACCGCTAAGCCACCGTGCCACCCATTTCGAAATTCATTCATTCATTCATTCATTATCTTCCGCTTATCCTCTATCAGGGTCGCGGTGGGGTTCCCCATGCCCATCCAGGGGAGAACGTCTCGGGTGCTGGGCAGATAGACCCAGGACAGGGCGCCAATCCATCGCTGGGCACACACTCACTCACACAGACACACTCTATATGGGGCAATTTTGAGATTTCAATTAACTTGATCCATGTTTTTGGACTGTGGGAGAAAACCGGAGAACCCGGAGGAAACCCACGCAGACACGGGGAGAACATGGAAACTCCACCCAGATGGGGATTCGAACCGGGAATCCCTAGCGCTGAGAGGCGAACGTGCTAAACCACTAAGCCACCGTGCCGCCCCATTCCGAAATTAATAAGTGAATTTAATAAACTCTTTCCGGAGTCCGTGGTGGAGCTGCAGGGTACGGTTTTGATTCTCTGGCGCGTGGAGGAGTCCTTCCGCTGAACTGGCTCCTCCAGATTGAGCTCCAGAGGTCTGCAGCTGGAGCTCACTGGAATTTCCAGCCGAAGAGCAGCTGTGACACCGGCACCGGCTGTAAAACACAGCGGGCGTCGCACGAGCGCCAGGCAAACATTGCCTGAGCATGAGTTCACTGGATCTCAGCGCGTCTGCGAAAGGTTGTGTGTTTTGAGAACCACAAACGCACAGATGTCACAACGCAACGAGTGACGGAGAACCGGGCAGCTCCAGATTACAGAGCGGGGGGTGTTTCAGGTGCATATCTGATACACACATCTCTGAAAAACCGCTCAGAGCGGGACTGTGTGTGTGTGTGTGTGTGTGTGTGTGTGGGATGGAGAGAGAACGAGGGGGGTGTCGCTCAACCTTGTACTCAATACACACTGGTACACAGAGTATCTTTGTATTCCACCCTGCCGCTCCTGCAGCGGTCATATGATAGAGGATGGAGGGTGTGTATTTATGTGTGTGTGTGGGTGTGTGTGTGTGTGTATACTGTTTTAGTCTTACCCAAAATACCCCAAAACATGTTTATAAAAAGCATGTTCCTGTTGTTTTAATCCAAATAATAATTGAAGCAATCAGAATCAAACGCTATGGATTTTTAAAGTTTTTTGTCAGCTGCTGAAACCCAGTGCAGTGAGTCGGGTGGTGGGGTCCACTAGGGTCGCGGGGGTTGGGGGGGGGTTCCCCATGCCCATACATGGGAAAACGTTTCGGGCGCTGGGCAGATACACCCAGGACAGGACGCCAATCTATCAGTGGGCACACACTCACTCACACAAACACACTCTATATGGGGCAATTTGAAGAATTCAATTGATCCATGTTTTTGGACTGTGGGAGGAAACCGGAGAACCCGGAGGAAACCCACACAGACACGGGGAGAACATTGATGGGGATTCGAACCGGGAATCCCCAGCGCTGAGAGGCGAACATGCTAAACCACTAATCCACCCAAGCTTTATATATATTCATTCATTCATTCATTCTCGCCCGCTTATCCTCTATTAGGGTCGCGGTGGGGTTCCCCATGCCCATCCAGGGGAGAACATCTCGGGCGCTGGGCAGATAGACCCAGGACAGGGCGCCAATCCATCGCTTGGCACACACTCACTCACACAGACACACTCCATATGGGGCAATTTGGAGAATTCAATTAACTTGATCCATGTTTTTGGACTGTGGGAGGAAACCGGAGAACCCGGAGGAAACCCACGCAGACACGGGGAGAACATGGAAACTCCACCCAGATGGGGATTCGAACCGGGAATCCCTAGTGCTGAGAGGAGAACGTGCTAAACCACTAAGCCACTGTGCCGCCTGCTTTATATATATATATTTTAAAAAAACCCGTCTGATAGACTCTGAGTTGCCATATATGGGCATAACATGGACTACAGCGTGACATCACTGGTCTTTAAACAAACAGAATATAGGTTTGTTGATTAATTAACATCTGTATGATCTTTATGGTTCATTGGGTGTCATGGGCGTCAGGTCTAGTGTTAGAGATTCGGGAACACTCGGGACGTTTGTGTGATGCAGGGGGTGAAGCTGGGGGTGATGCTTCAGTGTGCACGGCGTGCGGATCGCAGCTTCACGCTGATTACCATAAATAGTCAGAGGGCTGTATGAAGGCAGTAGGTGCGAGCTGACACGTCTGGCCCCGGATTCGGCTCGAGATGATCCTCTGTTGTCGTAACGCTCGCCTTCGGCGGCGGCGTCTGCATGCGGTAATGAAATCGCACCCCCGGCCGAGTGCCACGTTAAGTGTTGGAGCTGAAATGAACTCGCTGCGACCACCCGACGTCCCGCTCCGAATATGAACAGTACCTACCGAGGCACAACCTCGAACACAGCCCCATCAGTGCAATGTGGACACGTCCCGGTCCACACTGTTATGCACAATAAACACCATGTCTGTTATACGTGTTTCGGCGCATGGCCCTGTCCCAAACCATGCGTTATAGGGCACACACTCATAAGTAAAATATACCTCTGTCAATGTGCTGCGTCCTAAACCACATTAAACAATCAAAGGACTAGAACTGTGTCCTAAATCACACACTATAGGTTTAATACACTATATTACATCATCACTCTGTAAGGTAGTTCTCTGTCCATCACTGCAATGTGGACATGTCCCAAACCATAAACAACAGCGCACTTAAGTACTGTTATTCCTATGCACTATTATGTTTCCACCCTGTGGCCTTGTCCCAAACCGTAAATCACAGGGTGCATAAACAATTTCTGAACATCTTTTCATTGGTGCAAACTGGACATGTCCCAAACCACACTATTAGGCAGATAAACAGCATTATGTCTATCTGTTTCTACACCGTGGCCCCGTCCCAAACCATACAGCAAAAGTAACATTAACACAATTAAAACATGTCTCTGTTAACGTGCTGTGTCCTAAACCACATAAAACCAATTTAGGGACTAAAAATCTGTCCAAAATGAGACGTTATAGGTTTAATAATCATCACTACATCAGTGTCCCACTCCAAAGGGCACTTAGACACTGTGCTTTCTGTCAATCAGTGCAATGTGGACGTGTCCCAAACCATGAAAAAGCACTGTTTCCACCCCAAACCATAAATCATAGGGTGCCCAATTAATTTCAGAACATCCTTAAATGAGTACAATGTGGACACGTCCCAATCCACACCGTGAGTCATATAAACATCATTATGTTACTATCTGTTTTCAAATTTCGGCTCCGTCCCAAACCATTCACCGCAGGAAACATGACCACTATTTAAATAGCTTTCCATTATCACACTCTGGCTGTGTCCTAAACCACACACTAAAGATCACATAAAACTCACGTCAAACATCTTTCAGTCAGTGTTCACTCTATAGAGCACTAAGACGTCATCACACTGTCTGTCCATTGCTGCAGTGTGGACACGTCTCAAACCACACGTAGTGCACGTTTACCACTGTGTCTGTTGCTACACAGGGGCTGTGTCCCAAACTACAAACACCACAAGGCTCTTAAACTGTCTCATCAGTGCAATGTGGACACATCCTATAGTGCTTACAAATCCATGGGCTCTGTCTCAAATCACACCCTATAGGGCACATCAAAACCTCCTGTTCTTCAGTGCACTGCGTTCTCGTCCCAAATCATACACCACAGGCCACACAAACAGAAAACAGTCTGTGTTAAGCAAAATGTGGACAAGTCCCAAATTACAATGAATGCTTAACCTGAACTCTGATCCTATTAACTCTGTACTCTTCGTTCAGGTAGGCAGGATGTAACATTTGGTATGTTCTCTACAGAACCTTTCCCGTACTTGTTATCAATTTCAGAATCTTAAACCCAAGCTTTTTGGGTCTCGGTCTGAGAGTTAGAGGCTCTGTTTAAAGACAGGTGACGAAATAAATCCTGAATCGGGGCGATTGGCGGCGGTCAGCTGACCTGCGTGTCGATCCTCCTCATGTCCTGACTGGTTCATAAGGTTCTGTGTTCACTACACAAACCTCAAGATAAACTAAGTGTAATGTTGTTCTGCTTGAATCAATCATTCTTGTTTACTCGGGACTTTTTCAACCAAACAGGCTTCACTTCCACATCCCGCACAGTCATGCTATTGTCATGTCCCGCCCATGTGACTGAGCGTGACACGCTGCATGGGTGAGACACTCGCTCGCTCTCATGGGAATAAAGGGCACTCACTAAATAGGCTGCTGCCCAGCACCGGCATGCTCGATGGGTCTGGGTTTGGAGCGCGATCAACACTGAGGCTCATTGTTCAGCGTGGACAGGGTGGTGGTGGTGAGGGTGGTGGTGAGGGTGGTGGTGAGGGTGGTAAGCGCTTCATGAAAAACGAAGGGCCTGGTCAAAAAAGCTGGAAAGATGTGACTGTGGATTCTCTTCTAAAGCTTGAATGCTTTGATTTTCACAGCGAGAGTCTGAGAGGGTTTTGAAGAGAACGACGCCCGCTCAGCGTGGTGGACATGTCCTCTCTGACTCTTTGGTGTAGGGTCCTTAAATAGTCATGATGATTTGGTTCTACCTTCTTAAGGCATTTCAAACTGATCTGCAGACTCCAAAGCGCCGCCCGTCATCCCCAAAACGCTACGGAGCTTAATGCGCGGAATCCGTCTGCACCGTGTGTAAACCGGCCGGTGATCAGACCCGGGTCTAGGGTCCATCTGGATGTGGGGCAGCTCCAGCTTCATGTTTAATGTGAGTTCAGAGTGCGAGCTCCTGACACGGCAGCTGTGTGTGGTCAGTGAACTGGACTGGACCGGTCGAGGTTCTGAACACCGACACAGAAACAAAAATTCTTAATGGACAGAAATGATCAATAGCTGCACTTCTTACGAGTTACTGTGTGTGTGTGTGTGTGTGTGTGTGTGTGAGTGTGTGTTTAAAGTGAAGTTTCAAGGTCAGACACTAATGCATTTATCCATAAGGCTTTCAGTGAGTTTGAGGTCCGAGCTCTTTGAGACCACAGGGGTTCCTCTACAGCAGACCGACTGAGTGACGTCTTAATGCAAAACGGCACTGAGGATCAGTCCTGCTGAAAGAAGACGCACCTTCCTCAGCCTCAACGTCTGTACACTGTCATCCCTCTATGTGATACATGCCAGTTTTGGTTGCACGTCCTCTTTTTAAGGTGAAGATGACTCAGTTCATCCCCAACAAACAAACCAAACAACTAAGAGCTATGTCTGAAATCACCTACTACTAGTTTTAATCTAGTATGTACTGTTTATCTGTTGGTGTATGCAGAAACCATGCAACATTAGAGGCACCATGTCCACTAACTAGTACAGTGTAATAAAATAATAATGTTATTTAATGTTGGCCCTAAAAATAGTGTTTTAGATTGTTTTGTGTGCTTCATACAATTGAACAGCTGACTTCCTGTTTTTTGACATTAGCTAAACTAAGTCGATTCCCTTATTCGCAGCTCTTTGAGAATCCCCTGCTCTCTAAAAGCATTCTATGAGATTTTGGAGAGTGTTCGTGAGAATGCCTGCCCATTAACCCCGAAGAGCATCTGTGAGAACCTGATGCTTAAAGACGGCACAGTAACTCGTTACATGTGAGCTAAACTTCGTTAAAGCGGAGCGCTGTTCGGCCCCTCAGTAAAGTGCAGACTTGAATTATGGCCGAGAGTCCCGAGGAAGCTTTAGAAGCATGTGAGAGGGCTTCTGAACCCGGGCTTTGTTGAAGGTAAATGTAGGGTGACAGTGTTCTGGATTATCAGGACGATGTCATTTGGTTTTTCTGCTAATTCCTCAAAATGAGCCTCATTCAGAAGTTTGATCTCCATCTCAGACTGCAGTCACAGGACCTGAGCCGCCCGCCGGTGCGAGCGCGGCGGGGCCGGAGCCGTGCGCTGGGGGCTGTTGGGTGGAGTCTTTCCTGTGGGTTCAGCGCGACTTTATGTGTGATTTCTTCATCTCTGCTGCCATTAATTTCTCTATGAAGAAACAACAAAAGACGTGACATGAGAAATGTTTAGGAGACGTTTTTATTCGGCCTTTAAACAATAGAATGAGGGAAAAAATACCTTCCTCGCGATGGACTGGCGCCTCGCTCGGCATGAATCTCCACCACAAGCCAAGTGTTTTTGGGATAGGCTCCAGACTCTCGCAACGTCTCTGTCTGCAGCTACGCAGAGTTCAAATGATGCGTCTGGGTTTGACGCACTCTCTGTACAGGTTAAACAATACTAACCGGATCAGAACCAGTTCATACAGATTCGCTGGCTATTTCAAACTTGCTGAACATTGACCTTCCTCCACAAACTCCAGCCGAACGGAGTCCGTACATCAGACCGTGTCAGACCGTCAGGACTGAAGTGCCGGACGCCGAGACCTTTTCACATATTAATGCGGTCATTTCTATGTGTGAGCGGCGTCTGATCTGAGACCAGTCTCCCTCCACTGGAATGTTTAATCATGTGGATTATCTTGTTTATCGAGCAACGACTCAAATGTAATTTACCCCGTGGGTGTTAATTTAATATTTTCTGCCTGCCGCACGTCTTTTAATTTTTTTTTTCCCCGTCCCACAAATTGTGTTCCTGGGTGAAGGGAAGGCGGCGCTGGCTGGGTTTCTATGGCGTGGAGCCTCCTGCATGACAGCTTTTGTTTCCATGGTACTTGCTCTTCTCCATGGTGTTGTTTTTCATTAACATTTCCCCTGCTGCATGTCATTCTGAGGTCCACAAAAAACTCTCCACGCAGCTAATCTGTGACAAAATCGTTTCGAAACGGGCAAACACACACACACACACACACACACACACACACACACACAGGCACGCACTCACGCACCAACGCATCTGCCTATCAGGTACGTCTGACGCCGGCGGGATGATTAGAGGAATGGACGACGGGTCGAGTGATGAAAGGGCAACGCGTCAGTCGTCGTTCCCGTCGTCATGCCACCCGGCCTCAGCCTCATTAGACGTGTTTGCACCACAGACCCTCAGACACCTACGCACACTGTGCGACCAAAAGTGTGTGAACGCCTCTGCTGTCTTGTCTGCTTTTGGGACCCTTCTTTAATGATGAAACATAAAATATAAAACAGTGATGTAAGTCAAACATTAAAACTACATTTCGCAATGTTAGCATTATGACTCGTAAAAAAAATTCTTAAAAAAAAGGATGGGATCACGGTGGCGGCACAGTGGCTTAGTGGATTAGCATGTTCTCCTCTCAGCACTAGGGATTCCCGGCTCGAATCCCAATCTGGGTGGAGTTTACATGTCCTCCCTGTGTCCGCGTGGGTTTCCTCTGGATTTTCTGGTTTCCTCCCACAGTCCAAAAACATGGATCAAGGTCAATAGAATGCTCCAAATTGCCCCATATAGAGTGTGTCTGTGTGAGTGAGTATGTGTCCAGTGATAGATTGCCCCCTGTCCTGGGTGTAACTGCCCAGCGCCCAAAACGCCCCCCCGCGAACCTAATAGAGGATAAAGCAGAAGATAATGGATGGATGGGACGTGCACATCACTGAATCCTCTGCTGTTTTCATGATGCTAACATTGCTACATGTAGCTTTGTTGTTGTTGTACTGTTAAATCTTTTTTTAATACGTTTGTGATCAATCCTTGAAGAAGAAGATGAACCACCGTACTTTAGTGTAGCTCACTGACGTTTAATAAACGTGCATTAGCATTAGCATTAGCTTATATGTAGCAATATTAGCATTATGACTGAAGCTACACTGTAATTCAGTGATTTGCAGGAGAATCAGGTCCTCTGACGTTACTGTATCGGGTTCTAAATGGATTTAGTCACCGCAGAATGTGATGGAGGCGAACTTTGGAGGGTTCTTTGTACGAGCCGCTTCATTTTGATACCTCACACGTCGGGATCTGATGAAAACGGAGAACTGAGCTGCTGTGTTTAAAGCCCGATCTCCTCCAGAACCTTCTTTTGTCCTTCTTTTTATCATCCACCCTCCTCCTTTACCCCCGTCTTTATTTTGCCCCGTCTGCCAGGATGACTCACGATCCTCAGTGTGGAATTCACTAGAACAGTTAAATGGCTGTTGGGAGTCATGTGTGCTCTGTTAAACTTTCCACAGACGTGGTGCAGTTCCAGTGAAGGCGGATTGAAAACTCGTGTCTTTAATGCCAAAATTACAGATGCAGAGCTTCGCGGCGTGGCCTGGCCTTCGGAAAATCAACTCCATGTTGCGAGGGTTCGGCCCGATTTTTTTTCTTCTCCTGCCAAACACTTCAAGAGGCGTGAATCTCCCAAAAAAAACGGGGTAACATTCAGACTTCAGTTTTATACATGACCAGAAACCGTTAATGCACTGTTCTCAACGTCACATGATCAAAGGTCAGAAATAAAAGCTCTGAATGTATAACAGGCCACACCCACTTTACCACATTAACCGGAGCTGACAGTAACAAATCAAAATAAAATCAAATCAGATCAAGTTTATTGGTCACATGTGTCGTTATACTCGGGTCAGCCAACATCTCCACGGAAATTAAAAAGTAAAAAAATTATTTACAAAAAGTTATGCCAAAGGATAAAATAAAATAAAATAAAATATATATTTACAATGTGCAAACTGTATGGATATAAACTAAAAATTGTTTTGTAAGTTATAAATAAAGTGTGTAGTGCCACACTGCCTTTACACCGTTTCCAATAATTACAAATTCAGAGGCCACGCCCACCTTATTTTCACTGGATTTAAGAACTTTAAGCCACACCCATTTAAACCTGTTTATTTATTGTAACATATTGGAACTGTGGGGTTCAGAGGCCACACCCCCTCATCCCTCTGCTTAGTATTAACGGTTTTAAAAGCCACCTCCTGTTTCATCTTTCTGGTCCCGATGGTTTCCGTGGCCACACCTTCTTTTCAGATAGCGACATAGGCCACGCCTCTTTGGACTTACAGTCACGATATCTGTGTGTAATTCTTGAGCTGTGTGTAAATCAGTTAATATTTTAGAACCTCACTTAGGAACCAGGAACTGTTCAGGAACTGTTCAGGAACTGTTCAGGAACTGTTGCGTAACTCGTTCTGGTGGATGTATTTATATCCAACCAGCCGATGCCAGAAAGCCAGCCGCCTGTTGCGCTCTTTTCCCGTCTAAGCGAAATAAAGCTGGGAGTTGTGTTCATGTGCGCGGGTTTATCTTCCGTCACCGTCATAATGCAGAGGGATCTACAGAAGCGTCCAGCACACGTCTGAGGTTCCGTCAGCGCGGATGCCGTAGATGGGGTGACCAGATTCCGATTCACCAGATGTGGGACAAAGACTATAGTTTATGTGGGACACCAATACACTACCATATTATACATATATGACCTAATTTGCATTGTTTGTGTTGGTGGGCGCGCCCCTAACATGCGTACACGTTCCCAATTGGTTGACATTCAAACCGTAAACAATAACAGACATCGCAGTCGTCCAATGCCAGATAATAAAACACCTTTTTGAAAACTGGAGTCTGACTTTCAATAACAAGGCGGGACAACGTTTCAATTTGCGGGATGCCTGAAAAGTAACGAAATTGTGTGACTGTCCCGCACAAAGTGGGCCATCTGGTCACCGTAGCGAGTGAATGACCGAGTTTTTCTGCCTGTCTGGACCGTGAGTCACGTGGAGTGGCGAGCAGGGGGGGGGGGGGGGGTTGTTAATTTGACAGATACTGGATAGGAATCCCCCCCCGCCCCTTTTTTCGTTCCCTACTCAATAGTTTGCCAGAATATGATGAAGGGATGCGCTGGGGGATGGTGCGCTGACGTCAGCGGTGCACAGTAACGCTGCAGATGGCAGGTCTTAACTCTGCCTGAACCCACAGCGTTTGCTTTGGCCTCCGTTTCTGGCCACACAGCCTCAGCGGTGCTGCGCGCGAGGGACCGCCGGAGACGCCCGGGGGCCGTCCCATCGGCTGCTTCCAGATCAGGTGGCCGAATGTAGGTTTGCAGTGCGTGAGGTCACATTACTCAGCGAGGTTCGAGGTTCGAATGAGCAGACGATTAAATAACGTAAAGTCTTGGACGGTGATCATGTTGTGGACACAGCTGGAGGACGGGGGGGGGGGGACCTGCTAGATCGTGTTGTATTACTAATCACAGCATGTTTAATAGAAACCCTGACGGTTCTGTCGTTTTAATAGAACCAAACATAATCCGATCACGTTGTTCTGATAACCGACCAACTCTCCACCAACTTTCACTTCCTGTGTTCAGATAAACATCCCAGTTCCTCTTACTGACAGGTGAAACGTTCTCTACATGAGCACGATGAAGTTACAGTTCCCCTAAGAACCCGGTGTAAGGAAATGTCCACAGTGCCGCCAGAACGTCGTCATCAGGGGTCTGACGGGATAAAATGGAACCCGTTCCGATGTCTCTCTCTGGGTTCATTCACAAACCAAACACTAGTTGTGGAACCAAACATTCATTCGATGACTTGGTGGCAGGAACTTCCCCCAGCAGGTGCCCCCTCATGCATCTACTGTAGTAGCGTCACTCTCCGCTGATCCCAGAGCAGTTAAATAACCTTCACCAGCGTGAGCCTCGGTGCAGAAATCCACACAGGAAGATCCAGAACCTGGAGGTTTGTTAACGCTGCTGCACGTCGACCGCCTCTCTTCACCATTTGCGACATTTCAAAAACAGATTCGTGATTGTCGCGTTGATCAGATCGACGGAAACGTGAGGGACTCGTCTCCAGGTTTCGGCTCGGCGGCGTTTAAATGAGGCGCCTCGTTTGAAAAGCCTCACACTGTCTCGTCCTGCACTCTGTACCGAATAAAGAGACCGAATCGCGCAGCCTTAATTAACTCAAAGAAACTCTCTCATCATGTATTTTATTAAATTGATTAATTTTAAATGGAATCGTAATTAATAGTGGATTGAGATGAGGAGCATGGGGATGGGGGCGGGGGGGTGCAAATATGAGCCTTAGGCTGGATGTGAAACCTGCACACACACACACACACTCACACACACACACACACACACACACACACACACCATCCATTACACAGGAATACACTTCTGCTACCTGCATTACATCCAGAAGATTCAATTAATTATTTTAAATTATTCACTTGTAATTAGATAATAGCTTAAAGTCTTTATTTGGAATTAATTCTAAGATATGAAGTCCTTTAGCTGGAACCCTACAGTCCAGTTCAGTCCACGAATTCTCCAGACCCACAATCTGGGGGGGGGGGGGGTGTTCCCCATGCCCATCCAGGGGAGAACGTCTCGGGCGCTGGGCAGATACACCCAGGACAGGACACCAATCTATCACTGAACACACACTCACTAACACAGACACATTCTATATGGGGCAATTTGGAAAATTCACTTGCCCTTCATCCATGTTTTTTGGACTGTGGGAGGAAACCGGAGAACCCGGAGGAAACTCACGCAGACACAAAGAACATGCGAACTCCACCCATATTTGGATTCGAACCGAGAGGAGAACATGCTAAACCACTTATTTGCAGATTATTTAAAAGCTGTGTATCCTTCCATCTCTTTAGGAACAGTTTAGGGAAGGCCCTTCTCTGTTCCAGCCTCAGTGCACAAAGCAAAGAACATTAAAAACATACTAATAATGCTCATCCAGAAACCAGACTGTGGCCCCGACGCCGTCTTTGGGACGAACTAGAACTGAGATTGTGAGCCGAACGCGCTCGCCCTACATCGGTGTCTGACCTCTCTTCATTTCCCGCAGACACTGATGTCCTCCCGGCAGAGTGAAAGCTGTTGGTGTACCGTGTGGGCGTCCTAAGACTTTTGTCCGTAGGGTCTGCGTCTCACTGAAGCGTTTTTTTGGAGTGCAGACACAATGAGACGAAGACGCCGCACTGCAACGCTCCGTCTGCCGTGTCGGTGGAACTGCAGTCAGAACAGAAACTAGGCCACGGCGCGATTTTCCGTTGACTTCTCAGCCAATAGAATACAACCTGTCACAAAGAGCATCCTCCACCCCAACCCACCCCCACCCCAACAATCCCCCCGAGTCCCTCCCTACAGATCGTCTTCGCACTCCATCCGTCGGTCCGCGCCGGCGTGTTTTACGACCAGAGCGAGCTTTACTGCGATGGCAGGAAGCAGCCACGCAGAGTCACAGGAACACGACGCCGGGCGGCGGCTCGTACGGGGGGGGGGGGGGGTTCATCAGGGATGACAAGCCGAGCTGCAGTTGGTACATTACTGCGTTTTTAAAGATCAGACTCTCGATTAAAACGTCCTGGTGATTTACGCTGGACGTGAAGCTTCCATTCTGTAATTCACGCCTCATCAGGAACCCGCGTTCACGCGATGCAGCGGCTCGCGTGGTTTTAATTCCTGTAATCTGTCTCATTTCCACTCAGATCGTCGGCTGGAGCTCTTCTACAGTTTATTAAAACATCTGCATTTTATTTGCACTCACATTCACAACTTATCTTTATTACCTCACACAATCATTAAAACGTTTTTACAGAATATAAACTCAGAGGACACTTTATTACACTGGTCATTACATCAGCTCCACCTACCATACAGCTGGGGTTTGTAGTTCTACAGTTCCATTTTGCAGTCCATCTGTTCCACTACGGACTCTGGATCATCTCAGTACTGCAGTCACGTGGTGGTGGTGGTGATGGTGGTGTGTTTGTGGATCAGACACAGCAGTGCTGCTGGAGTTTAAACTGTACACACACTGTGACGCACCTCCACCTTATTGCTCCACCTTGTAGATGCAGAACTAATCTGTGACTCCTCTCTTACTCTTAGGGTTCTATGCCTTTGGCTGCCTAAAACCCTTTGGTCCATGTGACAGGAGAACCTCAAACTGACCCGGTGTCCACGAGCTCAATCGCTGTTGACCAAGATCTGCTGAAAGACGCCATCGAATGATCTGAATGGGTCAAGAACTAAGGATCGGAAAGTCTTTACGATGAGGACGGCTGTGGAGCGACCTTCGCTCGATCAACACTGACAGCTCGATTGCAACCATCGCCCCTCCCTGCGTTGACCCCGACCAGGAAGCCGAGTGGATGAACCCGGGAGCTGTGTCCTTCAGGAGATGTGTCCGCCTGTCCTTTACGTACGCTCACTATGAAAGCCGAGATAAACCGGACGATGCAAGTTGTTTAGGTCAGACTCACTTCCCGCCGTTTTTCTTTGGATAAAGGTAGAACCCCGAGTCGCAGCGAACGGCTCCAGGTGTTGAGGCGGCACTAGTTTGTGGATCTGTAGGACTTTGTGATCGCGGTAAAGCTCAGAGACGTCCGTTCATCAATCCCATAATCCGCCATGGGGTGCCGACAGAGTTCAGAGGAGAAGGAGGCGGTTCGGCGCTCGCGGCGGATCGACCGGCATCTCCGCTCGGAGAGCCAGCGACAGAGGCGCGAGATCAAGCTCCTGCTCCTCGGCACCAGCAACTCGGGCAAAAGCACCATCGTCAAGCAGATGAAGATCATCCACAGCGGCGGCTTCAACCTGGAGGCCTGCAAGGAGTACAAACCCCTGATCCTCTACAACGCCATCGACTCCCTCACGCGCATCATCCGTGCCCTGGCAACGCTCAAAATCGACTTCCACAACCCAGACCGCGCCTACGACGCCGTGCAGCTGTTCGCCCTCACGGGCCCGGCCGAGAGCAAAGGCGAGATCACGCCCGAGCTGCTCGGCGTCATGAAACGCCTGTGGGCCGACTCCGGGGTCCAGGATTGTTTCCAGCGCTCCAACGAGTACCACCTGGAGGACAACACGGCCTACTACCTGAACGACCTGGACAGGATCTCAGCCCCCGAGTACATCCCGACCGTGGAGGACATCCTGCGCTCGCGTGACATGACCACTGGTATCGTGGAGAACAAGTTCACCTTCAAGGAGCTCACCTTCAAGATGGTGGATGTGGGTGGGCAGCGCTCGGAGAGGAAGAAGTGGATCCACTGCTTCGAGGGGGTGACCGCCATCATATTCTGCGTGGAGCTGAGCGGCTACGACCTCAAGCTTTACGAAGACAACCAGACGGTAAGCCGGCGAGACGGTGAGAGGGCGCGGTGGATCAGCGGGACCTTTGCCGGAATCGCGGTTCTGTAGGGTGGGACAGTGTGGGATACCCGGGATACCTGGGAGGCCATAATTATCCAAATGCAAAAACATGTCCAGGACGCTGGTGGTTAATCTTTCCTCGTCCCCATTTCCGATCCCTGAGTGCGTTCGAGGCCGAAAAGCCGGAGCAGAACGCAAGTGAGGAATAACAATTAACAATGCGCAGTTAAAAATAATCTTGGCGTGAGGCGCGAGGGGAGGGGAACGTATGGGAGCGATAATTGGGTTCGCAGTGTTAGGTGACGGGGTGTACCTGCGAGAATTCTCAGCTCTGGCACCGGAAGGGGGGGGATCGCCGACATGCAAAAGTTTTCCTCTGCCGTTCGTCCCACAGATGGGTGGAAGTTGGGAGGCCGTTGAAAGTCAGGGGGGCGTTGGAGGGGGGGTGGGAACGCCGTCGGCGTGTTTCCTTCGAAGTTTTCTTGCACTCGATGGCCTCATCCTGGAACGAAGCGCGGCGGCGGTTAAACGGCGCTCAGGCTCCAGGCTTCTTCACAAGTGTCTTCACACAAATGAATCATCGTCTCTTTAAGGAACCGAGCGGCGCGCAAGGTGCTGGATTTCTACCACAGCGCTCTGATTATGTCGTTAGAAGGTTCTGCTCACTAATCATCTCACAGGTGACGTGAGGTTAGAGATACAATACCAATGTTTACATTTGTCATGTCAATCAAGCAAATTTAATTAAATTAAATTGAATTGTAAGAAGGTTCTGGGTCTCCATCCTGTGAGGGGTTTGTATGTTTTGTGTGTCTGGCAGGTGAATAGTTTTGTGTATGTGGTGACATGATGGAGGTCCCAAACAGAGTATAACACACACACCCCTACTGGGTACTGGGATAAGCCCCAAGCTAAACTTTCTAAACCAAGCTAAAGCTTTTAAACAAGGAAAAACAATTCAGTCGGTGAATCACATTATTTAAAACAATAAGGGACCCAGAGTGGAGCCTTGTGGTGCTTTCATGTGCACGTCGATTGGTAGGTTTGATGTGGTTTGTATGTAAAAAAAATAAATAAAAAACTGGATGCTGGTTGGCATGTTCTCCTCTCAGCGCTGGGGATTCCAGGTTTTGAATCCCAATCTGGGTGGAGTTTCCATGTTATCCCCGTGTCCATGTGGGTTTTCTACGGGTTCTCTGGTTTCCTCCCACAGTCCAAAAACCTTTAGTCGCATTGTCATTCAGCCGTGTGTTATGGACGGCAGTATGATTTCAGCTTTATGAAAACATTTGGGGAAGGCCCTCTGACCTCAAACCCATCGTCTTCATATTATTCTCTGACCTCAATGACTAAGTTTCTTCTTGGCAAAAAATAAATAATCACCCCTCAGACGTCCTGTGGAGGTCAGTTCTGTGTGCTGCTCGGGACTGAGGCGCACAGATGGGAGTTCATTAAAAAGCCCTTCACCTACTCAGGGTGCTGATGCATCTCCTAAATCCTGAAGTAAACAGTTGGAGGAGTGCGTGTCGGGGCCCGAGGCGCAGATCCAAATTAGATTACCGCATCAGCACTTAGTGTATTAGAACTCACGGGAACCCTGTTCTTCCCGATCACAGCTCGGAGTGACCCAAACCCCGCCCCCCCATCCCCTCCCCTCCCCAAGACCGTCTCGTCCTTTCCACCTCAGTGATTCCACTTCCTTCCTCTTTCTTTCATTCCTGATGGTTTCTCTCTGCGTCTCGTTTTCTCGAGCGTGTGTTTCACCTGAGGGCTGCGAGCCCGTTCAGCCGTCGACGGGACAGCGGTCCAGACGCGTGTGCGCTGATGTAACCCGACGGAGACAGGAGACAGAGGGAGGGACGATGGGTTCATACGGGGCATGAGGAAGCAATGGATTCAGAAAACTCCTGAGAAATCGGAATCAAAACCACTGGAACCATCATTACAGGTTCTGCGTTCCTTTAATGGCTTCGTGAACGGTGCTGCAGTCGGAGCGTCGATGCAAACTGCGCAGCTATTATTCTGATATTTTAAGATCTGTGTTACATTATTTAAGATGATCTCTCAGTAATGCAGGCCGTGGGGGGGGGCAGACGCTTCATGTATGTTAGCTGCAGATAAAGAGCTGAACTCGTGGAAACATCTGCCGGAAATCAGACAGAACGTGTTAAAGATCCCACTCTGATTCTGTGGAACCTGATTCCTGGAAATGTACTACATACATTCTCAAAATTCCCATCAGAAGATCCTATAGCCATTATGATGATAATCATATTGATGATAGTCATAGCCTATAGTCATCATTACAGAAAATCCAATAAATACTGTAATGAACTCAAGCTTATGTTTAAATAAAGAAATGTATTTAACTACTAAGAAAAACACCAGGTGACGGGATAAGACTCAGTAAAGCAGCACATCATTCTAAGTATCTCAACTTGATGGCTGTGGTTAGAATACAGGTCCAGCCATTATACAGCATCTCTTATCATAAAGGGTTAACACCGGTAACTTCAGTGCACTTTGTGGATTTGAACCCCCAACCTTCTGACTAATGGCCCCACACCATAACCACTGAGCTACCACGGCCAAGGTTGGGGTTCGAACCCTGCGTTCACTGAGCGAGGCCCTTAACCCTTCACGCTCCAGCATCGTCATGGCTGAAGTTCAGAAATGAGACCAACCCGCCTTCCAACCAGCAACATCCCGCTTCAAAATCCTCGTTATTTTGTCGTTGGCCCACCCCTTCCTTTAATAAAAGGAGGAGCGGGTCGTCGCAGTAACGGTTGCCTGGCAACAGGCTGTTGACAATGAGATCTTATAAAGGGATGAGCAGGGAAAGGAGGCGGCGCTGAGAGCATGTGTGACAGGAGGTGAGCGGCAGAGTGCGAGTGCAGGTGTGGAGCTGGGCAGGGCTGCGAGAGCACAGAGAGAGAGCGAGAGAGACAGAGACATGGGCGAGAGACATACAAACAATGAGCGAGAGGCAGACTACTAAAAACAGATTGATGAGAGACAGAGTGAGAGAGAGAGGAAACATGGAAAGTCAGAGAAAAAAGAAAGGGATAGAAATAAGAGATGAAACAAAGAGAAAGATAAACAAAAAGAGAGACAGTGAGACAGACAGAAGTGAAGTAAGAACAGAGAGAGAGAGAGAAGTGAAGAGAAACAAAGATACACAGAAAAAAGGAGAGAGACAGAAAGAGACAGAGTGATGAAGAAACAGAGTTAGAGAGAGAGAGAGAGAGAGAGCGAGAGAGACAGGTCGTGTTGGCTGAGGTGGATCTGGGTCATGGGAGAGACCGGCTCAGGAATCTCAGAGGGCCGCGCTTGGCTCTGGCTCTCGTTTCAGTCACGGAAGAAGCGCCGACCACAAAGCGTCTTTTCTCTTCGTACCTAACAAACGCAGCGGCTGGTTCTCGTCCAGAGCGCCGCTTCAGAACTCGCCCCGTTTTCATACCAATTAGTTGTGGGATGCGAGTTAAACCTCAAAATCCTGACCCACATTCACACAAACTCTGGTGGTAACGACGCGGCTCCAGCGCACCCCGTCAGCTCTCGTTTCCCCCCGGTGATTGGGATCCGCAGCTGAGGTGTGAGACGTACCGACGCTCCGGGCTGCGAGGACCAGCTTAGAACCCAGAGACGATCGCTGAGGAACCTCCATGTTACAGATGAACAGGGCTGAAGAAACATTAAAGAACAATAATGTCAGACTGATGTCTCAATGATGTCAAAATTATGTCACACTGATGTCTCAATGATGTCACACTGATGTCACACTGATGTCACACTGATGTCTCAATGATGTCTCGATGTCCAAATGATGTCACACTGATGTCTCAATGATGTCACACTGATGTCTCAATGATGTCACACTGATGTCTCAATGATGTCACACTGATGTCACACTGATGTCACACTGATGTCTCAATGATGTCTCGATGTCCAAATGATGTCACACTGATGTCTCAATGATGTCACACTGATGTCTTAATGATGTCACAATGATGTCACACTGATGTCTCAATGATATCACACTGATGTCTTAATGATGTCACTGATGTGATAGGGTAGCACAGTGTTTAGGGTGTGGGGCATTCAATCTGAAGGTTTTGGGATTAAATCCCATGTTCACTGAGGTTACTAATGTGGGCCCTTGAGCAAGGCCCCTAACCCTCATCGCTTCAGCAGTGCTGACCCTGTGTTCTGAACTCAACCATTAAATTGGGAAACTTGTAAATCACTTTGGATGAAAGCGTCTGTTGACCAGCGGCAGGGCATCACAGCGCCGCCACCAGGATCTCGCCTGAATCTCTTTGGTAATCCATGATCCATTAGAACCCATTTTTTTTTGTTTCCGGGACCTAAACACTCATATTGATCTGTTTTGAAGGCTGTAGCCACAGAAAGTCGGCGTGTTTGTGCAGGTTACAGATTTGCTGATGAAGGTGAACATGGCAGTGAAGCGGGCGTGTTTAATGGTGAATGAAAACCTTAGTACGCACCGGCCGGGGCATTCGGCTCACCGGCGCCGGCGGTGTGGCCGCGTCAGCGCTGTTATGTAACAAAAGGAGGCGTAAGTGAGTGTACATTAATGAAAACCTGGACTTCCCTCATGTTTTCATTGTAACACGTATCCAGGTAATGGAGGAGCCCGTGTCCTGATGTGATTACGATCACATTATCGTCCTCGCGCCGCACGCTGGAGCTTCCCTGCCCCGGATCCGGCGGGCGAGCGAGGCACAGCGCTAATGGCTCTCTCTCCTTTTAAGGTGATGATGAGCGGAGACGTAGGGGGGACCTTTAAATAAACAGTTCCAGGACTCACACTGTAAGGACGGAGAGCTCCTCTGATCATACAGATGGGGTTTGTAGTTCTACAGCTCCATTCTGTAGTCCATCTGTTCCTCCAGGTCTTTAGGGTGGTGGGTGGTTCTCCCTGACCCTGACATGGTGGTGGTGGCGGTGTTGCTGGAGTTTAAACACTTCAGCGTCATCATCCTGCAGCATCATGTGATCACAATGAAGGATTACAGGACGAATAACACGACAGATGACCCACGTCCACAAGGTGGAGCAGTGAGGTGGAGGTGTGTAATAAAACTGTGCAGCAGGTGGCGCACTGGTGGCGGGCAGACAGTTTCAGAGCAGCATCACTTCCTATTCTTTGGTTTAAGTCTCAGAGTCTAGGGACACCCAGTTTTACCCCATAGTGTCCCTAACAAGTCCCCTAGACACCCTGAGACTTGCTGCTGTAAAGCTGAGTTCTCTCTGAGGGGGATCTCTCATCTGGAAATTTACCCTAATTAGTTTAAACACACACACACACACACACACACACACACACACCTCTTCCCCAGATGTCTGTCCTGTGTTTACTGTGGAACTCGTCTGACGTTTGGAGATGAAAATCTTTTCCGTTATTAACTCCTTCGTGACCGGATCACGTGATGATGTCACCTGACCTCGTTCTGCACGTACTCATCAACAACGACGACTCCAAATTTAAGATGCACCTGAGGTTGGACCAGAATCCAACAGTGTGATCAGACCTGAGCCTGATGATCAGACGGAAATCAGACTCAGATCTGATGAACATTTCATCTTTTTAGGAAGCAGATTCCTGATTGGCAGATGCTAAGTTCCAGGAGATCCATCATAAAACGAGGACTCGTGGTCCGTCCGCCGCCTGCGTTGGTGCTGGAGGCGTGGTCTCCTCACCCGTCAGTTGTAACGAAGGATCTCTAATTGCCAATTAAGTTAAACATTCGGTCCGATCTCCTTTTTAATATCTGTGAGGGCAGCCATCTTACCTCCGTGTGACCTCCCAATTCCTCATCTGGCTCACTCGTTTACTCACTCGCCCGCTCTCTTCCACTATCCCTTTGTCTTGGAGGAGATCTTGTGATTAGCTCAGAGCACCATGATGTCTTGCTTAACCTTTACAAACAGCAAGCCAGTCTTCCTCTCGAGGCTGTCCTCCAATCACATGATGCTCCTGCTCAGCACGCGCGCACCGCCACTACATTTAACACTCACTGCATTGTGGGGACACGGAATCCATTTGCATTCCTGTAATTAAACCAAGATATCACCGGAGCTTAACGGTAACGGCTGCTGGGAACCCACAGGTAGTCCACACTTTGGGTTAGGTGAAGATTCTTCCAATAAAGCATCCAACAGGCCCACGATGGACACCAACTGGAACCTCACGTAGTCCACACTTTGGATCGGACGTGGGCAGTTCCAGTTTTGGTACGTTGCTGACCCACAGTGTCCATGACTCCCGCTGCAGGTCCTCGTCCCCTCTGTATCCGGCCATTGTGTCCTCTTCTGGACTCTTACAGAGAGACTGAGGGCTTGATTATCATGAAACACACAGTTAGTCCTGTTATTTTTCCTCTCGCTTGATTTAACAGCATCGACGTTGACATTAAAGCGCTGACGTTAAATCACAGTTTAATGTTGGAAATCTCAAATCAAATCCCAGCTCATTCATTTATTCATTCATAGGTTCAATGTCTGGAACCATAAAATGAATTAGTGTCATTTTATTTATTCATTCATCGGGTTCCCCATGCCCATCCAGGGGAGAACATCGGGCGCTGGGCAGATAGACCCAGGACAAGGCGCCAATCTATCGCTGGGCACACACTCACTCACACATACACACTATATATGGGGCAATTTGGAGAACTCAATTGACTTGATCCATGTTTTTGGACTGTGGGAGGAAACCGGAGAACCCGGAGGAAACCCACGCGGACACGGGGAGGACATGGAAACTCCACCCAGATGGGGATTCGAACCGGGAATCTCCAGCGCTGAGAGGCGAACATGCTAAACCACTAAGCCACCGTGCCGCTTTCATTTCATTTAAACATATTTAATTGCTTTATTATCTTAAAACAGTTTTCTTTCTGTTTATTTGAATCATGGAGGATCTAACACGTGGATGTACAGATACAGATACGTAAACGGTGCCATCTTCTCTGGTGCAGCTGCCAACCTCCAGTTCCTTTCACTACTGCCCCCTCTCCCCCCACCTTTATTTTAATACCTCCAGCAGGTGCTTTAATTACCTTTCCTCGCGCCCTCATTTCAGGAACAGTAGTCTGTGATTTGGGAGTGTCTCTGTCCCTTCCACCTCCCGCTGAGAGTCTCTACAGAACGGTCTGAGATAAATCTTCATCCCGCGCCGTTCTGAAGTCCTAAAGCCTCTTTGATGGATGTGCTGCAGCTTCTCCTGACAGCGCTCAGTGCAGACACTGACGGGGCAAAAGTTTTGGGACATTGCAGTTACTTTCACCCTTCTGAAAAGGCTTGCCATACAATTGGACAAAGAGTGTGTGCGGGAATTATTGCCCTTTATTTCCTGAAGGGGAATTTGTGAGGTCAGACACTGGTGTTGGGTGGAGAGAACCTGGCTTATAGTCTCATCGTTCAGGGTTTGGGTTTCTCTCAGGGGCTGTGTGTGGAACAGGTCACCAAATGCACTCAAACATACCTTTATGGACCTTTACTTGTGTGCTGACACAGAAAAGGGCCTTCCCCAAACTGTTCCCAAAAAGTCGGAAGCATAGACGATAGTCCGCAGTGCTCTGTGACCGGTGTGCAGGGTTGTGTGAGCTTTGCAATATTAATAAAACCCCTCGCAGCATGAAGAGAACTGACATCACGGACAAGTGTTTTCTGAAGACTGACCTCAAAACATGAGAAGTCAGCTGCAAAAAGAGCCGTGCCCCCAAACCCCCCCCCCCCCGACAGCTCGACTAATCCCACTAATGGCTCTAGAAATAAATCTTTTGGAGATGTTCAGCAGTTCTGATGATGTCGAGTCATTAAGGAATCGCTCAGATAAAGTTACAGAAGGATTAAATGGATAAAGAGTCAGTCACTGCAGCTTTCAGTGCGGGGGGGGGGGGGTTGTTCTGGTACCACCTGGCCTGCCGCTCTGTGGTTCCGCGTCGGCAGCAAACGATATGAGAAGGAACTTTAAACGCAGAGCGTTAAAACTTAATTAGAAAAACACCGCACCGGAAACGAGGCACGGCAGACGCTGTTCACTGAAACACTTCGTCAGTGATTTGAAGTCAGATCCAGGCTAAAATCCAGAGTCTGAGCCTCGGAGCGAATCCCGCATGAAAGAACTCCGAGTAACGATGCCCAAACGAACGAGATAAAAATACGGAGTATTAAGCCGCCAAACGAGACTGACACATTAAGTATTAATGCTCAGACCCGGCCGGGCAGCGAGACCCAGATCGATACCATGGATAATAAATAGTCTCAATCACCACATGAGTCGACCTCCTTAATGTCACGGCCGACACTTCAGCGTTGTTTTGTGAATCCTGAATCCGTCTGAAGTCTGAGGCTTTTCTGAAGGCTCTTTCTTTCTTTCTTTCTTTCTCCCCCCCTCCCCCCCCCTGCAGAGTCGCATGGCCGAAAGTCTGCGCCTGTTCGACTCCATTTGCAACAACAACTGGTTCACCAACACCTCGCTCATCCTCTTCCTCAATAAGAAGGACCTGCTGGCCGAGAAGATCAAGCGCATCCCGCTGACCGTCTGCTTCGCCGACTACAAGGGCCAGAACACCTACGAGGAGGCGGCCGTGTACGTGCAGCGCCAGTTCGAGGATCTGAACCGCAACAAAGAGACAAAGGAGATCTACTCGCACTTCACCTGCGCCACCGACACCAGCAACATCCAGTTCGTGTTCGACGCCGTGACGGACGTCATTATCCAAAACAATCTAAAGTACATCGGCCTTTGCTAGGACGAGGAGAGGGGGCGGGTGGGAGGCGGGGCTTAGAGACATCTATATAAGAAACTCTTCTGCAGTCTGTGAGGCCTGTCTGTCTGTCTGTCTGTCTGTTACTTCTGGCCTTCCACGGTTAATTATATTGGGAACTCTGGTCAGAGCGGGACCTGCTCCAGCTGTTGGTCCACATGTGTTTGCATTAATCGTCTGTTTTATGGATGTATGGGTTCGCTGATTGAAGACTTTCGGACCGCCGTTCGTCCGGCTCCTGGAGTGTATGAAGTCCTCGCTCGTTGCTCTATGGGGTTTTCTGGGCGGCCGAAATCTAGCAGCAGCTCCGCATCAAAAGTATTGTTGTTTCCATCTTGACCGGAATTTAAGGATTCGACGGGTTTAATAGCAAATTCAGAAACATTAAAAAATATACAGAGTCATGGCAATAAATATTGGCACCCCTGCATCAGCACAGTTACAAATTAATTAATTCATTAACATCAGAACCACAGAAACAAAAATTCCAAACCGATCTGATTCTGCTGGCTTATTGTTTAGCACCTTCTCCTGTCCTGATTTCAGGTTCGAATCCCAATCTGGGTGGTTTGCATGTGCTCCTTGTGTCTGGGTTCTCTGGTTTCCTCCCACAGTCCAAAAACATGGCTTCAAGGTGAATTGAATGCTCTAAATTGCCCCATATAGAGTGTGTTAGATTGGTGTATCTGCTCAGCACCCCAAACATTCTCCCCTGGATGGGTATTGGGAACCCACCCCCTCCCCCTGCAACCCTAGTACAGCATTAAGCAGAAGATGAAAAATGAATGAATGAATGATCTGATTCTACACAGAACTGCAGAAATGGACAGAACCCAATTATTGGGCGTGGGCGTGGCTGTTGGTGAGTCCATGAAAAAGCCACCAATGTGGGCCCTTGGGCGGGGCCCTTAACCCTTGTTGCTCTGTAGTGTGGTGTCATGGCTGACCATGTTTAGATCTTTTTTTTTTGTTTTTTTTGAATGAAAGTGTCAGCAAAACACCAGAATGTGATGTCGGTGGTGCAGCGGTGCCCGTGTTTACGAGCGTATCTGTATAAAATCAAGCATCCAGAGTGTTTTAATTTCATGCGGTTGAACTTCGCTCTAACGCACACCTGATTATTTTCCGTCTGCGTTCCGGTTCTGCTGCGTTAGTGACGCACAAACGCCGAATCCAGTGTTAAGTGTGCGATGAGTCTCACTCCACGTTACGAAGAAAATGCGACAGGAGACGTGAAGCGTGCCAACTTAAATGTAAATAAGCAACAGACTCCGAAAAAAAATGCTAAATCGTTCAAATATGCATGATTTTTTTTTCGTACTTTGTAATTTTGATAAATTCTATGTTGAATTCTTGATTTCTATTTTTGATTTCACGGAAAAATATACTCCCAAATATGTATATACATATAGATGTGTATACATATATTAATACATACATATACACACATACACACCTCTATACACACACACAAACACACACCGAGACCGACTGAGGACGGGAGGTATTAACCCTCACAGCAGTTCATATTGAAAACGGCATACACACAAAAACATGGCTCTCTCTCTCTGACACAGACATGAGCTGCATCTGAAATCACACACTCAGCGGGACGTACAGGTTCAGATGAAGTTAGTTCTGATAAACTGCTAAAGCCCTGGGGTTTCCGATGAAACGCATATGTAGTAACCATGAAATCTTTACAATGGTTCATTGTCTCAGCGCAGCTTTAAGATCCTAAACCTGAAACCTGAAAGCGGTGCGAGACTGTAAACGAGTGGTGCAGCATGTGACCCCGGCTCCACTCACTACAGCAGTTTCAGTGAAAGGGGCAGACGCTGCAGAGTACACAGTCAGGAGGGCTCCCCGCGATGTCAGAATTACGGAAAATTGAGAAATTTCTAGAAAGTTGTGAAGCGGCTTTGATTCGATGCGTTGATGTGAAGTGTTGTTTTATTCAGAGAATGTTCCACCTGCTAACGAATGCTGTATAATTAACATCGTGCTGTTTAAACCTACAGGCTCGGACGTCTGCAGTGTGATTTCAGACGCAGTCGTCAGCGCGGCTCGTCAGTCCGTCTCTCTCTTCTTCTCTCACACTCACTGCAGCCACAAGGAGGCAACAGTCAGTTACACAGATGACATGCAGGTTTATTACCCGACCTGATAACCAGACTCCACCCCCCCCCCCCATGCACGTACAACGCTCAATCACTGCATCGTGCCCCACCCACACACACACACACACACACACATAAACACACATGATTACATAAATAAATACAAACACAAATATATATACATACGCATACATACACACATACATGTACACACATGCCAACATACGTACATACAAACATACATATACACACACATGCATACATACACACAAATATACATGCATACATAAAAAATACACACACACTCATACACACATACATACATACATAAAAACAAACATACATACACTCACATGCATACACACACACAAATATATATACACACACACAAATATATATATACATACACATACATACACACATATATGTATACACACACATAAATACATACACAAATATACACATGCATACATAAAAAAATACACACACATATACATACATAAAAACATACATACACGCATACACACACAAATATATATACACACACACACACATTCATAAATCAAAGTCAGAACACTGTGTTCACTTGTACAGCTGATTTCCTGAGAGTCATTTATTTGAAACTGAACTCAAAGGGTTTCCACTTTAAATCCGGAAACAGAAACTGAACGTGTTGGTGATTAAAAAAAAGAAGAAAGAGAAAAAAAGAAAGAAAGACGAGAACGAAGTAAAAACAAAACTTTTTTTTCTGAATGAATCAAACCTTTTGTTCCTTTTGATTGGCTTTGGTTCTGCGTAAACGTTGTTCTCACAGCAGTGTGTATATAGTGTGTGAGGTTCATTCTTCGTGAGAAATGAGAAAATTAAAATCTATATTTGAAGGTGTGATGAGCGTGGTGGTGGTGGTGGTGGTGGGGGGGTTTAGACCATGCCCCTTTTCTTCCTCTTCTTTCTGTCCTCCTGTTTAACTCTGATAATGTGCAACCATCCCACACTAAGGGCTTCAGGCTTGACTTCACACGATGTCCACTGAAAACAAATCTATTTAAGACAAAGTATAGAACAACAATCAATAAAAAAGATGATTATGCAAACGTTTCCTGTTTATTTCTGTCTGTAAATCTCTGTGATGTTAAAATATGGTCATTACTTACACCACCGTCTCTCTAATTACAGGTGCACTGTGTAGTTCTACAGTTATATTCTGTAGTCCGTCTGTTTTTACTCTGTTCTCTGATTATCAGGATCATGGATCACAGAGTATGTGTGATTAGGGTGGTGGATGATTCTCAGTACTGCAGTGACACTGACATGGTGGTGCAGATGTGTTATACATACATAAACACACATGCATACAGAAATAAATACACACACACATACATAAACACATACATACATACACTCACATATATATATACACACATACATGTACACACACACACACCCAACAATACACACATACATAAATCAGACTCAGAACACTGTTCTGCAGTAGCTGCAGTGACAGACATGGTGGTGCAGATGTGTTAGTGTGTGTTGTGCTGGTATCAGGGGATTGGACACAGCAGTGCTGCTGGAGGTTAAACCCTGTTTGTACACTCTGTTACACACCACCTTACTGCGCCACCTTGTGGTTGTAGAATTTTTGTGGTTCTTCTTCATCCTCTGATCCTCCATCAGTGAGACAGGATGCTGCTGGAGGGACTGTTCTGAGGTGTTTAAACTCTGTGGACAGATACGATGTGAAGACAGGTGTCCAGTGTCTTTCCTGAAATGGAGCAGCGTGCTGTAGAATGTCTTTGTACGGTGAGCAGCACCGGCTTTAAACGCTTCCTGCAGCTTTCTGTTAGAATTCAGGGGGGAGAAAAAAACCCACCCCACTGAAGATGCATTTTTAATGACCGTGGCAGTCTGGGATTGATCTTCTCCCTCAGAGTGGGCCATTGTCTGGAAAGCAGCTGAATCATGTTTAAACTTTAATTCTATTGATGTGAATTATTAGGACACCAGCTGCTGTGTTCTTCCCCCTCTTGCTTAATTGAGCTGCGGTGCGTGGATTTCCTGCAAGCTCCGGCAAATCGGGTCATTCTGGGAAATCTTACCATCCTCTTGTGTATAGCAGTACACACACACACACACACACACACACACACACATACATGTACACGCACGAGTTGCAATCGAAATCTCCCGCTCGTTCAGCTCGAAGATCTGAACCTGAATCCGGAGCCTGAAAGTGACGACGGAGAAGAAAATGATTTTGAGTGTGATGTGATTGTTAAAATGTCCAACATTGAGGTTGTTCTGAGAGCAAAGTGAGGACGGTGTTGCTCAGAAAGTAAAGATCTTGGTGAAACGTCTCCGAGTGGAATCGCTGAATCGTGGATCAGAACAGGCGTTCTCGGGTTCCTCGCGCCGACACCCTGTTACTGCCTCCCGTCTCGTCTGTTTTAGTAAACGTTAAAAAGTGATGAATGTTTGTCACTCTGCATGGTGTGAATTCCCCTCGCGCTGTGAAGGTGACTCACTGCGAGTGCCGTGCTTCTGATGGAAGTGATAGAACCTACAGAGGGAACCGAGGGCCAACAGAACAGAAATGAATTAGGATGCAGCCGGTGAGACTGAGCTGCTTCGGCTGGTGCACGGCCTTGTGACTGTCATGAGCGATGATGAAGTACACACAAAACAACAAAGCAACTATGCGCTCTCTCTCTCTCTCTCTCTCTCTCACACACACACACACACACACACACACACACATGAATTATAAAAGCATGTCATTACATCATAAGCAAAACAAAATGCACTTAAAACTAACAATCATTCATGTTTTTTTAGCATGTGAAGGTAATGGGGGGGGGCGGCACGGTGGCTTACTGGTTTAGCATGTTCTCCTCTCAGTGCTAGGGATTCCTGGTTTGAATTCCCATCTGGGTGGAGTTTGCATGTTCTCCCCGTGTCCGCGTGGGTTTCCTCCGGGTTCTTCGGTTTCCTCCCACAGTCCAAAAGCATGGATCAAGTCAATTGAGTTCTCCAAATTGCCATAGAGTGTGTCAGTGTGAGTGAGTGTGTGCCCAGTGATAGGTTGGCACCCTGTCCTGGGTGTATCTGCCCAGTGCCTGAAACGTTCTCCCCTGGATGGGCATGGGGAACCCCCCCAGGAGCCTAATATAGGATAAAAGCGTGAGATAATGGATGGATGGATAGTAATGGGGTGGGACAGAGGTTAGGGTTTAAAGTGTGGACAAGACGGGCAACGTCCTTTCTATGTGTAGTTTGCATGTTCTCCACGTGTATGTATGGGTTTCCTCTGGGAATAACAGTTTTTCCACCACAATCCAAAAACATAGTGGTGATACTACATCCACCCATGAGAATGTGTGTGTGAATGTGTCTGAGATCAATCCACAGCATGCGGTAACTAAAGCCCTGATCAGTGATCAGCTGCGGACCGATTTCTGCTGCACCATGCTGATGTCAGAGTTAGAGTCAGAATCATGGAGAGCATTTTGGGAACAAGGCAGCAGAGGGTGTTCAAAGCGTGTCAGCGCTGCCATCTAATTTGCCACAGCTGTGAGAAGCTGTCCTGTCTGCATGGGCCAGTGTTCCTGCAGAGACACATCAGCCCCCGGTGAGGACGATCCCAGTATGAATTACTGCACTGTAGAAGGATACGGAGGTCCAGTGAGCTTTTAAACAGGTGTCTCTTATAAACTGATATAGATGAGGATACTGTACCTGATTTCAGAAGTTGTAATTATTAGTTGTTATAATTATTATAAGTACAAAAAAATATGTCCCAGCGATAGATTGGCACCCTGTCCTGGGTGTGTCCTGGGTGTGTCTGCCCGAGGCGTTCTCCCCTGGATGGGCATGGGGAACCCCCCTGCGACCCTGATATAGGATTAAGTGGAAGATAATGGACGGATGGACAAAAAATATGCAATAATTAACCCAGCAATGAAAACATATCAACATTATGCCGTTGAAACTGTGTGTAAATCACTGCAACCAGCCCAAAAGCATATTTCCAGAGCCGGACGCGTCTCAGTCAGCATGGTGCCGCCAACAACAGACACAGAAAAAGAAAACGGCTTGTCAATATTGATCTGACACAGAAGGGATTGCACAGGGTGAGACATGAGTTGGGTTATTTTTCACATTTGGCTTTAGTGGATATTAAAATAGTGATCGCTGGCATGAGCACAACCCAAACACTGGCACCCGGCACCAGCTTCCCTCTATGACAGGCTTCCAAGGTTTAGTGTTTGATATGAAAATGGCTTTGCTCTCTGACACCAAATGTCCCTTTCAAAAGGCGAGAGGGTTTTTAAATGAGGCCGCAGCAGTAGGAAACCCTTATCACCCCATTAAAAATATGCCTCTGAATGATGGCGCCTAAGTGACATTCTACACTTTGTTTCATCTTTGCGTGATAAACTCATAAATAAAACACTGCAAACCCTGAACATGAATATGAAATTACATTCACCTTTCAGCTCACACAGCCATCAATCCTTCAGCACGTCTTTTTGAGGGAGTTTTTTCCATAAGTTTACAGATGTTGCTCCAGAAACAATTCGTCCTCAATCTACTCTCAGGTGGGGTTCTGTGCACGGCACTGGAGCGCCTCCTCACCTGGTTAATGCAGGTGGATTTACCTGGTGGGAGTGGGAGTAGGAGTGGGGGTGGGGGTGGTGGTGTTGATTTATACTGTATTGCGCAACAATTGTACAAAATTGCTCAAATAGCTCATTTCTTTGGGTTGTAAATAAGACCTTTACACTTTTATTGCAGAATTATGACTTTATTATGACTTTTAAACTGTTGTTTTTTTATAATTTAATATTTATCTAATTAAAATTAATGTAACCTGTAACTGTGAGGTTCTCAGCCAACAGTGACATCTAGTGTTTCAACGTTATTAAAAAACATCGACACAGTACAGCACAACACAGTATAACACAACACAGCACAACACAACACAGCACAACACAACACAGCACAACACAACACAATACAAGTGTGCAACACAATACAACACAGTACACACTAACACACACACTATTTCTCTCAAACACACTAACACACACACTCTTTCTCTCTCTCTCTCTCTCTCTCTCTCTCTCACACACACACACACACACACACACACACACTTGGCATTCTACGTGCTATTTTCTGTTTCTGAGCTTCGTGTTTATTCAGTGTGTATTAGACACAAACATGTACAGTACGTTCTGTACTGAGGACTTTATTCTAACAGGTTCTGAGTTACTGAAGATGTTTTATGTTCTGAAGGTGTTCTATGTTCTAAAGATGTTCTATTTTCTGAAGGTGTTCTATGTTCTGAGGTGTTCTATGTTCTGAAGATGTTTTATGTTCTGAAGGTGTTCTATGTTCTGAAGATGTTCTATTTTCTGAAGGTGTTCTATGTTCTGAGGTGTTCTATGTTCTGAAGATGTTTTATGTTCTGAAGGTGTTCTATGTTCTGAGGTGTTCTTTGTTCTAAAGGTGTTCTATGTTCTGAAGGTGTTCTATGTTCTGTGGTGTTTTATATTCTAAAGGTGTTCTATGTTCTGTGGTGTTTTATGTTCTGAAGGTGTTCTATGTTCTGAGGTGTTCTATGTTCTGAAGGTGTTCTATGTTCTGTGGTGTTTTATATTCTAAAGGTGTTCTATGTTCTGTGGTGTTTTATGTTCTGAAGGTGTTCTATGTTCTGAGGTGTTCTATGTTCTGAAGGTGTTCTATGTTCTGAGGTGT
>JAFMOD010000347.1:368771-428600 GCA_019802435.1 Corydoras maculifer
TAGAGTGTGTATGTGTGAGTGAATGTGTGCCCAGCGATGGATTGGCGCCCTGTCCTGGGTCTGTCTGCCCAGCGCCCGAGACGTTCTCCCCTGGATGGGCATGGGGAACCCCACCGCGACCCTAATAGAGGATAAGCGGAAGATAATGAATGAATGAATAATTTATAACTAATAAATGATCAAACAAAATGAATGTAAACAGTTTGAAAAATGATGGATACACTCATAAAAGGGCATTTTTTTAAAGAGGACAGAGGGGGGAATAAGGGATCTGGGCTAAAGCCCCTGATGTTTCTAAACCCTAAAAACACCCCTGGTACCTGCGACGTTGTAAGTAGAAGTTGGAGGCGGGATTTACTCACAACCCCAGTGGAGGCTTAGGTGGACGCTCATGAATGAATGAGTGAGTGTTTTGATGTTTCACTCTTTTTTTGCTCAGATGAGTTTCCAGAGATTCAGAGGGGATCTATTAGACAGGACCACGAGAGTCGCTTCTACGAGGACTTTTACAGGTGGGACAGAGGAATCTTTCACCCTTATCTTTTTCTTCTCGACATCACTGGATCCTCTGAATTCTAAGGTTCTTTGAAAACCATAAAGCACAAAAGTATTCAATGTATTTGGTTGCTGTGGCGCAGAGTGGTGGCGCAGAACGAGCGCAGAGATGAGTGGACGTCACTGCTGGTCACCATTAAGAAGCTCTTTATCCAGTATCCGGTGTTGGTTCGACTTAAAGGTGCAGGTACGAGCAGTGTAACAGGAAACTGGCATAATTAAGAAAATTAAAGTGACGGTATCTGATTTTCAGAGTACGGTTTGAAGCTTAGAAACTTTATATGACAATAAAATCATGTAACACTTTACTACTTCATACCTGTCAGTAACAGAGGAGGAGGCGTGGCCTCTGTAACTCCTTATGGTGTTAAAGGAGGCATCAACTCGGTACAGCTGACACAGCTGTCAGCTATGTAGAAGGAGGTGCAGTCTATATATCTGTCATTTACAGAGAGGTGGCATTGATGGAGGCGTGGCGTCTGTTCCTGATTGAAATCAGTAATTAGTTAATGAGTCTTTAATGGTCGGTGTTTTTCAGATGGGTTCCCCTGTGGACAGAACTCCACTGCTGCTCAGGGAAACTATCTGGAAGCCATAAACCTCTCGTTTAACGGTGAGTGAATCCACCCTTTGGGTTCTGTGTCTGTGTTGTCCGCGGCCCTGAGTGTTGAGTCGGATCTCAGATTGGTTTGTGTTGCAGTCTTTGATAAGCATTTCATCAACCGCAACTTCGACCGCACCGGTCAGATGTCTGTGGTCATCACTCCGGGAGTCGGGGTGTTTGAGGTGGACCGGCTCCTCATGATCCTCACCAAACAGCGCATGATCGACAACGGTGGGTTCACTTTAGCATATCAGCTGTACCCTGATGGGGTCTGCATACACCATCTACTCTCAATCACCAACATTACCCCAGCACCACCACCATCACCACCCCAACACCACCACCAAAGCAACATCACCACCACCACCCCAAGATCACAACCCCAACATCACCACCACCACCCCAACACCATCACCAAACCAACATCACCACCACCACCCCAACATCACCACCGCTACCACTACTACTACCACCACCACCACCACCCCAACACCATTACCACCAAAGCAACATCACTACCACCACCACCACCACCCCAACACCATTAACACTAACAAACCAACATCATTACCACCATTACCACCACCACCAAAGCAACATCACCACCGCAACCGCCACCAATACCTCTACCACCATCACCACCCCAACACCATTACCACCACCACCAAAGCAACAACACCACCGCAACCGCCACCAATACCTCTACCACCATCACCACCCCAACACCATTACCACCACCACCACCAAAGCAACATCACCACCCCATAACCACAACCCAAAAATCCACCACCACCACCACTGTTCCACAACGCCCGTGTTGGTTGTTAACATTAAATCCTGTGATCAGGTATCGGTGTGGATCTGGTGTGTATGGGAGAGCAGCCGCTTCACGCTGTTCCACTCTTTAAGGTCAGTAATCGAACCCTCAGCTTCCACATATTCACATAGCAGAGTTATTACGAATTAATTAATATAACAACATAAACGAGGTGTGAAACTATAGAGGTATTTACTGCTAAATTATAACAAATAAATATATTTAAATTCACATTTATTTTTAGATTTGTGAGACTGAAGCAGTAAATTTAATATTGTTATTAAATATTGTTAGATGAAGATAGGTTTTGAGGTTCATGTGTTTTTCACGGGAGCTTTTTTTTCCGTACGTTACTGTTATGTTATGACATTCCGGATCGTTCAGGTTTCTGTGTTTCATGATTTCTGAACTCTTACAGCTGCACAATCGGACCGTCCCGGGGGACTCGCGGCTGGATGATTACAACCTGCCGCACTGGATCAATCACAGGTGAGACTGACGTTCACGCCGTTCGGCTCCGTTCACCGAAGCACAACTAACTGTGAGGTTCGTCCTGCAGCTTCTACACGTCCAAAAGTCAGGGCTCCTGCAGCTCCTTCACCCCCAGAATCAAACTGGCCGGCATGAAGGTGAGTGACGTCATGACCCTCTGATAAAAAAATGTTTTTAAATATTTAATAAATAGTTTTATAATTTTTTTAATTGTTTTTGAAGCTCCACGCAGAGAAACTGAAGAACAGTAAAGAATACTGTGAGTCTGTAGAACTCTAATCATTCATTCATTATCTTCCACTTAATCCTCTACTAGGGTCACGGGGGGGGGTGTTCCCAATATTCACCCAGATACATGTTCTCACCCAGGAGGGGACGCTAATCCATCGCTGGGCACACTCACTCACACAGACACACACACAAACACACTCTATATGGGGCAATTTAGAGAATTCTAGTTGCCTTGAATCCATGTTTTTGGACTGTGGGAGGAAACCGGAGAACCCGGAGGGAACCCACGTGGACACGGGGAGAACATGGAAACGCCACCCAGATGGGGATTCGAACTGGGAATCCCCAGCACTTAAAGGAGAACATGCTAAACCACTAAGCCATAGAAATATAATTTTTTTATACATTTTTAAATATGACGTTAACGTTCCCGGTTGTGTTTCAAGCTCTTGGCGCCCCCAAGGATTCAGAGACCAGCCTTCCTATCCAGGTGGACTATGACGCCCATGATGCTCAGGTGTTCCGACTGCCGGGACCTGCCAGAGTCCAGCGGGGCAGCAACATCAGGTCTAATCGATCAGTCTTGATTGATCGATTGATTGCGGTACGAGTACATCACTGACTGTCCTGCAGCTGTTTACTCCGTGTCCTCGTGCTTCGTCAGGTCGGGCAGAGACAGAGACGTGAGCTTCAGGAAGAGCTGGTGCTCGGCCGAGATGACCGGGGGCCTCGTGGGCTGCTCCCCTCCCTGCCGTCCAATAGGAGGTGCCGATGAGCAACGCAGCCTGGCGTCTGATGACAGTCTGGGGCGTGTCTCGAATATCCTGCTGATCCCTCGCCATGTTCCCCAGTATGAGGTCAGCAGCTCTCTGGGGTACACCAGCTGTGCTAAAGGTACGTTCTCCTCACCTTCCTTACACTCTAAAAGGTCCTGTTAGTGCTTTTAAGGCTCATTAGACATCTAATGGTGTGTGTGTGTGTGTGTGTGTGTGTGTGTGTGTGTGTGTTAGAGCTGCTAGAGAAACTGGTCGAGTCCCAGCGGGACTCCAGTGCCCCGGGACGCTTCACAGTGGGCAGTGCAGAGTCCACGCTGCATGTGCGCCCCGGTGGGTACACGCCTCAGAGAGCCCTGATCAATCCATTCGCTCCATCACGCATGCCGATGAAGCTCACCTCCAACCGCCGCCGCTGGATGCACACCTTCCCCGTAGGTAAGTCTCTCGTGGAGTGTCCTTGGATCTCTAAAGTTCAAGTTCAGGTCATTTATATAGAGCTTTTTTACAAAAATACATCGTCTCAAATCAACTTTAGTGTTTTAAGCCTGAAACTCTAAAAACAAGCTGAAGCAACAGCGGCAAGACAAAGCTCTATGGTATAAACATATGTTTTTTAGAAGAAGAAACCTTGTGAGGACCGAGGCTCGGTGGAGGACTTGAGTGGCCGAGCAGAATTAACGTTCCTTTACTAAGTTGAATTTCATAATTAGAAAATAAACAGATTAAATTCGGTTATTAATTCTCAGATTCTTCTGAGATCTTGTTGGGTTTCAGGTGGTTGATCCAGGGTTCCAGGTCGTTACCACCGAGTCACCGGCGACCGTTTTGACATGCTCAGGTTCATTCATCCAGACTCCGTGTGTGTGTGTGTGTGTGTGTGTGTGGTTTGTTTCAGGTCCCACGGGGGAGGCCATCCAGATCCACCATCAGACCAGACAGAACATGGCCGAGCTTCAGGGCAGCGAGCAGCGAGACCCTGCCCACACCTCCGCCGAGCTGCTCGAACTGGCCTATCATGAAGCCATGGGCAGGTTAGACCCGCCCACCTCATATCCAAGTTAATATAATGCTTACTATAGATGTGGATGGATGAATGGATGAATGGGGGGGTGGGGTACTGGTCTGCAGAATAATAGTCAGGAACAGTCAGGAATATATATATATATATAAACACAGTCAGAAACAGAACACTACATTGTAGTATGTGTGTGTGTGTGTGTGTGTGTGTATATATATATATATATATATATATATATATAGTGTGTAATTGTCTCACAGTTCAATCTAAACTGTAAATAAAGTGAATCTGGTTCCTGAAAAGTGAAGTTAAAGACCTGTGGGTCATACGATGTGTGTGTGATGTGTTTATGCACATGCTCATAACAACTTTTTCACACATAGTGTGTGTTATTGTTTTAGAAGAACAGGCTCCCATCAGACTGGAGACAACGGGCTGTACATCAGCGGGGGGGCTGATGATTTTTCTGGTAGTCCAGCCAGCAGCATTAGTACAGGTACAGATCACCTACACTCACCCCACTCTGCGGTCTAGAGCTTCGGGTCCATTGGTTCCAGAACAAGAGTAATGGATAAATATACACATACAGAACAAATAAAGAACCGAGATGAACATGCACACCACCACCATGTCAGAGTCACTGCAGTGTTCAGAGTCATCCACCACCTTAATTTTGCCGCTTCGTGGTGGTGCGGTGTGTCTGTCAGCGTGAGAATCAGACTTAAAGATATTCACCTATGAATCAAATAGATTGAAGTGAGAGAATCACATGACAAGCGAATGTGCTGTGTGTTTACAGGTACGTCTGTGAATCGCACCCCGTTTGACGGGTGTTCCAGCGGTCCAGAGCCGAGTAAGTGTCACATACACACACACACACACACACACACACACACACACACACACACACACATGAACAGTGTCCTGCCCACAAACCTGAGTCCAGATCAAAAGCACCTGATTTCTCATGGTGGTCATTTCTTTCCTCGGCGACGTCGTTCTGATCCTGGGTGCTTAAAAGAAAACCTGTGTTTATATTTCTGTCCAGAAGGTTCCAGAGGTTTGGTTCTTATTGGGCTTTTGCAGGAACGTTTGGTGAACCTTATCGTTCTTTTCAGTCATTTTTATGGAGCTTTATCAACTTTTATTTCTCTTTTGTAAATCTGGAGAGTCTCAAACACTGGACCCCAAAAGCAACAATCAGATGACCAAGAACTAGAAAATCAGAAAGAGAACCTAACATTCTTGATCACGTGCATCCCTTTAGCGCGGAAATGCACCGGGTCACGAAGCTGAATATAAAAACACTCTTAACCCACCCCTAATTGCTCCAGGGGTTGCTGTTCTGACCCCAACCAAGTTGGGATACGTGTAAGTGGCTTTGGATAAAATCATCTGCCAAATGACCGAAATGTAAATGTAATATTAATAAGTCTGAAGGTTCCGCTTTTAATTAAAGCATTCCATTAGTTTAAAGATAAATAACATTCAGTAATTAGTGGAGTGTGGCGGGTGTGTATTTGCTGAGTAAGCAGTGTTTGGGACCCCCTCATTCTGTACCTGGTGACTTTCCCTTATTGTCTGGTTTGGTTGATCTTTATTTTCTCTGCTCAACCCTTTAAATCTCAACTTCGTTGGGACTTTGTGTCTGAAGTTTCAGTCTAATTATCAGTTAATCACATTTTAATCACTCCTGATCAATGCACTGAGGTTTCACTCGTAATGCATGTCTGGTGATGGATTCACTGTTTCAGCCTCCAGGAAATTCTCTGTATTTTATTATAATTTCTGATCCACTGCTGGATAAACCAGTCTGTAATTATATTAATATAATAATAATACAATTAACACACACACACACACACACACACACACGTAGGTCAGATATTTTCCCCATATTTAATGTAGTAATGTTAATTCTCTTGGCTCTAATCATGAATGCCTTCTCATCCAGAGAATACTGTATCTGTTTGTGGCGCTTTTGCATGTTCTCGTGTATAATTCACCGTCACTGCCCTAATCTCACAGTGCATGAGTAATAATTCACGCCGCGTCAGCATCAGCACAATGAAGACAATACAGTAACTCTGTGTCCTTCCTCTCTTCCCTCCCACCTCCCCCTCTGTTCCCTCGCCTCTGTGCTCGTGTTGTTTGTCTGAACGGCGCTGTTTCTGTCCTCCGTCCCTCGTTCAACTCCCTCCACCCTTCCCCTGCCCTAACTCACCCTCACATCTGCCCTCTCCTCTCCTTCATCCCTTTTCTACGTGTTATTGGTCGGTGGGATGCTGTGTGTATGCGTGCGGCGCTGTGTGTGTTTGTGTATGTCTGTGTGTGTGTGTGTGTCTTTGCCGGGGCACTGTGTGTTCCCATGAAGCTCTGCAGCTCTCTGCCCCCCCAACAGTGCCAGCGTTCTGTTGTACGGTGGGCGTGGACTGGAAGTCTCTGACCACACCGGCGTGTCTGCCACTCACCACCGACTACTTTCCCGAGCGGCAGACTCTGCAGAACGACTACACAGAGGGCTGCTACGACCTCCTGCCTCACACCGACCTCGACCGGTACTCAGACCACATCACCACCAGGACGCCTCCATCCATGATCTTCCGCTTTATCCTCTATTAGGCGTTCCCCATACCCATCCAGGGGAGAACGTCTCGGGCGCTGGGCAGATACACCCAGGACAGGACGCCAATCTATCACTGGGCACACACTCATTCACACACACACTCTCTATGGGGCAATTTGAAGAATTCAATTGACCTCGATCCATGTTTTTGGACTGTGGGAGGAAACCGGAGAACCCGGAGGAAACCCACACAGACACAGGGAGAACATAGAAACTCCACCCAGATTGGGATTCGAACCGAGAATCCCTAGTGCTGAGAGGAGAAAATGCTAAACCACTAAGCCACTGTGCAGCCACCACTAGGACCAACGTTTAAAAAAAAAAAAAAAAAAAAGACTTCCCATTCACTTCATGTCTTTTGCGTTTTAATAACGTAATGATTAAAATACGAATCTCAGGCGTGATGTCATTCACTCTAACACACACACAAAGCCTTGTGATCTGATTCCTAATTGGACTCCTAATTAATTGTGTTGCTCACAGACGTGATGATGAGGTCCCGGTCATGAGCGCACACCGCGTCTTCGAGGAATTTATCTGTCAACGGCTGATGCAGGGATACCAGATCATCGTGCAACCCAACACCAGGAAGGCCCCGCCCACTGTGGCCCCTCCCCTCAGCAGCAGCCCTTTGTACTCTCGTGGTAATTTGCATACCGAGTGTGATCATGTGACTGACCTGCAGTGTGTATGACCCAACGTTTCCTCCACGTGAGGAACATATTGGATCTCCACGTCTTTACTGTCCTCAGGACTGGTGTCTCGCAGGAAGGCGGAGGAGGAGGAGAGTCTGTACTGGCTGAGCATGGGCCGCACTTTCCACAAAGTCTGTCTGAAGGACAAGATCATCACCGTCACACGCTACCTGCCCAAGTCAGCCACTTCCACACGGCTTACCGAGGTTTGGTTTAACGCGCCGCTCCGGCTGATGCGCTCTGCATCTGTACTGTGCAGATACCCGTACGAGTCCACGCAGATCCAGTACAGTTACAGCCTGTGTCCGCCGCACGCCGACGACCACTTCATGTCGTGCTGGGTGGAGTTCAGCCACGAGCGTCTGGAGGAGTACAAGTGGAACTACCTGGATCAGTACATCTGTTCGGCTGGTTCAGAGGACTTCAGGTCAGAGTGCATCTGCTCACGTTAAACATCAAGTTCAAGTTATTTATTTATGTCGCGCTTTTCACATCAGTACATCGTCACAAAGCAGCTTTACAGAATGAAAAGCCTTTAAACCCTCAAAGAGCAAGCCGAAGCGACAGCGGCAAGAAAAAACTCCCTGTTGTTATTTAAGGAAGAAACCTTGGGAGGACCGAGACTCAGTGAAGGGACTCGTCCTCCTTGAGCGGCCGGGCAGCAACAACAGTGTAGGACAGCCATGTGCAGATATTTAACAAATGAAAAAAACTCTAACAACTAGAAAACTATATGTGAGTCCATTAGGGGGCGTCCTGCAGGACCGCCAGTCCAATTAATATTCAGGTTCCATCCAGTATTCGTCAGCAGAGCCATGGATGAAGATCTCCAGGAAGCTGGTCACACCTCAAAAGAAACAGACGAGGAGGGCAATTAGAGCTGATAATAAAGCAGAGTAATTAATTAATAAGTGATTGATCCAAGCAGGGCGGCGCGGTGGCTTAGTGGTTTAGCACATTCGCCTCTCGGTGCTGGGGATTACCGGTTCGAATCCCCATCTGGGTGGAGTTTCCATGTTCTCCCCGTGTCTGTGTGGGTTTCCTCCGGGTTCTCCGGTTTCCTCCCACAGTCCAAAAACATGGATCAAGTCAATTGAGTTCTGCAAATTGCCCCATATAGAGTGTGTCTATGAGTGTGTGTCCAGCGATAGATTGGCACCCTGTCCTGGGTGTATCTGCCCAGCGCCCAAAACGTTCTCCCCTGGATGGGCATGGGGAAACCCCCCCCCCCCCCCTGCGACCCTAATAGAGGATAAAGCGGAAGATAATGAATGAATGAATGATGCAAGCATGTACATGTTCTAGCTCCATAACAAAACTCAGCTCCACACGGCTCAGTTAGTTTACAAACTCACTAAGTGTTCACTTCATACCATTACTGAATGTTTATTGTACTGCGTGTCGTCCTGTATTTATTGTGATCCTTGTGTTTGCACATGTGCACTTCATGTTGGTTGTGTAGTAGCTGTTATGTGTAGCACCTTGTTCCTGGAGAACATTTACATTTACATTTGGTCATTTATTGGACGCTTTTATCCAAAACGACTTACAAGGTGAACACAGGGTTCATCACAACACCCCTGGAGCAATGAGGGTTAAGGGTCTTGCTCAAGAACCCACACTGGTAACTTCAGTGGAGCTGGAATTTGAACCCACAACCTTCAGATTGATAACCCAACACCCTGACCACTGAGCTACCACGCCCCTCGCCGTCTCATTCCACATGTACTTTATATTGTTGTGATGACAAGTAGAATACTTGAATACTGGTGGTGCTTCATTTTCACAGCCTGATCGATTCTCTGAAGTTCTGGCGCACGCGCTTCCTGTTGCTGCCAGCGGGTGGCGCTAGACGAGTGGCGGATGGCGAAGGACACTGGGACGTGTATGGTGAAGGACCCGGGACGGTGTCAGTGGCGGGAGACTGGGCACTGCTCGACGGGTTCATTCGATTTCTGGAGGGTCTGAACAGAATCCGCCGTCGCCATCGGTCCGATCGGATCATCAGGGTGAGGGGGGGGAGTGGGGGGGGTCGGGGGGGCATGCCTCTGACTCACATCCTTTACTGAACTTGATAGAAACCACACCTTCATCACCGGAACTGAGGGAGACAGTACTATTAAATTTTTGTAGGTGCTGAAGCCACGCCTTCATCACTGAGGCCACGCCCTCCTCCACAGATTAGAATCTTTTGATAATAAAGTTGTTTTTAGAAGATGAATTTAAATTGGTGCTGATTTCTTTGCAGAAAGGAGCCACATTGAAGGGTCTTCAGGTGCCAGCGCCACTCTCTCCCTACACCCCCGACCCTGTAGCGCCTCCTCTGGGCAAGAAAGGGGCTTCTGCTCTCTCCACTCTCCTGGAACTGGATCAGAACCACAAGTTTGTGCTTTAACAAAGATTAAAGCTTACAGTTATACTCTGACAGATTGATGATGAGCACACAAACACAACATGGAACATATTTTTAAGGAACTTAACATGTCATGTGATGGTTACACTTGTTTTCTCTTTGATTTGCATGTTCTTTTTTTCGGACCCTCTGATAGGTGGAGTGAAGTTGGGTTAATCATGTCACATGTTTTTAGGTTGTTGGATGAGCAGCAGGTTCTCTCTCAGCATCCCGCCCCCAAAGCCGGTGCCCCCGTCAGTGATGCAGTGTCCTCTGTCTCCACGACAACTACGTTTGTTGACAGTCCTCGAAAGGTGAGGCTCACCAACCACGGGTAGGTTTCTTACACACTGTGCACGAGGTCGCAGACCAGGTCTAAGTTCATGTAAATTTACATTCATTCATTCATTATCTCCCGCTTATCCTCTATTAGGGTCGCGGTGGGGTTCCCCATGCCCAACCAGGGGAGAACGTCCCGGGCGCTGGGCAGATAGACCCAGGACAGGGCGCCAATCCATCGCTGGGCACACACTCACTCACATAGACACACTCTAAACAGGGCAATTTTGAGAATTCAATTAACTTGATCCATGTTTTTGGACTGTGGGAGGAAACCGGAGAACCCGGAGGAAACCCACGCAGACACGGGGAGAACATGGAAGCTCCACCCAGATGGGGATTCGAACCGGGAATCCCTAGCGCTGAGAGGCGAACGTGCTAACCACTAAGCCACCGTGCCGCCCTGTAAATTTACAGTCTTTATTTATTCTTTGGCTTTATTCATTCATTATCTCATGCTTAATCCTCTACTGGGGTCGCGGGGGGGGGGGGGGTTCCCCTATGCCCACCCAGGGGAGAATATTTAATGCGCTGGGCAGATACACCGAGGACAGGGTAAACATGCTAAACACTAAGCAACCATGCCACCCGATACTTTTGCTTAAAAATATAATAATAAATACAGTGATGCATCAGATTCAGTCTGATTCAGGATCAGACTTCATTCAGGCTTATAGCTGCTGCACTGATATTCCGGGTCTCTGCTTCCGCTCTGGGTTTTTGGTGCTGATTAATTATTTTATTTTTTTATTCTCAACGCTGTACACTGACCTGAACTCTGCAGATCTCCAACTTATGATCATTAAAAATTCATGCTTCTGGGTTCTTCTCTCTCTCTCTCTCTCTCTCTCTCTCGCTGTTCATTACACCTCCATCATCTTTTTGCATTTTCTTAAACTTTTTCTCGTTTTCACTTTATTTCGCTCTGCTTCACTTCCTTGCTCTCCTTCCCTTGCGCTCTCCTGGTTTCCCGTTCTGTCTCTCTCTCTCTGTCTCTCTCTCTCTGTCTCTCTCTCTCTCTCTCGTCCTCCTGTTGCTAACAGGATGCTGCCTTTGTGTTGGATTTCATTCGTAGCCCTCGCTCCTCATACCTGTCTCACTCTCAGGTCAGTATCTCTGCTTCCTGCTCGCTCGGTCTCCGTCCCGTGAGTGTGTGCTGTGTTTGTCGCGTCTGAATTTTCCCTTTGCATGCTGGGAACTCTGTCTGTTGTTGATGGAAGCGGCGTGTCCATGCGGTGTGTCTAACTCTTGTTTGGATGTTGAAGATGCCCAGTGAACAAGCTGCCGCCAATCCTGCCGACTCTGCTATAGCCGATAAAGGAGGGAACCAATCAAATGAGAGGACCCCAGGGGGTGGAGCCACAGGAGAGACCCCTTCAGGACCTGAAGCAGGGTATAGATAAAGAATTACCGTGACTTACAAAATGACGTTTCAGTGCTGTACGGAAACGTGATTGATGCTACAGCATCAGCTGCAACAGCAGCTACATGGTTTCCATAGCAACAGCCTATTTACCCAGCGATAGTCCATTATGAAGAACTAACAGATCACTGGATGCTGTGATTGATCAAAATGAAGAACGTGTTCTAGATTAATATGCACAGTACTGCTTGATCTGAATTCTGTATTGTATATGAGTCTCTCTCTCTCTTATGCTCTCTCTCTCTGTCTTTACACTCTTTCTCTCTGTCTCTCTCTTTCAGGGCTCAGCAGGGCAGCCTGTCTTCCTCTTCCACCTTGCTGGAGATTTTGGAGGCCATCAAACACCCAGTGTAAGTCCTGATGTGCACAGTTCACATGGTGTCCAGTTCTAAAAATCATTTATCTCATATCATTTAATAGCTTCGAACATAAATGCTTTTGATTACATTATAAAAATGATTTGTGGATTTGTGATTTTGATCCCAATGAATTGAGTCGGTTTCCTCCAAAATAATCCCAAACCACCGACCTTCACTCACTGAAGAATGATGGAAGCAATGTAGAGCTCCTAGTGGAGGAAATTGGAAAGTGTGTGTGTGTGTGTGTGTGTCTAGTACAGGGGTACAGCTGTTGCCTGAGCAGAAGGGTCTGCCTCCAAACAGCTTCATCAGTGCGGAGGTGGTGCACTGGCTGGTGAACTCGGTGGAGAACGTTTCCACTCAGGGCATCGGCGAGGATATCATGCAGGTGCATAATAAACGTTTATCTAACATAAAAGTCCTGTCAGGTGTTTGTGTGTGTTTATTTCAATTAGGTGTGTGTGTGTGTGTGTGTGTGTGTGTGTGTGTGTGTGTTGTAGAAAATGCTGGATGAAGGTCTGATTGCTCATGCGTCGGGTGAAGCCATGCGCACCTTCGTCTACGGATTTTACTTCTACAGAATCGTGGACAGGGACGGTGAGAAAAGTAAGAAAGTTTATTACAGCTGATCTCAGACCAGTGCCTCCGGTCCTGCACCGCTGTTAGGACAATTATAAGCTTGAGAAGGGTTCGAGTTTTTTTGACGGATCGTTCAGTTTAATAAACGTTAAGGGGTTTGGGATTTCAGGACGTCGTTACAGCCAGATGTCCACATCTGTATGATGATGTGATGTCATCTTTCACCTGGTTTAACTTTAGATACTGCTCTGTCCCTGCAGGTCCTGCTTCCTCCACACTGCCTGCAGGGGGTGCCACTCAGCTCTCAACAGCGGCTGTCGAGGACATCGCGCTGTTCCAGAGGAAGTGGTTCGAGGTGGCGATGGCGTTAGAAGAGCGGCGCCCATGCGATCTGCCCGTCTTCCTGTTGCCGTGGCTGCCCAGTCGGCCCGCGTCGTACGCCAGCAGACACAGCTCGTTCAGCCGCAGCTTCGGGGGGCGCAGCCAGGCCGCTGCGCTGCTGGGTAACAGCCTCCACCTTTACAGCCATCCTTGCTTCTTATTGGGTTTAGGGTTAGGGCGGCACAGTGGCTTAGTGGTTTGGCATGTTCTCCTCTCAGCGCTAGGGATTCCCGGTTCGAATCCCCATCTGGGTGGAGTTTGCATGTTCTCTCCGTGTCCGCGTGGGTTTCCTCCAGGTTTTCCGGTTTCCTCCCACAGTCCAAAAACATGGATCAAGTTAATTGAATTCTCCAAATTGCCCCATAGAATGTGTGTGTGTGAGTGAGTGTGTGTCCAGCGATAGATTGCCCCCCCTGTCCTGGGTGTATCTGCCCAGCGCCCAAAACGTTCTCCCCTGAATGGGCATGGGGAACCCCCCGCGACCCTAATAAAGGATAAATTGGAAGATGATGTATGGATGGATGGGTTTAGGGTTGCTCTTCCACAAGAGTGTGGGATCCTGCTGTGATGCAGAGCATTGTGTACCTGATGTAGAATTCGGGAACTTTAGGAGAGATGTTACGCTGCTTTTTGTCTCAGAAGCGTGTGTTTTTAGTTTTTCTGAGAATTGTCAGTTATTAAAATCATATTTTCTCTCTGCTCTCTACTTTCCTCCCTTACTTTCCGCAGCTGCTACGGTGCCGGAGCAGAAGACGGTCACGCTGGACGTGGACGTGAACAACCGCAGCGACCGTTCTGAATGGTGCAGCTGCTATTACCACGGCACCTTCTCGCCGAGCATCGCCTTCGAGATTAAACTGCACTGGATGGCCGTGACGGCGGCGGTGCTCTTTGAGATGGTCAGGAATCCATCAGCACGTCAGTAAATGGTTTATCCCCCACAGACCTGTTTGTTGGTCGACGTCAGGAGTGTGTGTTTCTTCACGTCTCAGGTACAAGGCTGGCACAGGAAGGCGGCGTCGTGCGGTTTCCTGTTGGTTCCCGTGCTGGAGGTGCCATTCGCTCTGCCCTCGTATCTCTACGGCGACCCCCTGCGGGTCCAGCTCTTCATCCCACTCAACATCCAGTGCCTGCTAAAAGACGGGACGGACAACCTGTTCGACGGTGAGTGCGCTGCCGTCTGACCCCCCCCACCGTGGGACTGAGCTTTTCCTGATTGAGTGTTAACGTCGCGCTCTGTCTCCTCCAGGGTTCGAACCGGAGACATACTGGGACCGGATGCAGCTCTTCCAAGAGGCTATTCTGTACCGGTGAGTTACAGCGCAGTTTGTAACGACTGAGGGGGTCATTCAAGAACATTTTATTATCGTTAATATCACATGTGGTACATGAGATAAGAACGAAATTAAGGGTCACGGACCCCGATTACCCTGTTATTTTAAAGTTATAATTTTAATTTTAAAGAGTTTTTTTTAGATTTTTTTTTAAATATACAGTATATAGATATGTGAAATATAATGGAATATACAACTATAAATATAATATAGAATATTTTAACTATAAATAATATATATAAATATGTATATACAGTATATAAAGTACATTTAAGAATATATATATACACTAGGCGGCACGGTGGCTTAGTGGTTAGCACATTCGCCTTTCAGCGCTAGGGATTCCCGGATCGAATCCCCATCTGGGCGGAGTTTCCATGTTCTCCCCGTGTCCTTGTGGGTTTCCTCCCACAGTCCAAAAACATGGATCAAGTCAATTGAGTTCTCCAAATTGCCCCATGTAGAGTATGTGTCTAAGTGAGTGTGTGCCCAGCGATAGGTTGGCGTCCTGTCCTGGGTGTATCTGCCCAGCGCCCGAAACGTTCTCCCCTGGATGGGCATGGGGAACCCCCCCCCTCCCCGTGACCCTAATAGAGGATAAAGCGGCAGATAATGAATGAATGAATATATACACTATATATAAAAAGTAGTATACAATAGATATAAATATAGAATATAAATGGCAGCATATAAAATGTATATAAACGGTGAAAGCTAAACTCCCGCTGGGTTTCAGGTTTGGATTTGTGCAGGACAAGTTTTCAGCATCTGCTTTTAACTTCCCCGCTGACAACAAACCGCAGTACATCCACGTCACAGGTGAGTGCAGACATCCACCACAAGCTTCAGAGTGGGCAGTTATGGATTATAAGAGCTCTCTTGTGCAGGAACTGGGGGTGAAAATGTTACCTTGCTGTCGACTACGTCACCCACGAGGCTCAGCGGTTGAATCTGTTGCATTACATACCGTCTTTTTTCATAGATGTGTTTATTCATTAAAACACTGCCCCCTGTGTTTACCTGCTGCACTCTCAGGAGCAGTCTTCATGCAGTTGCCCTTCTCAAAGAGAAAGTACAGTGGCAATCAGCAGCGGCGACGCCGGAACTCTGCTTCGTCGGCCAGCCAGGGGCTGTTCGGTGCCGAGGAGCGTGTGGGCTTCCACTGGGCCTACAACACCATGCTCACCAAGGCGTGGCGCACCGGCGTGCTGGGAGACGAGAAGCTTGCCGAGCGTCTCCTCCGGGACTTCACTGACTTCTGCGCCAACAAGGACAACAGGCTGGTGATGTTCTGGGACGGCTGCGTGGAGAAAATGAACTCCAGCGCACCGTGAGACTGAGACGTCAAACGAGGACAATGATGGATTATTTATGATAATTAATAAAAATGGCTGGAAGTGTTTTAGCTCAGTGATGTCAGCTGGGAGTCCTAATTGCTGCTTCAGTGTGCTGACGAGCTGTGCAGGAAATAAATGGGTCAGCATCTCGTTCGTGGGTCGATGCCTCAGCAGAGAGACCTGCAGCGCGGTCGACTGCATGCACAATGCTGATGGAGCAGAGTGAAGGATGCACGCCAGCTCTTATCAGAATATTTTACTATGTGCCAGAAGTTGTGTGTCAGGTTTCCGGGAAAGGTTTTTCCACAGTGAGAAATCATGTCCAAAAGTCTTTTCTGAGGCATGAAACGGCACAAACTGGCTCCCATTTTCAGTTCATACCAAAGATAGTACTAAGGTTAAAATCAGGGCTATAACGGCAACACATTATTGTCGGTTTATAGTGACGCCAGGAGATAATTATTATTCATTGCATTCATTCATTATCTTCCGCTTTATCCTCTATTAGGGTCGCGGTGGGGTTCCCCATGCCCATCCAGGGGAGAACGTTTCGGGCGCTGGGCAGATACACCCAGGACAGGGTGCCAATCTATCACTGGGCACACACTTACTCATACAGACACACTCTATATGGGGCAATCTGGAGAACTCAATTGACTTGATCCATGTTTTTAGACTGTGGGAGAAAACCGGAGAACCCGGAGGAAACCCACACGGACACGGGGAGAACATGGAAACTCCACCCAGATTCCAACTGGGAATCCCCAGCACTTAAAGGAGAACATGCTAAACCACTAAGCCATAGAAATATAATTTTTTAATACATTTTTAAATATGACATTAACGTTCCCGCGTGTTTTAAACTCTTGACCCAAGATAATTATTATTATGTTAATATATTAATATGTTGCTCATCTTAACATGTAAAGCCTCTTTTGCACGGACACTGCAGCTTTAATCTTCTCGTTTCAACATCCAGTGAGCAGTGTCCGGTGTAAAGCCACATGTTCTATCATCACATGATCCTGGAGGCTCCCATGGCTTAGTGTTTAGCATGTTCTCCTCTCAGCACTGGCGATCCAGGTTCGAATCCCAATGCTGGGTGGAGTTTGCATGTTCTCCCTGTGTCTGCGTGGGTTTACTCCAGGTTCTCCTGTTCACCCACCACAGATCAAAAACATGAATTCAAGGTGAATGGAATGCTCTAAATTGCCCCATATAGTTTGTGTGTGTGTGAGTGAGTGTAGCTTAGCGCCCCGCCCTGGGTGAATCTGCCTAATACCCGAAACGTTTTTCGAACCCTCCGCGACCCAAATAGATGATTAATGAATGAATAATTATGAGTATTGGGTGGTGGATGGTTGGTTGTCAGCACTGTGGTGGTGGTGTGTTGCACTGGGATATGAAAGGGCACAAGGGTTCATATTGGCAGCACTGGTGGACTGTGGACATCTTTTTTGGACAGATTCTAAACCCTGTCTCCCTCATTCCGCACTTTATAATTATCTCATCCTCCAGTTTCAGATCAGTGGTCAGTCCCACAAGATAGACACACTATTCCTGCTGGCTTCTTAATCCTTGTTCTTTTCGGTTCTTTTTTAATCCTTGTTCTTTTTTACTCTAACAATCTGTTAATACACGTGTATAAAATAACAGTTAACGTTGTAAACTCTCGTCCGTTGATTGTTGCTGCGACGCGATCTCACAGAACCGCAGCACATCGCTTTCGAATCGACCTGCACGCGCGGACCTACTGGGGCGCATGCGCAAAGTTTGCCTTTCGTTGGCGCTATATTTAGTAACTGACGTCACCTTCATATACAGCCGGCGCAGGCCCCGCCTCCTTCCATCTGTTGCCAGACGGATTGACAGGCGGCAGAGCGGAGCTGCGGCGAGCGACGAGAGAGAAACCCGCGAGCAAAGCTTAGATCAGGAAAACTTAATTACACCGGCGCTGTGTTCAGCGAAGGAAAGAGAAGAACCGACAACGCAGACGAGCATGGCCGACCGGGAGCAGCTCATTCAGCGGGCTCGGCTTGCTGAACAGGCGGAGCGCTATGATGATATGGCCGCCGATATGAAACTGGTAAGCCCCTTTAATGCGCTCCTCAGACCAAAAGGCTGCATTAAACACCCCCGTCTGCAGGCGCTCTAAACCTCCCGCGACGTGAGGCGCAACGAGGTCGCGTTTTATAATTTAAATATTCATCAGTGTGACTGCAGCATACAGCGCCGTAAACCACAGAAGGATGCCGCCTTTGTCCCGTGTTGCCAGGTTCACGGAAATCCCCCATGCGTGTCAATCTATATCCCCATATGCCCCTTTACAATTAAAAAAAAGCATTTCACTGTCAATATAATCGTGGGTAAGTAAATATAGTGACCGGTCCAATCGTTTCCATGCTTTAAAACGTCTTTAACCTCTAAATTGTTCGTCTAAAGCCAATGTACAGATGAATAAATGCTTGTGTTGCATTGTTAAAGGTTCACTGTGGAGGGTTTACAGCGTGGACATCACTGCAGATGAACATTTAAGACTTCATGGAGGTCAAAAATAATAGATGTTGTTCCAAGCAATATGCATTCTGCATTCTGGAGCTTTATGAGTAAATCAATAAGATGCTGCACCAAACACCCCACATTCAGCTCTTTGTTCCGGGGATGCTGATTACGGAATACATATTACATACTTATGGTACATCGTCATAGTTAGTGGTTCTGATGGATCATTTAGTCCAAACATTTACTGAAACCAACAAGGTTGATTTTAGGCACAAAAATACTGATTGCATGTAATTTTGGTCATTTTGACTATTAATGTAATTATAATTATGACTCAGGTTGATTGTTCAGTATAGAGGTTAGACAGTTTCTTTTTTTTAATTTTTTTTAGGTGTATAGATCTTATCTCGGTGCAGTTTACACACCGGCACATCCGGTCAGCATGTATCTTGGGGTTTAACAAAGCTGTTATTCCTCCGTCTCGCGTGACTGAGTGCAACCTGGCTCTTTAGGACATATGCCAGACGTTCTGTTTCTTGGGTTCAAAAAAAATCCAAGCACAAGAGAGTGTTTTCGAGCATGATGATGGGATACAGTTCCTAAAGGATGTTTTATAGAAGCAGTAAATATAACAGGTATTTTTATAAGGACAAAAGTATTTAGACATCTATAGGAGCTTTCTAACTTGGTCTTGCAGCTTTAACAGGTTTCATACTTCATGGCTTTTTAAGAGATATCCAGTAGGAGTGTGTGTCTATTCGTCCAGAAAGCCTTTGTGAGGTCCGACACTGATGTAGGACCAAAAGACCTGGCTCAAAGACTCTGTTCCTGTTCATTTCAGAAATTAGATGTTTAAAGGGCTGAGATCAGGGGTTTGTGTAGACAAATGAAGGTCTCTCAACAAAACACAACACAAAATACTCAACATAAACAGTTTAATAGTGTCCCTGCTTATAATACTTATAATGATAGTAAGTAATATGTAAAAAAAAAAAAAAAAGGTGGAAATGCTTATAAAATTAGCTGAATGTTAAATTTTCCTGAGATTTAATTTGAAAGTGACGTTCCATGGTTTTTAGGTCCTTGTATAATCAGACGTGGCCTTCTCGCTGTTATTTTTGCATCTCTTGATTTATGTGCACCACAACCGTCTCCAAGTTCCTTGTAATTACCAAATTCCACCACTGAGGGCGCCAGATCTTCAAAGTCGCATAGTGCAGCTTTCAATGTATATGGCATACAGTCCGGTCTGTGTGAATCTAGCTCAATCTGGCAACCCTCCTCTTTGTCCTGGCTGGTTTGTCTTTGTGATAAGGCCAAAAAATAACAGTGTAGACCGAATCGTTATCTTAATGTTTTATTAATTATAGTTCATACCATCAGCGTGGAAAGAAAAGAGGATCGTTCATCCATCCAACGTGGGTTCAGGAATCAGTTCTGATCCCTAAAATAAAAAATGTTGACCTCTAGGTTTTAAATACAATTCTAACTGCAGTTTGTTTCACAGGATTTGAAGCTAAATGTTTTATTTATGATGGTTTTATTTTATTATTTATTATAATTTGATTCCTCACATCACTGAGGCTCTACACTTGACATTCACATGCACAAGGTCAGCAGCAGCATTAAGTCACCCTCAGCGCTGCATCATCATCTGAAGAATGTAAATTATTTTAGATTAAATATTATTTCAAATGGTAAATATTTATCGTGTATATTACAGTCTTTCGGTTGTGTGTATAATGTCATGGTCCGTGACAGGTGACGTGAAGAACACTGATTATTTAGGGACTTGTTTTGAACCCTTGTGCATCTCGTACAGGTGACTGAGCTGAACGAGCCGCTCTCAAACGAGGACCGGAATCTGCTGTCGGTTGCGTACAAGAATGTGGTGGGTGCGCGGCGCTCTTCGTGGCGTGTTACCTCCAGCATCGAGCAGAAGATGGCGTTGGCCGACGGCGTGGAGAAGAAGCTGGAGCTGGTGCGGGCGTACCGTGAGACGATCGAGAAGGAGCTGGAGGGCGTGTGCCAGGACGTGCTGGCGCTGCTCGACAGCTATCTGATCAAGAGCTGCGATGAGAGCCAGCTGGAGAGCAAAGTCTTCTACCTGAAGATGAAGGGCGACTACCAGCGCTACCTGGCTGAGGTGGGAACTGGAGAGAAACGTGGCAGCGCGGTAGCCGCCTCGGAGGTCGCCTACAGGGAGGCCTTTGACATCGCCAAGAACATGGCACCCACGCACCCCATCCGCCTCGGCCTGGCGCTCAACTTCTCCGTCTTCTACTACGAGATCCAGAACGCGCCGGAGCAGGCGTGCCAGCTCGCCAAGGAGGCGTTCGACGAGGCCATCGGCCACATGGACAACCTGAGCGAGGACTCGTACAAGGACTCCACGCTCATCATGCAGCTGCTCAGAGACAACCTGACCCTGTGGACCAGTGACCAACAGGACACTGAAGGAGTAGAGACCAATAACTGATCTCTCTCACTTTCTCGCTCTGTCTCTCTCCTCCTGATGCTCTCTCATAGAACTCTGGTAGCTTTAGCCCGACGTTATGTTCTCCTGAATGTCTAATCTCTTTCTCCTCTGTCTGTGCTGTGTTTCCATCCTAAATGTACCTCCTGCACCCGATTGTGTCATTCTGTAGTTTCTTTGTTCTCTAGTGGAGGATGTTCTCCACCACTGTAGCCCAGAAATCGGCGCGCAACCATCATATTGAGCAAGGGTGTGGTTTGGAACATGGTAAGGGTGTGAATCTTAATAAACTATTAACAGGTTTATTTAAACGCTGCATTTTTTGAATTTCAGAAGTTTCAGCCACACATTTGATGATTCGGTGAATTTAGTAATGAAGAACTGTCTGAGGTACGTTTCCTCCACCACAGTGTCATCGTTTCTAACATCCAGACGTCCACCCTGTGACCGGTCTCTGTGTAAGTCGCTTGATGTGGTTGGTGAGCAGTTTGAAATGGATGGGAATAACGAGTTCATCACGTCTGTGTTAATTTAACACTGATCTGATTCATTCCTTTATTGATACACAAATGAATACTGATCTTAGAAAACATACTGATCGATTGTTCCGATTCCATGAACTTACAGAACGGTATCAGATCAGTACTTTTTTTTAGTTTTTAATCTGATTCTGATCATTTTTGTGCCAGTGTTGATCTAAATGTGATGAGAAATCAATCTGCATCACTTTATAAACTACAGTCATACTGATTTGATTTAATTTGTTAACAGATCAGTGATTTTAGTTGCAGGTCAGGGTTTCAGTCGGTCGATCAACATTCATCTCATTATCTTCTGCTTAATCCTCTACTAGAGTCACGGGGGGGGGGGGGTTTCCCCCATGCCCATCCAGGGAAAAAGATTTCAGGAGCTGGACAGATACACCCAGGACAGGATGCCAATCTATTGCTGGAAACAAACACTCAAGCACATGAGCACTATATAGGGTAATTTAGAGCATTCAATTTACCTCAAATCCATGTTTTTGGACTGTGGGAGGAAACCCACATGGACACGGGGAGAATGCAAACTCCACCCAGATCCGGATTCGAATCTGGATCCCCAGCACTGAGAGGAGAACATGCTGACCACTAAGCCACTGTACCACCTCATAGATTAACATTTTATATAATAACACTGTAGAACTGACAGATCATGGACTGGTGTATTTCTGATTTCAGGAAAGTATTGGAGTTTTTTTTTAGCTTATGCAGTTTTCGTCTTTTGTTTGATTGTCAGGTGTTGATTTCACTTCTCTGAATATTTTAAAATATTTATTTGTGGTGAACCTCACAGCAGCCAGTTTCTTCACCTGAATCCTTCTGACCAGCTGATGTAATTAACCTGCATCCTCATCAGTGAACTTATAAAGTTATGGAATGGCATGCCAGGTTGCCCCACCTAGAACCAACAATCAGCAGGTGTATTTTAACCAGCCTGCACCAATTTAACACTTCAGAGGTTTAATAATTGTGACTGAAACTACAGTTCAGCTATAATATCTTAAATGCTGTTGAATACTTTTAATATCACAAATGTTTTAATCGAACTATAGTTTATACGTTTAAAACACGTGAAATTTATTTCTTTTCATTTAGAAAACAGTTCGACGCTCAGACGCAGTATTAGAAATCTGCAGTTTTTCTACAGTTTTTTCACATTGTATTCTGTTTTCGAATTGAATCGTACATTAAAATTAAATTAGTAAATTAAACTTATTAATCATATTTCTATCAGTAAAAACCGTTTTACGATTTAGCAAGAAACAGATTAGCCTTGTTTTAAATCACTTATTCTCCACTAGATGTCGCTGTTGAGGTGTTCATATTGACTGTATTACAGCTTTTGCATTAAGTTGACATTCTTATTCAGCTGCTCTGTTAAAACGTTTTTTTTTTCTTTTTATTTAATTTTCTTTTCCCACAGCGTATTTCACACCACAGTTTTGAGCTAAAACCAGCGTCCCGGTTGCTTTAACACGTTGAAGTGGACAGTTAGGTTCTCCCACAGGATCCCGTCATAAAAGCAATTTCTTGTTTTCATCAAAATGAAGGTAACAGAAGCATAAAACTAAAACCACACAACACTTCCCACAGTACAAACCCAAAACCACACATTTTAACAAGACAGCGTTCAACTTTGTGGTGGACTATGTGCTAATTATTGTCCAACCCACAAAACATGACTGGCTTGTACTACAACTGTAGAAAAATAGAGTTTCCTCTTCAGGCCCTGTCAATAAATTAGTAAAACATGTAACATTTCTCCTAAAAGTTTGTTCAGAAGCAAAGACAATTTAGTACACAATATATTTTTATTAAATTCATTAAAGCATCTGTAATAAAAACAAAACAGAACATCTAAAAATAGACGAACCTTCAGACATGTTCGCTGTGTAGAATTTAAGTTAAATAAACTCACAAACACATCAAATTCTAATTCCAAAAAATATTCAAATTAACATTAAAAATCCAACAAAAACAAAAAATAATTTACTACAAATATTATTTTCTAAAGTTTTACTAAATTTAAATAGCGAAATAAACACTCAAATATAGATTTTCAAGGTTTAGATTGTTTTTATATTATTTTCATCCTGTAAAATCTAAAACTAAAGCTGTTAACATCATTTATTTTGTAAATTCAAAAATTATTAATAGATTCTACATTTTTTCTATAAACTAAAAACACCCAATACATCAAAAAAGATATGTAAGGGATATAAGCTACAATAAAGGTCATAAATAATAAGTTGTCCTTTTTGATGGGTTTATATTAAAATGTTTTGTTGAAATTTATAAGAATCATTTTATGTAGAAAATAAATTTTGCAAAAATTAATAATAATATGATGACATCAATCAAATTAAGAACATTAAAAAGGAAAATTAAGTTTTAGTACATGGGTTATAATTTTAAATAAAACTAAAGTTTTTTGTGCTGCTCCATTTATAGTGTATTATTAATTATATGGTAATACATTTGCTGAAATATAATTTATTTTTAAATATTATTAATGGACCAGTTTCACATGTAACACTAGAATTATCACTTATAACTCTATAAAGTAAATTCTTTTGTTTTCATCACTGTGATGCTACACTGTAAACATGACACAAAAAATAAAGTTCCACAGCAGAACTCTCACGGCTTTACTGATGCAACATTAACACAAAATTAATAATCATCAAAAATCACTGTATCATTTAAAGATTTAAATTTTTATAGTTTTAAAAGACAAAACTTTAAATTCTGAATTTGATAAAACTTCACCTGGACTTTAAGAACTGACGCAGAAATTTGTAAATTGACTTTAATATCATTCACTTAAAACTAGAACACACCTTATTCATTTGTTTTGAGATGAAATAACACATATGACCCACAGATTCTTTGATTTTTAAATAAATGGAAAATATAAATGAGATTACTTACTCGGTTTTAGTGCTACTTGAATATAACTATTAATTTTACTAATTTAGTAATAAAAATTAATTCTAAAATAATACACAATAAATTATAATGATAAAAGAAATAGGTCATTTTGTTTTGGCACGTTTAGTTACTGAATGCTGCTGGCCTTCAACTAGCTGGCCTGTGTGTACACCCACCCACCCACGCACGCACACACGCTCAAAGAAATACACACATATTGAACTACAATTATACATATATACACACTGTGTTATAACTGATCAGCTGATCCTTTTTCTCTGTGCACACTCAGTCACAACCTGGGGATGTCAGTGTTAAAGCCGTTAACATACCTGCAGTTTAAATATTATTTTAATATGATTTTTGGATTTGACATTTTTGGAACACATGAACAATGTTAGTTTTTAAAAAAAAATTTTTTAAGGAATTTACTGTCTGGACAGCATCAGTGACCCAACAGAAACGGTTACAGATGATGCAGTCATGAGAGTGACTTAGTTGATCTATAGTTTGTCCATCAGTCTTTGGCATGTTCTTATTTATCAGACAGAACTGCATGTATGAGGATGTAGTAGAGTGCATAAATAAAACGCTGAAATGTCTGACCCTGTGTGTGTGTGTGTGTGTGTGTGTGTGTGTGTGTGTGTGTGTGTGTGTGTGTGAGGGTTTATGAGTGTGTAAGGGTGTGTTCAGGACTTGAACACGTGCACAGCACGCACCACGTACTGTCTGCAAATGGGACACTCGTTCATTTTCTTGCCGCAGCGGGTGCAGGTGATCATGTGACCACACTCCAACAGGACACAGTCGATCACGGCGTCCATACAGATGCGGCACATGTTCTCATCAGCCACCAGAGGAGCCACACCTGCTCAAACACACATACACACACACACACACAATATTCATTCTAACACTAAACAACAAATACAAATTATAAGCTCCAAACTTTCCTGAGTGATAAAACTAACAGGATGTACATTTATATTTAATGGCAATTATTTCTGTCTGAATTTAATTAGTTTAGTTTTTTTTTTATTCATTAATCTTCTCTTATACAGATTTGTACTCATTCTGCAAACTGTGCCCCCCCACTCAACGTGTCATGTGACACATGCAGTGTAGAGCAGATGTTATTGTTTTTGAATGCACAAACTCTTAGTGCACTGTGCTGAGATCAGTTCTTATTGGCCAGATTAATCAGCTTCTGTACGTAAATGTGCTGCAGCTGCAGAATGTTGCATTGGATGGATGGACAGACACACACACACACACACACACACACATTCCTGCACAAGCACTTAGGTAATTGTGGGCCAATAAATCCATACAGAGGTGAACTGAGCATGTACACAGCTTTAATCGTGCACTTTATTGCCCACATGCTTTTTCTCTGATCAGTCAGAAATCCAATGATTCTGAACACAGACACATAATGTCACAGTTTCATGCTTTTGCAGACGCAAAACAGAAAACACACGCCGTTAAACTCAAGCATAAAATATTCCCAGCATGCACTGTGATCTGCATGTTATTCAGACATTCTTACCTGCTTCAGGACATCCAGGTGAAGGATAAACCACGACTGCATGTCAGGAGAAAGCCATATCAATCTGTTAATCTCTAAATTCTGGGTCATGTTTTAATTCTCTGACCATCAGACACCATGATACAGTCAGGACATTCCTATTATTTAAAGGTTCCGCAGGTCGCTGTAGATTTTTATCATTGGGTTTCTGACGAGCCCAGCGTTAGACTGGCGCCCTGTCCTGGGTGTATCTGCCCAGCGCCCGAAACGTTCTCCCCTGGATGGGCATGGGGAACCCCACCGCAACCCTAGTAGAGGATAAAGTTGGAGATAATGGATGGATGGATATTTTCTGAAGAACTCAACATCTCTGGTTCATCAGTAACTCTCTTTAACTTCTGAGAGTTGACTTGGCGATTTAACGTGTGTCGCCACGATTGTGGACCTTTTCGAAACTGTTTCCCCAAATCTGGAAGCATCTAGTTGCGCGTATTGAATGTCATTGAAAGACGTGTTCGGTAGTTTTATTTATATATCGCACTTTGTGCTACACATATCTGTAACCTGGACGCTGTACCGCCAAGCTGAATCCAGCAGAGGGCGCTGTGCACAGCGAATCACACAGTTAGACATGTAGCAGAGTTAGAAGCCTCCATGAGGACTCCAGGTTCCACAGGTGAGTTCTTACAGAACATTCTGTAAGTTTATCTCCTGAAGCAGACAGACGTGTTGGTGCCTCCACATCAGATCTGATCGAATACTCATACTTCATAAATTATTTTATTTATTATGGGAATTATTATTATTATTATTATTATTATTATTATTATTAAATATTTGCACTCAGTGATTTAGTCTAAAGTGAGAGGAACAATCTGTTTAAAATCTGACTGAAGGTCTGTAAGAAACTACTGAAGACGCATCTTTTTTAACAAATACAAAGAACAATCAGGTTTGATGAATTCACAGTGTAGTTGGTTTTCTGCAGAACTTCTGACTGTAATGTTCTCATCTGTAAGTCGCTTTGGATAAAAGCGTCGGCTAAATGACTAAATGTAAATATAAATGTGAAGGTTTATGATGAATGATGGTTTTAGAAATTGTTCCGGTGACAGATGTAAGTTTAGGAGTTTGTGTTTGTGTGTGTGTGTGTGTGTGTGTGTGTGTGTGTGTGTGTAAAATATCCAAACCCTCACCTGCAGTCATGCTGCTGCTCACATTCTCCACTGCAAAGAAAGCAAAGAAAACCGAGAGAATCAGATGGTGATGATGGAACCAACGGTGTAATCAGGACAAATTTACATACTGCACTAAATCCTCTGTCCCGCGTCACTGAGAGGGAAGCTCTGATTTAAGATGGAAATAAATTATAACAGTCATCTTTATTTTTGTTTTCACAGTCGAACATGTTTACATGTTAAACCAGCAGACGCAAATTTTTTTACTGAAATATGTGGATTGTAGGACAAACAAATTATAATAAATTAATTAAGTGACTGTTTGATATCTGAAAATATTAATTATTGATATTACTGTAATTATATCAAGATATCATATAAGGTTGTCATGGTGACTCAGTGGTTAGCGCTCTCATCTCACTGAGTTGCCGTTGTCCACATTTCAAACAGAGACCTCCTGTTTTTATACTCGTCTGTATTAAAGGTTACAGTTGTCTGATGGGGATGTAAACGAACATGATGCATTTTATAATGAACATCGTTAGTGAAGCCTCAGGTGTGCGGTGCGAGTCGGTCAGGTGTGAGGTGCGAGTCGGTCCGGTGTGCGGTGTAACTCACAGGATGAACAGTTGTGTTGATGGTCTCTGTATAACCTCTGAACTCGCTCCACCAGCTCCCACTTCTCACAGCAACCCGAAAAACTCACAAAGTTCCTCGCCAGGATTTCCTTCAGCTGCCGCACTGTTAACAACTCTATATCCTCCTCTCCAGAGAGATCAGAGAGAGAGGCTCGGGCTCGCCTCTGAGTCACCGGGGTGCTCTGAACACACACACACACAAATATAATCACACAAATATACTGGCCACTGAGTTTGGGTGTATGAAGTAAAGATACTAAATTCGCTCTTTGAGGTGAATATCAGTGAACATGTTGATCCATCCTGTGATAGACTGATGACTTGTCCTGAATGATTCTTCACTATTCAGCACTATATAAGTGCTGGGATAGGCTTCAGCATCCCCTGTGACCCTATTCTCAGGTTCAACACTTTAAAAATATACGGACATCACAAGTAAAGAATATGTGGAGTTTGGTATGTTCTTGTATTCAGTGACACAATGAAATCTTACCTGCAGTAAACGTTCAGTAGGCTTCAGGGGGAGAAGTGACACCGAGGTGACCTCCTCCTGACCCTGCCAAAATGTACATCATCATCATCATCATCATCATCATCATCATCATAGTCAAAGCACTGTTGTTTGAGTTTGTGTGTGTGTTTATGTGAGTGTGTGTGTGTGTGTGTGTACCTGATTATTTCCTGAGATGGTGTCACTGCTGTGGGATTCGTCCTGAGGGGCGGAGTCAGACTGTGCAGGTTGCGGGGGTTCGAGGGGTGCCTCATCATCAGGCAGGGCTAAATTGAAGGGGATGGAATCTTCCTCCGTCTCCTCACTCTCATCGTCATCGTCGTCGTCTTCTCCCTGTAGCTCCGCCCCCATGTGTCTTATCACAAGCTCCACAAGCTCCTCCTTCTCTGTACATGCGTCGGTGCTGATGTCACGCAATGTGAGGTAACGGCGCAGGTCGCGCACTCGCAGGCGCATCAGCTGCGCCCTCTCAAATTCTGTTGCCCAAAGAGCGTGACACACATAACACATGCGCAGGTTCTCCTGTAACACACTGCAGAGAGCGCAGAAGCTCCGCCCACAGTCTGAACACACGTACTACACACACACACACACACAGATACACTTCTATATAAACATGCACATTTTAATCCCGTTTAAACTTCAGATCCTGTACCTTTCTCCTGAATACAGAGAACGCCAGGCCACATGCTTTACACACAGTTCCACTGATGGGGGCGGGGCTTGATGTGGACTCAGTGGAGCTTGTGGATGGGTAGGGGGAGTAGCCAGCACCGGGAGCAAAACGAAATGGTCCAGTTCCTCCTGGGAACCCAGCCTGATGACTCCGAACTGCCCCTGAGCCAATCAGGTCGTTTAATAATCCACAACATGACGCCCACATGGAGGCCTGCGAGAGAGCGAGAGAGACAATGAGAGAGAGACAGCAGGAGACAATGGGAGAGGGAAAAAGGGCAGAAGAGAGCAAACCCAAAAGAAAGAGCAAAAGAAATATGGAGAAAGTAAGAGAGTGATTGAGAGAGAGAGAGAGGGGAATGTGCAGATGTTATTGTTTGGTGATCAGTGATGCAGATGCTTGTTTTAAATACATTTGCATACATATTAATACAATGTTCATTTGATGAAACTGATCTGGACATTATACTGTTATATAAACATTACATCATTTTGTCTTTCAATTTAAAGTTGAACACTCACCCCCCCCCCAACTATGTGCCCAGATTCCACTCTCACTGAGTGTCTAAGCAATAAAATGTTCATTGGGGTTAAATTGAAGTGGATCAGAATCTGTTCTTGCAGTCGTTTGTTTTTGCTGACATGGCGATTCTACGGACTGCGGTGGAGGTTTTGTGTGGAACAACACTGTAAGAACTCATGTCTCCTTAGATCAGCTCTTTTATGGAAAACCTGGTTAATTAAAAACTAATTAGTTGTTAAAGTTTTGCTTTTTTTGGTAAAGAAGCTCTTAAAATATTGTATTATTATTTTATTCACAATAGTGGGCCACAGAGAGCACCACCTAGTGGGCAATAAAGGCAGTGGTATTATTTCAAGCCCTGAAATCTCACTGGATTTCCTGGATGTTTCACGTAAAAGGTTCCAACACAGTCATGGAGTAATTTGGTATCTCCAATTTTACATACCGCCATTTCTTTGGAAGTCAGGACAGGGAGGACTGTGGTTCACTCTATTTTGGAACTGTGTTTTGGGGAAGTGTAGGTGGGTTGGGCCACACCTACTTGAACACGCCCTTTCTGGCACACCTGGGGTTAGTTGGCAATCAGGCAGCAATACATAAGAGAACGAACACCAGCAAGGCATGGCTACACAGGCCAGAGGATATACCTCACAACCAGACAACTTCAGCAGGGTAAGATTCCAAAGATAGCAAAATGCCCAGGGTTAAGCTACATGGACTACCTTACCGTGTGCTGACAAAAGGAGACTGACTGTCAACAAGCTAACTCTCCTAGCTCTATAAATAGAGTATTCATAGAACTAGGAGAGTTAGCTTGTTGACAGTTTTTTGACAGTGTTTGGTTACTGTGGGTATCATGTTTGTTTTGAGTTGGAATAAAAGGTGTCTTCCTGATATGTCTCATTTTGATTTTCCGAGTAGGGTTCCAAATTATTATCGGGATCTTAGTGATCCCTAACAGAACTGAACCTGGGACTGTAAGCATTCGCAAGATTTTGGAGGGTGTCTGAGGATCTTTTTCCCTTTTGCTGTACAGTCATGCCGAATGAATAAAAGGGCCTTCCCCAAACTGTTCCTGTAAACCCAGTTGTGGTGATGGAACTGAATAAGACGCCTGAATTTAATTTATTCAGTGTAGTAATATACTAAATGTAATGCTTCATAAAGCTGCTGACACAGCATATAAAGTGCTTTATAAATATAACTGTACCCTCCTGAGTGCACGTGCAAAAAGAGAGAGTGTTGATTTCAGGGTCCAGAGGTTGCTTTCTATATGAACTGATGCTGGTTACAGCTACATCTGAAACAATGAGCTTCCTGTTTATATCCCGCGCTGCATTCTGGGTAAAGCACAGACACCAGTATGAGGCCTGAAATCTGCCTTCTGACAGACACTGAGACAGTGGGACACTGGGACTGAGTTTTTGCTCATCACACATTTCATCTCACTGTAAACATAAGTTTGACCTCTTCCACAGATCATTAATATGAAAGCATTTGGATTCTAACAGTAAGAATCAGGTCACTTCACGAGAAAATACATTTTAAACGTTACATGAAGCTAGCTACCCATTTGCCATAAATCAAATGAGGTGTATGTACTGTTTATATATATACACAACTTTTAAAGAGCACAGTAGCAATGTCAAGCTTAATTTTTATAATTGATGCTGATAGCATTAACATAAGCTGCATTTCATTTACAAACGTATAAATACGAACACACTATTAATTATTTAGTGAATACAATCATTAATACATGCAATAAATAAATTGAATTCTGTCCGATTATTGAATCATGCATGGGTTGTGACGTCATCGTTTTCATCATTAAGCAGCTCTGAATGCTGCACAGCTCTGCAGAACGAACATCTGAAATCTGATCTGAAGTCAGGATGTCTGATGTTTACATCACCACGGTGACGGCAGCAGGAACGAACACACACACATCCGGATAATGAAGTCATTTTAAAATCATGTTCCTCACCTTCATTTTAACTGCAGGCTGCAGAATAATCGGAATAAGATCAAAGGAATCATCAGAGCTCGATCACTCCATCACTCGGTCGTCCTTACCCTTCCTCTCTCTCTCTCTCTCTGTGGAACCGAGGGGATTACATCATGGCTTAACGCGGATCCTCCAATCACAAAACAGCCAGAGCATCTGTTATCCACAACAGCCAACCAGAGTCGTGTGGGCGGGGTTTGTGACTGCTGGACCAGTACAGATGATGACGCAGAAGGAGAGGTAGAGCTCTGGTCATCAGATGATCGTAGAGAATTCTATTATCCAATTGTAATAATTATTACGGTTCTTCCCTTATATTACTTCACAGTGTGTGTCCATGTCTCATTATAATGTGAAATGAATTTTGTTTCATTTCAATGCTTACATGATTAAATATCTCTTAAAATAATTAAGATTTAATCTTTAATTAAGATTAGGATATTTCTAAGATTAGAGAAAACTTTGTCTGTAGTCTATTTGTTTCTCTATATACTTTGTTTCTATTTGTTTCTCTATATAATTAGTTCAGAGGGTGGCTATAATTTTTTAATGAACAATGATGAAGAACTGATAATAGGAAAAATTGAAAATAATAATGACATTAAATATACATTATAACTGCAGTAGAATACAACTATTATTTTTGGTGTAATTTTAATTTGTTTCTTCGGAACTTCTTAGATGGCTCCTTACAGACATAATATATACGTATGATTCAGAAGTATTTGCTTTGGCAGACATTAACAGAATGGAATGTAGATATATATTTAGTTGGACTGTAGTTAAAACTTTAAAGATTTTTTGATTTTGTATAATTATTTCTTAAAGGTAAATTGGCAATCGAATAGGCAGCATATGTTCAGTATAAATCAAGGTTTAGGGCAAAGTACAAAGTATAATTTATATATATATATATATATATATATATATATATATATATATATATATATATATATATATATATATATATATATATATATATATATATATATATATATTATACTTTGTACTTTGCCCTAAACCTTGATATATATTTTTTTAATCTGCAAACGTTCTCAAAGAAAACAGAAATGTGGTTTTGTTCTGTTTATGATTACGTCTGTAAAATGTACTAGTACTGAAAAATAAATCAAGCACGTACATAAAATAAAATCCTTTGTCAGTTCTATTTCTTATGTGTAGTTATAATGAGTAAAGAAAACGGTTATAGTGTTTTAACACGTTCATGAATAACATACATAATTCATTATGTATATTTTTTGATTTATATATATATATATATATATATATATATATATATATATATATATATATATATATATATATATATATATATATAGCTTAATAATATTTAAAAATTGGAAATGTGACGAACAATCAAAAGAAAAAATGTTAATAATAACAAATTTTATATATTTTATTTTATTGCGATCGGCAAACGTAATCCGAATCAAGCGCACTTTATTGAATCGATTCTGAAGCTTCACTCACTGTCCAAACATCTTGGCCTTGGACTGAAGAACCGACTCCATTTGGGATTGATTCCCAGGCAGCTGTGAGAGAGATCAGCCATCTTGTTTGTGTTGTGCTGTGATTATGTAGATGAAGCTGTAATTTGTTATATGTAGACGGAACAGGCGGCAGTGTGCGCTGGTTACACACTGTACATAAAAAACACCGCGTGTGGAGGATAACAGGATGGAGGAGGGAGCGGGAACGGCTCGTGTCTGGCTGTGATTCGGGTTTGAATCCCCGGTGTGAGGCCACAGGCTCTCCGGATAAATGCTGCCGATATCGGACAACGTTTCGTTGGTTCTCTCGCTGCTCTCCGTCCTCACACTGACCGGTAAACCACGTACAGATGATTATACATTAAATAATGTTTATCTTCCTCGCCATCTTTTTAAACTCAACATTAACCGGTAAGCAGCGCGTTAGCTTCGAGCTAACAGCTTTTCTGAGGCGATTTAAATCAAGCTCCGTAACGCGATACAGACAACGATGCTCTCTGAAAAAATAAAGAAGAATAAGAACTAAACTTCATCTCAGTGTTTAATACTGAGTGCTCAGTGTACAGTGTGTTACGGGGACATCGTGTTTGGTAATGGAACTCCGTTGTGTAACATTAATTCCTTTCTGATGTTGATGACGTTTGTGTTGATCTCCCCGGAGACTCCAAAGGACGATGCTGCCAGCACCACGTGTTTCATAGATGGTTTCATACTTTAATAATCACAAAGAAAAATTTAGTTCATAAGTTATTGACAATATAGTTTAGATGATGTTTATACATATAATCTCTCATTGATCCCCTATAGATTTTTCATTGATCATGTGTTCTGCAATTCCTTTCAGTATTCGGATCCCCTGCTCTCATCCCACTTTAACATATTCCTCATTAATCCTGTACAAAATCTTTTTTGGGGGCAGCATGTTTGCCTCATGGGTTTCCGGGTTTCCAAGTTTTCGTCTTACAGTTCAGAGAAATGGATTCAAGGTTAAATTGAATGCTCTAAATTGCCCTATATAGTGTGTTTGTGTATGTGAGTGTGTATCTGTGTGAGATACACAGCAATAGGTACTTCTCCTCCCTCCCATCCCATATTTATACCTCACCAATCCCCTACTTATCCTTAATTGCTGTCCTACTTATTTCTTTCTGATTCTTTACTCATCCTGAATTGTTCATTCAATTGTTGTTACTGATTTCTTATTGATCGTATTTTAATATAATTGCTTCTTTTTTTTAATGTTGCTGATTTTTTTAATTTCCTCTATGGATCCCAAAATAACAACTGATCCTGAACCCCCATATTAATCATCCATTGTTCTCCCTTTGAACTCTTGCTAAACCGATTGTACCCTGTTCTCTGTTATATTTGGTCTCAGGGCCGTAAGGTTGCTGTTGCAATAACAGTCTGGTTATCACTTGCTGGCAGTCAACTTGGTGTGAATACATTTACACCTCTCACATTTATAACGTCACTCAACCAATCAGCTTCTCTGAGGAGTGTGTTTGTAGTTGTGTGTACGTGTGTGATGGATGGCAGCAGCAGTGCTTAAAGGAGTAGTGTTACTATAACTGTGAAAACTGTTTGGGTGCGTGGGGTCAGCAGGTGTTTGGGTCATGAAGTCAGCGTACACTAGATATGCTATATTCCATTTTGATGCTTACTGGTTCTGCATACATTTTTAAGGCCCTGTGGTTCTACAGTTTCTATAAAACTTATAGGAACTAGCTGTCTTTATAACATGGTACTTGTTGAAAAAGGGTTAATGTTTCCATGTTTTAGAGCCATTTTTTTGCAGTTTTACTGGGAACTTAAGCTTAAGTTTTGTTCTTTACATTCTAAAATCATCATCACTGCTTTTGGAACTTTGCTGTGTGTGTGTGTGTGTGTGTGTGTGTGTGTTTAGGACTCTTCACAAGGCCGTGGGGACTGCTATCAGTTAAAATTAGCAGTTTAGTTTACCTTTAGTTTAACTTGTTTAAATTTGGAACACAACCCATCACACACACACACTTCTGATGTTCATTAAATGTTACATTGCTGGACATCAGCTGCTCAGACTGCCTGTCCACTCTTGAAGATTAGTTCCTCTCCTGAACCCTGGTTCTCACAGGGTTTATTCCTATTTAAAAAATTAATACCAGGCTGTACGTTCTTTTCACTGTTGTCTCAGCTCAAGCTTTACTGTTGGAAGAATTGTGTGAACAGTGTCATGCATTAGATGTCAGGATTAGCTAGCTGATGATCTGTGTGTGTGTGACTGCAGAGCAGCAGAGGTGTGGGCAGGACCAGTTTGCATGTTTAAGTGGAAGCATGCAGTGTATCCCTCTGGACTGGAAGTGTGATGGCTGGACAGCCTGTGAGGACAAGAGTGATGAAATAGACTGTCCCCGTAAGTACACACACACACACACACACACATACACACACACACATCCAACTGTCTGTTCACCCTCAGTGAACTAATCAGTGAACAAAAGCACTAATCTCATATACTAATTGTAAAATGACAGAAAGAGCAATTTACTGTCCTCTTGTGGTGAGATTAGAGATTGCACCTCTACCTGATCAATATGGCGGTAGCACTGACACTGCACTCCAAAATCGAAGATAATGGTTGACACCTCTCTCACCATGTGCACGTTTCCACAGCGATGAAGGAGGAGCGCTATCGCTATGGCAGTGGCTTTGATCAAATGGAGGATGTGATGGGCGTGGCTCAGCCTGTACGCTTTAACAGTAAGCGCGCCATGAACTCGATATAGTATTTGAACTGTAAATGAGCACCATCTCCTGTTTTAATGATTTTCATATTATCCATCACAAGAACCTCTTGTATTTGAATTACAATAAAACGGGTGGCCTTAATGAACTGTACTGCTTGTTATAATTGTGTGTGTGATACAGAGAAGTGTCCAAGTGGGTGGCACCATTATGAGAAGACATCGAGTTGTTATAAGGTGTACGAGCGAGGGGAGAACTACTGGCAGGCAGTGGAAACCTGTCAGAGAGTTAACGGCTCTCTCGCCACCTTCAGCACCGATGAGGAACTGCAGTTCATTCTTAGAATAGACCAGAGAGTGTGTGAGCGCAAAGACCAGTGCAGGTGAGTCCTAAACCTTTATCAGATGTTACAAAATATATATATTTTATTATCTTAGTTTGTTCATTTACATAAATGCTGCCTGGTAATTGTTGTGTATATTATAGACAGTTGGATTGTTAGATGTCTGTGGAGCTTTTGCTTGTAAATGAAGCATAAAAACAAAATCATGTGAAATCTGACTGTTTAAAGTCGTTAAACAATATTTGTACATTTTCTTCCTTTTCCTACAGTCTGTATATATATTTTTGTCTGATTCTGTATATATGCTGTGTTTATAACATTTGATTTGAGCTGTGTGTGTGTGTGTGTGTTGCAGTTTCTGGGTGGGCTATCAATACGTCATCACCAATCAGAGTCGCTCGTTCGAGGGGCGATGGGAGGTGGCGTATAAAGGTCAGTAAAACGCATGCACACACACACACACACACACACACACACACACATGAACAGAAACGCACACAATTATTTTATGGTACTTATTCTGATCAGTCCAAAAATTCTACCTTCTGTATTTTCCTAACAAAAGTGAGAACATACTAAATCCTCTAAATGCATCTTACTTTATTTCTCATTAGCATAATAAGGAAATCTATATTCAAATGATAAAAAAACTGTAATGACTAATAATTTTCTGCTCCATGGGAATGTGTGTGTGTGTGTGTGTACAGGTTCTGTGCAGGTATTTCTTCCACCCGAGGGACTTGCGGGTGTGTCTGAGGCCAGTTTGAAACAGGAGAGTGTGTACTGCGCTCAGCTGCAGCGCTTTCAGAATAAGAACATGAACGAACGCGGTTTGCACAGCTGGCACACGGAGAACTGCTACAAACGCTTCCCCTTTCTCTGCAAGAGGAGTATGTTCTCTCAAACACACACACACTCTCACTTGCAGCCCCACGATATTATGATGGTACTTATTAAGTATTTATTTAAAATAAGTGTCTGGATGAAACTTTGCTGCCATACACAGTGTATTCCTGTATTTAGCATTGTTTCTAGGTTACATCAGGACTAATCAGCCGACCTGAATTAAAATAACATTTATAATCAGGTTCTGCGGTCGGTGAATCGTCTGTACCAATCAGAGGACCTGTTTATTTACAGTAAGATAATGTGAACATCTCAGAATGATACAGGTGTGTGTGTGTGTGTGTGTGTGTTTGTGTAGGACAGACGTGTGTGGATATTCGTGATAACGTGGTGAGTGAAGGGTACTACTTCACTCCTAAAGGAGACGACCCCTGTCTGAGCTGTACGTGTCATGATGGTGAGGCGGAGATGTGTGTCGCAGCGCTGTGTGAGAGGCCGCAGGGCTGTACTCACTTCACTAAAGACCCTAAAGAGTGCTGCAAGTTCACCTGCCTTGATCCAGGTAAAACACACACACGTTATCCCACCTTCTTACATGAATATAACCTTAACAGCTGAAATAAGAGGCTTTACATTAATTTCCTGTGTGTGTGTGTGTGTGTGTGTGTGTGTGTGTGTGTGTGTGTGTGATGCAGATGGCAGCAGTTTGTTTGACACCATGGCCAGTGGGATGCGTCTCATCATCAGTTGTATCTCCTCCTTCCTGGTTCTGTCTCTCCTCCTCTTCATGGTGCATCGACTACGACAGCGGCGACGAGAACGTATCGAGACTCTGATTGGAGGAAACTGTAAGTGTATTTCTCTCTCGCCCTCTCTCTCTCTCTCTCTCACGCACTCTAAACCAGACATTTATTTTTTTAAAGTTATCAGTTAATACAGTATATCAGATGATAAAGTGGTCATTTTTTCAGCAATAAGGTCCGGGGTGTATGTCCCCTGACAGAGTGGAAATGTCATTTCTGTGTGGAGTTTGCATGTTCTCCCTGTGTTTTTTATTAATTTTAATTTAACACTCCTTTGTTATATATTGGATTAAATAGCTCACACCTTTCAATGTTCAGACAGAACCCACTGATTACCCAGAATGCTCAGCTGTAGATCTTTCTGTCCCTCAGTGCATCACTTCAATCTGGGTCGCCGTGTTCCGGCTTTCGATTACGGCTCTGACCTGTTTGGAACAGGCCTCACACCCCTGCACCTATCAGATGACGGCGAGGGCGGAGCTTTCCATTTCCAAGAGCCGCCGCCCCCATATGCTGCATATAAATATCCAGAGCTCTGTCCACCTGATGAACCTCCACCTCCCTATGAGGCGTCCATCAACCCTAATTCCATCATTTACATGGAACTTGGTAAACACACACACACACACTCACACACACAGTGTCATCGTTATGATTGTCCTAACAGTATTTTGTTTTGTGATTGGTTAGGGCTGAACAGCACACAGGTGGGCGGAGACGGCGGAGCTTTGTGTAGAACTCCTCTTCCAGCTCCACCACCCCCTCCTTTGGAGGAGAGGGCGGAGTCAATCGACAGCAGCACGATGCTGGTCACACCAGACACGCCCTCAGACACTGATGACTTCAGCAGCTCGGTCCCGGAGTCGCTCAACTCCACCTCCCTCAGTACGGTCGTGTGAGGATGTTGGTGGATGCAGCCTCATGGGGAGAAGCTCGGTGTTTCTCTGATAAACGGAAAGCGAGCTCTCGTTTAATGTGAATTGTAAATACGGTCGTTTTTACCTCGTCCTGTACAGACTGATGACGAGGTGCCGGTCGAGGGGCGGAGCTTGTGCAAACGTGTGATGTACAGCAGTTCAGTCTCCTGTTACCTTCTTATCCTGCTCCACCCTTAAGCATCATATCCACCCTTCAGCTAAAGCTGCAGTTTCCAAAACAGATAAGGACGACTCCGTAGCAGGAGGCTGCGCACTCTATTGCTGTGCTTTGATTGGTTGACAGAGCATTTGTTTCTATTTGCTTTGCATCGAAAATAGATTCATCTGTTCACTTCATTTCCATCACGACCTCAAACAACCTCACATCTTCCCCTTCAACTGTTCTCCAAACTCTACTCATTGCGTGTCATGCACAAGCTCTAAAAATACTTTCCACCAGCAGGGGGCAGTAATGCTCCAATATAAAGCGTTTTAAAGGAAACGCGATGACTCTAAAGTTAAAGTTTAGTTAAAGTCGAACTGTAACTCTGTAAAAAGTTCATTTTGAAATTTATTTACGTAGCATTTTCTCGGCGCTGTGAATATTGGCGATATTCGTTTCCCGTGTTTATTTGTTAGGTTGAAAAAGAGCGCCGCCTTCACTCAGATCAATAAATTGCATTTAGTTGACGGTATTTATTTCCTCTAGTCGTCTGCGGATTAAAATGACCCGCGTTTTAAGTTCAGTTCAGTGAAATGTTCTCACCGTAGAAATCGATCAGAGAATAATATTTGTTTAACTGAATGTCTGCTGCTAAAACCATCGCAGCCGATCCCAACCAATCAGATTAACGTAGTTCGTTTGGGGCGTGACGTCACATCACAACGACGAATGCAGTTTCTTTGCAAACTTTAATTCCTTAAATCTGTTTGTTTGAGTTAAAGCATTTGTTTCCATTGTATTATGGGGGGTGGAGGAGGTGATCAGATGAATCAGTGACGCAGTTAAAGGAGGAACCTGAATGACTGTAAATAATGACTATCGCTGTGAGCAGCTGCTGATGGTGGAACCACCGCTCTGAACGATGAAGATGGAGGTGTTCGAACCTTCTGATGGAACTTTGTATTTCGCTGTTTGTATCGATAAGCTTTTGTTGTACAAAGAGAGAATTCGGCGGAACCTGGAGGACATAGAACCGGACTTTCTTTATTATTTAGTTTGGTCTCTGTGAAGGTTCCACTTCTCTGTGCTGAACCTTCAGATGTTCTGAGGAGCTGAAGCGTCATGTTCTCCTGAGTCATGAAATATCAACTTAATGCAACTTTATATATTTTTAAAAATACTTTAGACCTTTTACACTGGAGCTTTTAAAAGCGTTAAAACCTCATGTCTTTGAAAACTGACCTACATACATACAGCATACATACATACCTGGTGTTCCTGGGATAGGCTCCAAATAAATGAATTATTGCTGGCCTTGAGTTAAAGGTTTAAGTCTGGTTCTGATGCAGCACTGATTCATCGTTGCTGTTCTCCGGTCAGTTTAAATGTTTGAGCTTCAGGAGTCGAAACGCAAACATCAGATATTCGAAGCACAAACTTTTTATTTTAATAATTTTTGTGTCTAATTGACTCATACATCCACCAAGGGACCCTGCAACACGACTGGAACCTGCTCCTCAGACAGAGGACAGACTTGTCTGTAGCTCTTGTGTGTCCCAGCGGTCAGGTTTCTGATTGGACAGTCCAGATGATGGAATGTGGTGGGCGGAGCTTTCTCTGCGTTAATGGTACTGTCCCACGTGTGAGACACTGATGCAGAGGGAGCGATGCTCAGTGCGCCTCAGTGATGAGTTAATTTTCTGTTTGCCGTCGCCGCTGCGCATGTTTCTCTGCAGATGTTCTCCTGGTTCTCCTCTCTGCTCCGCTGTAGTTTCAAAACCAACAAAGCGTTCAAGGTTTATGTGAGATAATAAAACGCCACCTGCTTTCTACTCTAAGGTTTTGATGTAGTTCTGTTTGATTTGTTGAATTCGTAGTTTGTATCCTAATGTAATGTTCAGTTCCTTATGAGACGCCAAATAAATTTTATTGCTGAACTTCAGACTTGACGCGAGAATGTTTAAAAAAAAAAAAAATTATAGTCATCCAACATTTGTCGTCATCTTTATACTTTAATAGTCTTTATTAAGTTTATCTAGTTTGTGTGTTTCTGTTTGTGTGCGTTTCATGTGCACGTTAGTGTCTGTGTTATTCGTGTGTGTGTGTGTGTGTGTGTGTGTGTGTGTGTGTGTGTGTGTGTGTTAATAATTATTCAAGTGTTTGGTTGTTGGTTTCAAACCTAGAACTATAATAATTTAATTCATGTTTTTTTATTCAATCAGGATCCGTTCTGGATTTTCTCTAAAACACAAATATTCATAAAACATCTGAACTTTTTTAATAGAAGTCGGATATTAAAGATTATATTTACAAGAAGTGATTTAAATCGTCACTGTGAGATGATGCGCAATTTGAACTTTTATTATCATTAATAAAAACTAAATATGACATTTAAACTTCACTCTTTATCTGAATTTAAATCGATTAATAACGAAAGAAACAGCAGATTTTAAGCGTGTGTTAGCGCCGTTTGTCCACCAGATGACAGTAACAGAAAACACTTTTAAAGGTCAAACTAATCACATAGTCCATTATTTTATACACGAACTACATGCTACCAGATTTATTAATCTCCCTTACCGATCTGTTAAACTTCACTATGAAAAACTCAACTTATAAAGTCACTGTTCCTCAGCCGATCAGCCGATTTTAAATGAAAAGTGTAAGTGTACTTAACTCATATTCCCGTGTCTCTGTTAAAGGGGAAAATGTAAAATTATTAAATATTAATTACAGAACTACAGCAACAAGATTCAGATTTGTGATGAATACAAATAAAAACAAAGTTTTAAAATGTTTAAATCGCTCATAAACTAATGAAAACTTTGTGCCGGCAGTAGAAGTGGTGCTACTGCCCTCTGGTGGACAAACGGAGTGTACTTAACTCATATTTCGAAACAGCAGATTTTATCGTAAAAGGTCGTTGCGCCATTTGTCCACCAGAGGGCTGTAACACCACTGTCCTTCTGCAGGCAAACTGTTAAGCGAATTAATGAGCTATTATAACATTTAAAAATTTTGTGGTTTCATTTATTCATTCATTCATTATCTCCTGCTTTATCCTCTATTAGGGTCGCGGTGGGGTTCCCCATGCCCATCCAGGGGAGAACGTCTCGGGCAGATAGACCCAGGACAGGGCGCCAATTCATCGCTGGACACACACTCACTCACACACACACTCTATAGGGGGCAATTTTTTGAGAATTCAATTAACTTGATCCATGTTTTTGGACTGTGGGAGGAAACCGGAGAACCCGGAGGAAACCCACGCAGACACGGGGAGAACATGGAAACTCCACCCAGATGGGGATTCGAACCGGGAATCCCAAGCGCTGAGAGGCGAACGTGCTAAACCACTAAGCCACCGTGCCGCTGGTTTCATTTATATTTATTAAAATCTATCTATAATCTTTTATGCTTTAATTTAATTCTTGATAATTTCACTTTTTTCACTTTTTCAGTCACAGAAAATATGAGTTATTTACACTTCATTATTTTTCTCATTACAAGAAACACCAAATCTTTTAGCCGTAGCGTGTCGTTCCGCTGTTTGTCCGCCAGAGGGCAATAACTGAAACGACACTGTTATAGCTAACTAATGAGTGATTCCTGTAAAGTTCATTATTTTATGTTTCATGAAGATTACATTATAAGTTATTCAAAATTATAAATATTATTATAAATGAGAAAGTGTTGATATACAGAGCTGAACGTTCGTACCGTCACTGTCGTAACGTTCTCTTCTTCCCGTCTGAGACGTGGCGGCTCATTCAGTCAGGTGGTGGATTTCAGATGGAGGTGTTGACTGATGTTCAGGTTTGTATCTGTAAAAATGCTTCATAACAAACATTTATAAAAACACAATGAACCTGAGAGATCAAAACCAGCTCTTTACTTTAATAAGCTCTCTATGGACAGAAGTTTTAAGACGCCTACAGATTACACGCCCAAAATTGGGTCCCGCTTTTGCATTCAGAACAGTCTTTATGCTTCTGTGAGGGCTTTTCCAAAATATTGAAGTGTGACTCTGTGGGTAAGTCAAGTTTCTCCAAACCAAACACACCCAACCATGTCGTTACAAAACGGGGCACCATCTCATGCTGAAACAGGGCCTTCCCCAAACTGTTCGCACAATGATGGAATAGAATTGTTTTAAATCCACAGCTGAGCACGTGATTTAAAACCCTGGAGGCAACGGAGCCAAACGACTGACACGAATTCATACAAGAGGTGCGTCTCAAAACTTTTGCCCATGAGGTGTTAAACACCGTTTTGTGGGCGCCGAGTTAATACCAGTTTGATTTTGATCGTTTGTGTCCTAAACAACAATCTGGATACAAAAAAAAAAAAACTGAAGTTAAAACAGTTCAGAACAAGTTTTGCTTTAATAAAAACATTTGAACTAAAACAAACTTGATTAAAACACAACACAGATCCTTCAAAAAAGAAAAAAAAAACTCCTTTATTTTTTTGTCCAGGATCCGTTTTTCATACATTTGTGTAATAAATAGTCGGGGAGGCGATGCTGCCGCACCGTCTCCCTCCATCACACACAGCAAACCGCTTTCATAGAATTTACAAACCCAAAAACAATTAAAAAAAAAAAAAAAAAATCAAGCTTGACACAAGCTGAAATCCTGCACGCGCCGTCCGCGAGCTGCTGCGCCTCGGCGAGCCCTCACCTCCAAAATATATATATGTATATATATTTATATATATACTTATATATTTATATATTCACAGTCTGAGTATTTACACGAGAGGAAAGCAGGCAGAAGGAAAGACGTTTCTACAAGAAACAATCTTTATAACGGGAGGACGAGCTCGTCGCCGTTCTGTACATCAGCGCCGTCCACGCTCGCCCCGAAATATTCTCACTTGTATGACTCCGCCCTTAAAAAAAAAGACGCATCCAAAGACCACACAACAAAAAGCCCCCATCCTCCCATCATCCATCAGAACAGAGAAGAGTGAAGCCCGGCCTGAAGGGAGTCATGTGACTGACCATGGGTAAACAGGGGTGTGTGTGTGTGTGATTGCAGATTTGGCACAGTGAGGTCATTATGATTACATGAAGATGGATGAATGAATAATACAGGTTAAGGATACAATACTGTACAGGTGGTGTAAGTGACAGTGCAACTGAGAGAGAAAGCGCAACTAGATAGCAGGGTGTGTGTGTGTGTGTGTGTGTAACACTAGAGGTGTAACAGGTGTGTATCTCTAAAGCAGCTCTGTGATTAACACACTCTCCATCACCTCCAGAACATCAGAGTTTGCTGAACTCACACTGCGGCAGGTGTGTGTTATTGATAATGCTACATAAATGTGCTTTTATTTTGAAATTGTGTTACTACGTCTGCAGCTCCTTTCAGAGGCGCCGGAGAGCTCAAAACAGCGACGTACACATTAATCCTATAATTAAGTTTGGCAGATTAAACTCAGTAATACCATGCGGTAGAACATAAACACACACTGCAGTGTGTGCGCTTTTTAACAAACTGTGTGAGGTTCACACCCTCCGGCCACTTTATTAGATACACACTCGACATGTTACTGCACTCACTGTCCATTGTAGTTCTATAGTTCCATTCTGTAGTCCATTTGGTTCTGAACAGACTCTGTTCGTCCCATTTACGCTGTTCTCTGATGATCAGGACCCCCCTGAGCTGGTGACCCTGACACGGTGGTGCAGGTGTGTTAGTGTGTGTTGTGCTGGTACCAGTGGATCAGACACAGCAGTGCTGCTGCACTTTAAGTGGATACAGGGTTTAAACTCCAGCAGCACTGCTGTGTCTGATCAACATGTCAGTGTCACCGAGTCCTGATCATTAAAGTACAGCCTGAGTATGTAAACCAGATGGACTACAGTCTGTGATTATAGAACTACAAAGCCCATCTGTACTGTAACTAAAGCTGGTAAGTGCAAATTTTAATTATTAATACACAGAGATTTATTATATTTATATCCTATAAGGGGCAGCACACTTCCCTTCATCTGTTTAAACACACACACACACACACACACACACACACACACCCTACAGTCAGCTCCAGTATCAACACTGTGAAAAGCTGCTCAACGAAATATAAAAATATATCTGTAGCCATCTCTCTCTTTAGTTTCACCTCACAGTACGAGAGAAATCGAACCTGTACAACCTAAAGTCTTAATAAACGACATCCTGTAGGTGTCACTAAAGAGCAATATGAGGTCCAGACCCCTGAAGGGCAACAGCAAGGGGAGAAAAGATGATCTATTGATATCAAAGTGTTAAAGGTTTATGTTTAGGTCCTTAGTGGAGCCGCGGCAAAGCTGCTGGAGGAGGAACCAGTACAATTAATGATTAAAAAAAACAACTGCTGAACCATAAGGCTTAATTAAAATGTTTTGGGTCGAACCATGTGAGATTAGAGTGAGATTAGAGTGAGATTAGAGTGAGATTAGCATATGTAATGATTGCAAAATGGAGGAATGACTGAGTGAGTCAGTAGGAGGCAGTAGTGTGCGGAACTGATCGAAGTTCATATTTAGTGAAAGGATCAAAACGAATGTGCGTGGCTCCGCCTCAAACACCCTGTCACTCAAATCTGTTGAGTGGGCGTGGCTGGAGTTAAGATAGAGTTAAGGGCGGGGCTTCGCTCTCTCTCAGTGGAAGCGTGGTGGTGTAATCGATGGTTGAAAGAGCACCAGTGTTCGTAAACAATCATTAGATGGGGTGTGAAAGCCCTAGACACTTAGCTGCTTTGAATCTGGGGTGGTGGGGGTGGGGGTTTCAGGACCCCACCCACCCCCGGGTCCCCCGGTAGGTGTGGGGTCTCAGTTGAGTGTTCCTCTGCAGTTCTCGGCTCCACACAGGCAGGGGATCTTCTCGTCCTCGATGGGGAACTTGTAATCGTAGGTGATCTCCTCGTTAACACTGATTGGCTGCCGTGAGTAGATCACAATCTTCTTCTGAGACTCCACCGTGATCACCTTCGCGTAGCAATTCGGCTGAGGGACAAAAACACGCAAAGGGCAGTGAAATCAACTGTTACCCACAATGCACTGCTGTCTGTCAGGCATTCAACACAGGTGAAGAGTGAGGTGCAATGACGATAAAGAGGATTCACCAGAGCAAAGGTGTTCAATATGCATGTACCATCCTGTCTGCAGGTGTGTGTGTGTGTGTGTGTGTGTGTCTTACATTGCAGCTGTGGTTGATGAAGCGGGCGAAGTTTCCACACTTGGTAGCATCGATGATGGTGTCGTGATCCACTCTGAACATGTAGCTGCTCCCGATGCCCTCCTCCTCATACCGCTTCTCTCTCATATCAGCAATCACCTAAACACACACACACACACACACACACACACACACACACACACACACACACACACAAAATCAGGGCTTCCCACATTTTTATAACCCTCTTTATTATTAACAGACTGATATGAGGGAAGGGTGGCACAGTGTTTAGCATGTTCTCCTCTTAGCACTAGGGATTCCCGGTTCGAATCCCTATCTGGGTGGAGTTTGCATGTTCTCCCCGTGTCCGTGTGGGTTTCCTCCGGGTTCTCCGATTTCCTCCCACAATCCAAAAACATGGATCAAGTCAATTGAATTCTCCAAATTGCCCCATATAGTGTGTGTGTGTGTGTGTGTGAGTGAGTGTGTGTCCAGTGATAGATTCCCCCCCCCCCCCCGAAACGTTCTCCGCTGGTGGCATGAGGAACCCCCCACGAACATAGTAAAAGACAGTGGAAGATAGTAAAGTGGAAGATAACGGATGGATGGATGGAGCTCAGTTTTGAGGAGTTCGATCTCCAGGTCCATCGTGTTTCCAGTTTAACCCTTTAAGCAGTGCCCTTAACCCTCACTGCTCCAGAGGTGTGTCATGGCCGCCCCTGAACTCAGATCCCAAACATTGATTTGGGGATGGTGCAGGTCACTTTGGACAGAATTCCACCTTCTTGCGATGCTCTATAATCTGAACAGGTGTACACTGATACACACAATCTATTTTAGTGAATTACATTCGAAAAATGAATTGTCGTTTTAACATTGTTTTACATTTTAACATTTAACATTATTTTACACTGAGGTGGTAACCAGGATTAAGATGACATCACAATCAGGTTCAGAGATTTTTACCTGTCTGATGTTCTGTCCCACGTACTCGATCACCATCTCATCAGCAGCAATGGGTTCCATGGCGAACAGCCCCCAGTCGTGGATGTGACTCTTACAGAACCTGATCTTCTTCTTACGGAACTGCAGAGAAATCAGGGAATCATAAAGGTTACCTCTGACCACGCCTCCCCCCGCAGGTGGGGCGGATGGTGTCGGTGGCATACTCACTTTGAGCTGATTGAACTTGAGCAGGTCGCTGTCACAGCCGTAGCTGAAGCTGGACAGCAGGCGGCGCTGTTCTGAGCGTCTCTCTGAACCAGCGCGGGTGGAGGCGTGGGGTTGAGCTGGGATCATCCGGCCCTGCACCACAAACACAAAGTTATTCAGAAAATTATTCAATCAGCTAAACCTGCGGATGATCAAGAGGAGGCATTAGTTTTTAAATAAAATTGTTTTTATAGCTTTAGGTTTTGTTGCATTTTGGAGGATGGTTGGTTTTAGGAAATCAGCATCACTATTCCATTAAGGTCAGAGTTTTAAAAAAAATGGAATCAGTAGGAGGAATCTCAAGCACAGTGACACTTGTTCATGGAATTGACTCTGCGAATTGAATCATTTAACTGCTGAGTTTGAAATGCAACTAAATCACAAAGTGAGTCGACAGTATGAAGAAAATAATTCAGCAAAGTGATGCACTAGGACTGTGAGTTAATGAGTTATGAATATAAAAAAGCTTGAGTAATGAATCGAGTGAACGAGCCGACTCACCTGAGTATCGTTATCCGGCTCCTCTGACTGCAGCCGTGTGCTGTTCAGATATTTCATTTTGTCCTTCTTGTCAATTTTGTAGTAGCCCTCACTGCGAGCGCAGCCCGTCACATGATCCCGGATTCCATCATCCCGACGCTTCTTTTTGCCACACGGAAGGCTGCCCCCACTGGTGGGTAAAGGCGTGGTTAAGGAAACAAAACCTTTGTTTATTCAAAAAAAGAAACATCAACAAACTGAGAAGATAATTCATGGATAATTATCCTGCAGTTATATAGTTTAATATTCACTAACCATGCATGATCCAGCTTAGCCCCCCCCCCCCCACGACCGTTATTAGGTTAAAAGGATTGAAGAAAACTTGAAGAAAAAAATAATAATAATAATTAAGAAAAAAAAAAACATTTAATAAAAAAAAATAAAATTAAATAAATTAAATGAGTCGGTGTGTAGCTTAGTGGTTGGCACGGTCTCCTCTCAGCACTAGGGATTCCCGGTTCGAATCCCCATCTGGGTGGAGTTTCCATGTTCTCCTGTGTCTGCGTGGGTTTCCTCTGGGTTCTCCGGTTTCCTCCCACAGTCCAAAAACATGGATCAAGTCAATTGAGTTCTCCAAATTGCCCCATATAGAATGTGTCTGTGTAAGTGAGTGTATGCCCAGCGATAGATTGCCACCCTGTCCTGGGTGTATCTGCCCAGTGCCCGAAACATTCACCCCTGGATGGGCATGGGGAACCCCCCGCCGTGATCCTAACAGAGGATAAAGCGGAAGATAATGGATGTATGGACAAAATAAATAAATAAATAAATCTATATATTTTATTCATAAAAAAAGACTAAATAAATGAATGAACCCGTTTTGATTATTACAGACTGAACCTTTAGGACACAGAACCAGGAGAGAACGTGTACGTGATGTGCCATCAGCGCGCTTTGGACGCAGCATGTAAAGGATATGAGGATGAGGGACCCAGAGCGTGTCGTTCAGCCAGTCGTGGTTGTCCTGCAGCAGCATTTTATCATAGGTGATTTTCAGGTACTGCACGTCCTCCTCGTCTATGCCGTCATTCCAGATGTCGTACAGGATGGTCATCTCCTCGAACTCGGAGCGGGGCGAGAAGCGGCGGCGAGGCACGGATCTATAGGACAGGTTCATGGAGTGGAGCAGCTCCTCCCAGTTCCTTCTCTGCCCCCGCGTCTGTAACTGCTCCTCCAGCAAGAAGGTCAGTCCAATGTCCGGCTCCACCTTCATCACCTCATCCTCCACTTCCTCTGTCTCATCGTCTGCCTCGTCTTCCTTCTCCTCCAGCAGGGTTTCAGGCAGCCCTTCCCGTTTGGGCGACTCCTCCTTGACGGGAAGCTCTGCGGCGGGTAGCGTGGGCGCCTCTTGTGGTTCCTGGGCATCCTCGGGTTCCGTTATGGCAGATTTCCTGGAGCGTCCAGCCTTTTTCTTGGACGACGTCGATTCTGCAGGAAGCTCCATGAACGGCGCATGTTGATGAGACGTCTGTAGGGTGGACGCTGGTTCAGTTGAAAGGGACGTGGCGCTGCCCGGCTCTTTAAACAGAGGTCTCTCGGACGAGGACTTCCTGTGTAGAGGAAGAGCAGGCGAGTCGGGGAAGACCGGGGTAAAGTTCAGATCCCGGCCCGGCGTGGGAGGAATACCTGCACTCAACAGGGGGTAAGGGAACGGGCTGCTGAGGGACAAGCTGCTCCCTGTGGGCGGCGCTTCACTCGGGGTGGAGGGGGTGGCTGGTATCGTGGGTGTTTTCGGAACCGTTTCACTGCTCTGAGATTTGCTAAGGCGACACGGAAGGTCTCGGCCTGGGGTCCGGGGGACGTCCTCATCACTGGAGAGTCGTGGGGGAGGGACGGTGGAATGGCCAGAATGGAGGGGCAAATGGATGGTGGGTGTGTCCACCTCCGAAGGAGTGGGGGCCTCTCGGCCTGGGGTTCTTGGCACTTCTGCCTCCACCACATGAGGAGGGGTCGCCGGCCTTAAGCTCCCGGTGTTGACCAATTGAGGCTCCGCCCTCAGCACGTCCGTTTTAGAATCTAAAAGGAAAATAACTCAGTTTTTAACCAAATGATCAGAACTTTACAGACGGGTCAGAAAAAAAGGATCTTAATAACCTGAAGCTGCAGGTGAGGGCGGTTGTTCCTCAGGCGTTGCTGTAACAGAGGATGCCACCTCCTCAGGCTCCGCCCTCAGGACCTCACTCTCTTCTTCCACAGGAGCGGCCGGCGTGCTGGGACCCTTCACCTCAGACTCCCCCTCTTCATCAGAGACTGATGACACGGATGATGAGGAAGAGGAGGATGACTTGGTTTGCTCCTTGCCTTCGTTGTCTGTATCCATGGTGACCTGATCCCCATCCTCTTCACCCTCCTCCTCGTCATCTGAGCTGGATTCGTATTCGGAGGAGCTCCCGCTCGCAGACGAGTCGGAGTCAGATTTAGAGGAGGAAGAGGATCCGCTTTCTGAGCAGAGAAACAGAGGAAGAGTTTATAACGGAATCAGAACATGAGACGACGAGAAGGATGAAAACACCTGAGCATCAAAAACACACACCTGAGCATCAAAAAAAATAAATAAATAAACACCTGAGCATCAAACACACCTGAACACATGAAACTTAAAGATATTAAAGACTTTGGCAAAAATATTGTTTAAAACCATGTTTTGTGGCAGTAAAGAATTGTGCTGGTACAAGTCAGACAACACACACTACTGCAGTCACAGCAGTACTGAGTATCATCACACACCCTAATCATACCTAATAATTACCCTAATAATCACACACCCTAATCATACCTACTCTGTGGGGAAGTGTGCAGAGGTGTTTCTCTGAAATGAATGAAAACAGAAGATTGAACTTGTTACCTTCATCAGATGAATCAGACGAGTCACTCTCCGATTCACTCTGCTCCTCAACTTTATCTTCTTTATCCACCTCCTAATAACACACACACACACACACACACACACACACAAACTTCAGTCGGACGCAACAGGAGCCTTTAAAACTGCTTACAGATCAGTGGTGTGTGGTGAGGGACGTAACTCTTGGCCAATCAGCCAATCACATCACATCCATTCAGACATTTGATTGAAAGCTTCATAAACAAATCAGCGCAGTGAGCTACTCTATGAGCTGGTGGTCCTGCCGGCTCTCACCTTACTGGAGGAGATTCTCCCTGACGCATCTGCCTCGTACTCCCGCTCAGACACAGAGGACTCCTCTCTGACCCCCTCATCTTCCTCCTCCTCCTCCTCTTCTTCTTCCTCCTCCCCCTCAGAGTCCAGTTCCACAGGACGTGAATGTCGTCGCTTAGAGGAGGACCCATCGTCTAGTCGTGTTCCATCCAGGGCTGCGTCGGTCCTTTCTGATTCTAACACACAACAGAGTCTTATTTTAAATGCAGTAAAGTGTGAGGTCATAATCTGGAGATTCAGATTAATTCACGTGAGATATTTGAAACAAACTTATCGAGCACTTTATTAGAAACACTAAACTTCAGCCTCGTTCCTACACCCTACAGTACCTCCAACATGTTGCTTAAATTTTAAGCAGAGTGTTCTCTATTTCTTGAGACTGGTGTGATGTTGAATTTCTGCCCCGGGTATCTGCCCTCATCCCTTGTTTTACACGACTGAAGTTAGAGCCGCCGAGATGTTTAGATATTTAACTGTTGCATGTGAAAATTCTTAATATCATCAGATCAGTCTGCCTGGTGTCAACAATCAGGCCACAGTTCAAATCACTGACATTCTATTTATCTCATTCTGTTGTTACGATCTGAACCAGCATGGGTTTATATATTAATTACACGAATGTCCAGGTTTCTAATTAAATGCTCGCTGAGTTTATACGGTTCTTGCTCCATGATGAATGATGATCTACAATCGTGAACATCATGTTAGCTCACACTTCATACAGCATGTTCATAGAGTGTGATTTCACACCTACCCTCATCCTCTAGTTCATCATCGACAGGGGTGGAAGGACGAGCTCTCTTATTCTCTCCCGCAGACACGGGGTCAGGAGGTTCTTTCCTCTTCACCTGAACACAGATATAAATGGAGTGCTCAGTACTAGTTCTGATCTTAAGTACTGAACAGGTGGAGGCAACGCTTCGTACCTTAAAGGACGGCAGGCGAATGGCACCACGCAGACCGATGCCAAGGCCAATGCCCTCGAACCCGATCCCCTCTCCTTTACCCCACGTTTCTAGAAGGCTGGAGGATAAGGTCTCCTTTGGCTTCACCCGCTCTTTATCTTCCTCCTTACTCTCACCCGTCTTCACCGGCGTGGTGGTGGTCGCCTGAGGTGCCGACACAGCAACTCCATTAAAAATGAAATTAGAGCTGCAGCAGTCAGAATCCTCCTTAAAATCTTAAATTTTACTTTTCTTTCATTTGACATTAACTATGGATTCCTAAGTCCTAATCAAACGTCTGCATGTGTTTCCACTGGAAGTTACGTTTTTCTCGCAAAATACTTAATTCCTCGTCGTGTGACATGTTTAAATATGTTTGCTCTGTGATGGACTGGCAACCTGTCCAAGGTGTCTCCTTGCCCTTTACCACATGAGCATGAGATAGGCCTCAGGAACCCAGAAAACCCAGAACAACTGACGGTGATTATAAATGTTAGTTGTGACCCTGATTATTATAACATAATAATAACATTAACATGGACGACGGCCCACCTTTGCCGAGCTCTCCTTCCTCTCCCACCACTCGTCAAAAGCCCGGAATGCCACCACCTCCACCATCTTTTTGTTCAGGTCTCTCTTCATGATGGCCTTTAGCTCTTTGACGATGACCATCAGAACACCATCCACCGTTGCCTTGTGAGGGTCCTCCTTCTTCTCTTCGTACCCAGGTGGCGGCACAGCCGGGTTAAACCTGGGTATGATGGGCGAAGGCCAGGATTGGCTGTGCGTATTTGCGGGGGCACCCACCATCGACATGTGAGGGTAGGGACTGGAAAAGGACATGGCACCGGCGCCAGGTGGCGTTGCCCCCGTCAGGTAATGAGGGTACTGGTAGGAGCCCTGGTACTGTGCAATACGACTCAGCATTTGCGTCTGCATCTGGAAGGACATGTGGCTTCCCCACTGAGGCAACCAGTTTATCAGATCCACAGGCATCATGGGAACCATGCCGGGAGGATACGGTGCTATCGGGTGCAGCATGTGAGGAGGGGCAGCGAGATGGTGAGGCATATGAGCCGGGTGGAGCGGGTAACCAGGTTGTGGAGGGGGCAAAGGAGGAAACCCTGGCGGAGGTAGTGGCATGGACTGAGGAGTAATAGGAGACACGGCAGAGTTCACCACAATGCCCTTGGCACACTCGCTGCTGGAAGTGGGCGTCCCTGGCATCTCGTCATCCGAGATCTCCATATCCTCCCCCGAGGACTGGTTGCCCTGGAAACCACGCAGAGGACAGATACAAAGTTAGAATGATAATAATATGAATAAATATAAAAGACGATTATCCAAATAAAGTACTAAAACAGATTAATCTGTAATTCCATCTATGACTGGATTATTTACATCAACACATACAACTTTAACAATCTGAATCAGGACTATTTAATGTAAACTATTCATAATTTTTTCTTTCATAATTCCATCTGGATGTGGACTGTTACATTGTAATATAATGTAATGTCTCATTTGCTAATGGATCATTAATATTGTTCTAAATTAAACATTAATCCCAACTTTATCTGGACTATTAATACTAAACCTTACACAATATTGTCTTAAAATGTTAATATGAAATTTAAACACATTCCATAATAAACTTTCGTTTTTTTGTTACGGGTTAAAGTTATGCGTTTGAGCCCCCAGGTGGCGCTGCTGCTACTCATGGACTATACTTTCCCGCTGCATCTCAATAATTCTTTTGGTGTTTTTGAGCCACGAAGAATCTGAGGGTATTTTAGTGACCTAGAAATTGGTATGTTCTCTACACGTGGTTTATTTCAAGTGCTGCTTTTAAAATACAGATGTGCAAAACATCAAAGCCTTTCCACCCGACCTGCCAAAGACTCATGGCACTTTTAGCAGCAGGCAAAAGTTTGTGTACCCCTGCTATACATGGATGTAGGTCAAAGACACACTGATCTAGAAAACTTAAAGTTGTTAAACCTTGTGTCGTTAATCAACACAGTTTCCTCAGATTATAATATATTTAAGAAATGAGAGTTAACAGTGATGGTGAAGTTGAGACCAAAAACTTTAAAGAGCAAAGAATTTCACCAAATATATATTTTTTGTAATACAAAAGCATGCACGCCCAAAACGTTCTCCCCTGCATGTGCAATGTAGATGATAAAGCGGAAGATGGATGGATGGATAATAGTAACTATTTAAAACACAATTATTTAAACCTCACAGCATCTGTAAAATGTCATGGATGCACAGAGGACGAGCTTCTACAACAGGATAACAATCCTAACTGCACCTCAGCTCACGCAATAATAATACGCAATAATCTGTATACCTCGACTCATCCACTGAGCTCTGATGATGATGACTGCCCCCTGGTGCTTCGACCTCATTGTGGTACCAATTCTTAATCCATATATTTTATCAGAGCTCAGATTGTCCTGAATGAGACATTCAGCATTTTTAAGAAACAATTTAAGACACGTCCCTTCCAAAATAACCTACTGTTTTTATTTATTACAAAAACAGAGTGGGAGGCTTGTAGGCATTAAAACCGTTGACCGATGATCAGGAGCGATAATACTCAACATACTGACTGCTGTTGTTCTGTCACATGTAATATACATACTGTAGATAAATGCATCTGCTAAATGACTGAATGTAAATCTAATGTAAATGAGTATTAACCTCAATCCAGCAGCGAATGCAGGACTGCACAGAAACTCACAGAACTGAAAGTGTTCAGCGAGAAAATACATAAAAGTTAAGAATAAAAAAAAATAATGTCCTGCTTTTGGAAATATATACCAGAGGTGTCATTTTAATGCCATTAAATGATACATATATAAACGAGACTAGGTGTTTTGTTTGTTTGTGCAGCATTAGTAGTGGATTAGTGAAGTTGTGGGTGTTTTATACTCGAACCCATCCCCATCACATTTTTAACTCCCTCGTTGTTGATAAAACACACTGCGTAAGAAGTGAAGTATTTAAAGTCTGAGCCACGCTGCTGCCGGTGGTGTACAAACAGCCAGAACTACTTCCTGTCAAAAGATCTAAACGGCATACTAGAGAGGAAGTGAAAGTACAAGTTTGTTTTCTAACACTTACTTAAGACGTACACACACACAATTAGATACAACTGCTTCTTTCTACTCTCATTTTCCATTTCATCGGTTCCACACATCAGATAGATGGAGTTTGTAGTTCTATAATTACAGACTGTAGTCCATCTGTCTTCAGCTGACTGAATTTGAGTGTTGTACTTTAATAAGACATCACTACAGCGACAGGTCAGTGTATTAAATGTCTCCTCTCGTAAATGTTCCTCAGTTTTTTAGAGTGTTGCTGTATGAGCTTCAAACCTTCTGTCTGTGACATCAGCATGATAACAGTACACTTCAAGCTTAATGACTTTCAAACACAATGCCATGCCTGCAGTGATGTAAAGCACACTGCTGCTGGACTCTGGAGCATGAGAATATTTAAGTTATGTTTAATAATGTTTAAGTTTGAGCTAAACAGCAAACGAGGACTGAGCCGTGGCTCAGTGAATTAAAAAAAAACAGCAAAAAAAATGTTCACCCAAACACCCCAAAAAAATGTTCCCCAAATCAAAACAAAAGGGTCTTCCCAAAACTGTTTCCACCAAGTTAAAAGCACAACACTGGATGATGCATGAATAGGTGCTTGATTCTGTTTGTTATTTCTTTTATATGGTGATTCTTAGTTTTGGAGTTTTTTCGTTGCAGGTCTTTACAACACTGAAACTTAATCGATTTTTTTTTCATTTAACATTTCACTCGTGATTCAGCCCAGAACCTAAAAAGGAACCCAAGTTGCACAACACACCGAAGTAGGAGAAGTTCAAAGTTCCTAAATTAGTTCCTGTTTTTTTGCTTTATAATCCCATGAAAAAGGTACTATTACACAACTACCTTACTGAACTCTCTCTCACACATACACCACAACTAAATGACGCTTTAACCCAAAGCGAGTCACATGTGCGAAAACACAAGTCAGAAAGTTAAGGAGAAACCAGCTGAACTGCAGGATTATTGATCCCGATCATTTATCGAGCTCATTTTAATGCCTGGATTTATTCCCACTCTGTTTTTAAGGATAAATAAATTACAACAAGTGTTTGTGGAGCAGATTCGTCTTCAGATGTTTCTGGAAAGCTATGAGGATCGCTCACCGCAGCACTGCTAAAGGATATGGAGGGAGAATTGGCACCATGTGAGGTAGAAGCACTAGACGGCGGTATTCACTGGAACACAGTGAACGAGCTGGGGTGTATCTTTGAAAAAGACTGAGAGTAAGTGAGAGCAGATCCACAGATTGTCCTGTGGGCCAGAGTCAGGATCTTGTATTAAATACTGGAAACTACTAGAAACCAATGGAGAGGGAGGAGTGACGGAATAACATGAGCTCACTGTAGTTGGTCAAACACCAGACGAGCTGCAGAGCTCTGGATCGGCTGAACATATCGATGATGTCAACGAAAACACTGCACACGAACATGTTGCTTTGATCACAACTAAAAAAGCATTCTGTAAATACCTAAAACTGGAACCCACCAAGTGCCTAAAGTTTTATAAGTGTTTAAATGTAATGGTTTCAGCTGATATGAATGATTACACGGCCATATCAATTTATTTCTTGGTATGATTACTAATCCATAAAATTCAAATAATATTTGTAAATAGTCTTAATGAAAACAGTTGGCACTCACCGTGTCCATATTGTCAGTGGGCGTGTGTGGACCTCCCACCCCACTCTTATTTTGTGGGGATGCTCCTACTGAGCCAAAGATGGCAGATGCAGTTCCTGGGATAGGATCGTCATCGTCGGAGTCAGGTAGCGGGGTGGGGCTGATGTCTTCGAGGCCCGTGCTGGGTGGTCGTGGCGGGCGTGGCGGGGCGGAGGAGGGTGGAATAGGGGACAGCTGAGAGGAGGATGAGGAGATGGGACTGCCCTCCATGTGCACCTCCCCGTCCGAATCGCCGCCCTCATTCAGGAACGGCAGCTTTGTCCTTTTTTCCTTTAGCAGCATTTGAATTCGAGAGTCCAGGCTGTCCCGCTCTGTGACCAGCGTGGGCGTGCCCGGGGACGGCGATGGACAAGAGGTCGGCGTAGTTGGGGGGGCCTCTTCAGGCATCGGAGGTGGTTCGGGAAGGAACTCGGGGGTCGACGGTGGCGGCGCTTGTGGAGGAGGATGTCTGTATTCCTCTGGGTGGAATGGTGGCTCGACAGGTGGGTAAGAAGGTGGCAGCGGCGGCTGGTATGGCGAGTAGTTAGATTTAAATGTGTGAGTGGCAGGTAGTGGTGGCGGTTCAGGCTGAGGGTTGGGCTTAAACGTCTCCGGGTTGCTACGGTGAGTGCCATGTACATAGTGCCTTTCCGGCCGCCGATTATAGGCATTTTGAAATTTGGTCTCGTGCCTCCGCGGGCGGGTGGGCTGGAACGTGGGTGTGGGCTGAAACGTGGGTGTGGTCTGTCTTCCAGAATAGGCGGAGTCCTGAGAGAAGGGCGTTCCAGACAGACGAGGGGTGATGGGAGTGACCTGGGACTGGGGGGTTGCCTGGGATTGTGGCGTGGCATCCTGACGGAGGCTGGAATATGCCGTGTCGATGGAAAGAGGGGTGCTGGTGCTGGTGGAGCCGCTTTCAGAGAGCCGTCGTAATGGCTCGCATGCCTACACACACACACACACACAAATAAACAAGCAGTAAAATCAAAACAAATTCTAAATTAGATCTACTACTATAATTCATAAGCTTCTTAGTCAATCTGCTTTTTGCATCTGAAACAGATTTCACTTCTCTTGAAATCAGGTCAAAACACTCAAATGCTGTTTTGGGTAGCTGGTCAAAAGACTCCTCAGACACACTCCAAAATCTTGTAGAAAGCCAAAAAAGTGGATGCGTCATATTATATCATAAAAGGTCCTGTAGATGGAATGTGTGTGGGGGTTCCAATACATGTCCATATAATCTATGTGATGGTTTAGTTCCCACTGACAGGTGACAAACTGATTCAGAGTGCTGTTGTTCATGATAATAATGTATAACAGATTAAAATAGAATTTCATGCACTAAAACCCCTTCAACAAGTGTTTTTCAGCTGCACATGTGGAACCACGTTGGTTCTTACTAACACGCTTGTTGAGTTAGGATGATGTGGGGTTTTGTTAGTTGGATGTTAATTTAGTTTTTTTGTACTGTGTTGGTCATGTGAAGGTCTCGGCTGAGGGAGAGCGACTTCACAACATCTGTTCAGAAAGTGTTCAGGTGATGCATTTAAAACAAAGCACAATGTTGTATTATTATCATTATTTAAGAATTAAACCATCATCTGCCCCTCTCCCTCTTTATGAAAAAATAAAAGCCATTTTACCCGCAGAGCTTCAGCCAGGCTCCGGGGTGACACTTCACATGGCTCATCATCCCCCACTGGCACAGTCAGCGGTGTGTAGCTTCCATTTATTAACCTCTGTATATACCGCAGCCGATTCTCACCTGAGCAGGTGCATGTTCACACACACACACACACACACACACATTTCATAGGCTTAGTCATACAGGAAACTTTGCATATAGTTTTCATAACTGTTTTTGCATAGTTTATAAGCCCAACATTAATAACAGTAATGTTTATGTCAAATGTAAAACACAAACACAGGTGAAAGCCAAAGAGGATTTAAAGGAAAGCAAAAGTAAAAGTGTATTTGTGATGCAAAACTGCATCAGTGTGACTTTAGGAAAGATGCTGAGTTTGTATAGTGTTTGCGTGAACAAAAACACACACACACTTTCCAATAATATTCATTCACTCAAAAAACTGAATTAGAACATTAGCAACTACACTGTACAATGTTATACACGGTTCTGCATAAACATTTATCACTACAAGGTTGTGCATAAACACTAATTAAATGAAAAACTTATTAACACAACAATGAAACAGACATTTGAAGTCCCACCTTTAGGGTCCAGTTCCGCGTGGATGATGTTGCCCATGACCGACGTGTTGTGTAGATGTTGCACGGCGTCCTTCGCCGCCTTGACGGATCCGAATACCACTTTGGCGATGCCCAGGTGCTTCTTGTTTTTGGGATTGTAGAGAATCTCCACTTCCTCGATGTCACCGAACTTCTTGCACATGTCGCTGAGAAATCCCTCGCGGATGTTGTCATTCAGCCGCGCAAACGTCACCTCTTTCGGGGGCACCGGACCGACGTAGCAGTCATCGATCTGAAGCAACAGAAATTAAATGAATAAAATAAAAACACAGAGGCCCCGAGGTTCCCCTCAGATTCCGCCCCTGAGCGCGCGCGCGCGACAATTAATTAACGCGTCCCAAACCGCGTGCCCCCCCCCACTCCCCACTCCCCACTCCCCACGGGACCCGCGCGCGTGAGGTTTGGACCGTAGCCTTGACGACTGGCGTAGCGCACGCGCTTCCCTGTCGGCGCGCGGCTCTGAAGCTCGCGGGCGACATTCCTTCCCTCTCTGTCGCGCGCTGACACATTCCTCTGCACATGCACCGTGTTTACCAAAGTCGTCATCCCAATTCAACCTCCCGACAGCGCTCACGGGCGCGCGCGCGCACACGCGCACACACACACACACACACACACACACAGACACACAGACAGACAGACAGACAGACAGAGGGGACAGGCGGGTAACCGTAAACTTTAAACGTCACCGCGACAGACATGAGACTTTCTGAAACATCGCGTGCTGGGACACGAGGCGCGACGTGGAGCAGACACAGACACGGACACGGACACAGATGTGCGGAGGGGGTGCAGCACCTTAAATTTGGGAACCGGCAGGTCGGTTTCCTTGTATTTGGTCCACAGGCGGCCGATCCGTGGGTCCCTGACCGAGTCCACCGGGGGCATCCCAGGGTGCTAGAGAGGAGAAAACACACAGCGTTTAGATCCACGCATGCACACACACACACACACACACACACAC